>OX451405.1:18160674-18267149 GCA_949629135.1 Eremobia ochroleuca | reverse complement strand
GGAATCTTGAAGTACTAACAGTAAAAGACCACATCACGCTCTCGGGCATTCAGAATCGTGTACTGAAACCATGGTTTACAGTTTGCGCGTCGATGGGATGCCATGCCACCCCGTATTGCGCTGCCCTCACTGACCTCCATATATACAAGTACGCTGGACTTACGATACCCTTTGAAATGACAGCTCTTTAGTGTGCCTATTTGAAGCGCCCCCAATGCGTGGGAAGAGAACTACATCTGACGTAACTTGCAAATGGCCGACGTCTCGTTTGGATTGTCTCCCGTGTTTTTAAAGTGTTTTTGGAGGTTTAACGCGATTAAGCTTCTTTGTTGTGTCGTATTAATTTAGTTGATACATAAATAAGAGGCGAGGTGATATCTGTATCTATCGGAAACATAGAAATAGTTTTACCTGATGGTCGAAAATGCATTTCATCAATGTATTTTATCTCATTGTCCCATCTATATTATTAGTACCGTTCCCACCCACTCCTGCGATCAGCGCCAAAATGGCGAAAATCAAATCGCCTCACTATGGCCCGGCTTATCATAGGTCCTGCGTACTTATATACAACGTGTAACGGTAAATGCGCAAAACCTGAAAATAGTTTGATCAGAATACCGAGCAGAATTAATTGAACCATTTTTTAATATAGGTCACATTTTTCAAAAAATATTCACTAAAAACGTTGCCGTGTCTATTTATTAATAGATCAAGCAAGCTCATGTCAGCGCGGCGCAGCGGCCCGGTGACGACTCCTCCCTCGATAAAGCGTCGTCGCAGACGCAAGAAACGATCAGAATGGCCAGTAAAACTAAAACAGCACATAAAACCTTTACAATTTTTTTAATGACTTATTTTCTCTCTGAAATAGGTCAATTGAACTAAAAATCAGTTGGGGTGTCTGAGGTTTTGCGCATTTAACGTTACACGTTGTATATGGAGGTCAGTGATGGCTGCCCTGTAAGCAAAGCTTCAAGGTATTATTTTATGATATTTATTCAGCATCTTTAAACCAAAGTCTTATATTATTTTAATTATTGTGAATGTGAGGACTATGTGGGTCATTGTTTCCGTTTTAATCATGGTCTGGCAGTTTGAGTGGAGTATGCGGTCTACACAAATGTCCTGTCCTTGGTATTGCTCGTCGAATCGTTGAGCTCCTTAAGTTCTGAGTTGAGCTGCACGGTTACTGACGAATGCGTGCACTGACTGCACAGGTCCACTCAGTGTGGTTCTTTCCTCAAAAGACCACTTCAGACACCACTCTACATGGTCCTCAAAGATTATATCCGGATTTTTATAAACACATTGACATTGATGAATTTTATATAAACAATGACATGGATATTTACTTTGTAAAGTATCTTATTTTTATTATTATTACTGTGAGTGTGAAGACTATGTGGGTCATTTCTTTTTTTAGGTTTTCCTTCTTAGTTAGTTTTAATCATGATCTGGCAGTTTGAGTCATTTATGCGGCCTACCCAAATGTCCTTTCATTGGTATTGTTCGTCGAATCGTAAGGCTCCTCAAGTTCTGAGTTGAGCTGCACGATTTTTGACAAATGCGTGCACTGACTGGACAGGTCCGCTCAATCTGTGTGGTTCTTTACTCAAAAGACCATTTCAGACACCAATCTACATGGTCTTCACATTATCTGACCAAGATTATGTCTGGACTTTAAAAGAGACTGTGACCTCTGAGTTTGTTTCGGCCTTTCTTCTCAGAGTAGTCAGATAGGAAACGCCGACCTCATCTAGTTTAAAAAAATATGATTGACATGTAAAAGTGTTTGTACATACAAACCTACTTACAGAAAATAAATCAGTTATCATTTAATGTCCCGAATAATTTTTAATTTATTTACTCACCGCACTACATTGTAATGCTGGCGTTTGGCAACATTTTATGATTCAATACCAACCCGCCCCTACTTCATACGGGTGGAATTTCGATATGCCAAAACATCGATTGTAAAATATGGCTCTGGAAAACTGTTGCATAAATCCCGATATATTTATACAATCGCTCCACGTGAAGCGGTTGATCGGAGCACTGTTGGTTTTTTGACAATGCTTAAAGGCCTCGTTTGACGCGCTCGGTGTGGACGGTTGTGTGTGGATCAGACAATAGTGATAATGCTGCTAAATGTCACCTTTATATTCTTTTATAAAGAACATAAGTATTAATGAACAGAATATAGGTTACAGTTGCCACTGCAGTCTGACGACGCTGCCGTACGTTCGGCTCCATATCGAGCGTGTGTCTAACTGAACTTAATCTAGCCAAAACGTGGATCGGCGAGCGTGCAGGAGATTCGTGGGTTTCCTGGAACGGATCGTGCAAAAAAATCCTCGATCCACAATCTGCGCTCCATGACTGTGGAGCGCCGATACAAATTTGAACCCAGACCCAGACTATTCTACTGATATACCCGTAGAAGGATCTCTTGGCATTTGGTCAAAATCTGATATAACGCGTTAGGGCTGGTTCACACACGACATTTTGTTTTGTCAATACAATTTCACAAATATTTACCAACAACGACCTCCTGTGAATGTCATTCAGGCGCCAAAAGGTCCTTGTAAAGTATCCAACTTTGTTTGTTATAGGCATGGTGCGATACAATAAATTGGAAGCAAGGAGGGACATAGCTCTTGCTACCTATATTTTTAAATTATTACGTAGCAAGACTTCAAACCCAGGTATACTAAAAGAAATAAACGTGTGTGTGCCCGACAACTATGTATTGCGAAGGCGACAGCCAATGTCTATTGGCGGTGCCCAGTAGTAGGACCAATCTACTGAGTAAAGCCCCTATAACGCGCACGACGTCGCAGACAGCATAGATCTTTTTACTTGTTCTCTGAGTGAGTTTACAAAAACCACGATGTGCAGACGCCAGCACATCAAGCTACCCGAAACTCAAATTTTCCCAATCAACTTTGAACCATATACTTTAGCGATAAAGTTGAAAATCTATAAAATAAATTTGACAGATTGTAGTAGCTTGATGTGCTGGCGTCTGTACAATCAGGGGACATAAATCCACTTCCACCTCAACGACCATATTCGCCTACACGGTACACTGCGCGTATACACACGTGTGAGTACTTTCCAGTGTCGTCTTAAGTCTATTCGGCGCCGGGGTGCGGGGCTCAGCCTGCGCCCTCGTTTTCTTTTACACTGCAGCGTAGCACGCGACCGACGACACACTGGTATATATGTCTATGGTTGCCACTGTGGCGCCATTGAAACTCCATAGTAAGACTATTGTAACAATTGGTAGTCTGGTCCACTATAATGTGTATTGTGTCAGTGTCATCGTGATGGCCAAAGTTATGGTCTCTGTAGGGTATATATGTTCTGTGAGCACCACCACCAGTACTTCTACAACTAACCCTATATAAATTAATTCATAACAATAAAAAATACAAATTATATTTAAGAAAATCAATGAAAAGATATTTAAATAATATACATATCAGTTAATTATCTATGTACACTATAAGTTAAATTTGTCCAACTGTAGTAGTAATAAAATTGAACAGAGGTAAATACGTCGAGCTATTTACAAGAAGAGCCTGAATGGAGCGCGGCACCAAATCCGGGCTACCATAAATTCCAATTAGCTCATCCATCAGCACAAGGCGCTGGATGCCAAAAGATGAGCACTCAAAGAAAATGTGAGCAAGAGATTGCTCTGCTTGAGAGTTACAATGATCATAGAGAGGACTGTGTACAATTTTCAGACGAAACAGATGATAATTTAGTCGACAATGACCAAAACGAAGCCTGAGTATGGTGGAATAAAACTTCCTGTTCATGTAAGTATTGGTTTTACAGAACCAAGGCATGGTTCCTATGGGAATATTGTATACTGCATACCACATACCTTTATTTTCAATTTGGACTGTATGATTCCAGTGCCTTTTCCATAAATCAATGGACCTTTTTTTCAACAGAGGAACTATGTCTGTACAAGGAACAGATATGTTGAGGAAACTACTTGAATCTGGGACATCATCAGAATTTGTTATAGCTCTAGCTAAAAAATCAACCCTTTCATTGCCCATCACACCTACATGCGAAGGGACCCACATGAACAAAACCTTAATGTTATGAAAAGACAAATGCAACCAAGATTCTTTTATTAATGATATAAAATAGTTTGTATTAGCATTCAACTTATTATTTTTGAGATTTTCAAGAACACTCATGCTGTCACTAACTATTACCCATTGACAACATCCATCATTTGTATGCCTAATGTGCTTTAGGGCAGCAAGTATAGCCACAGCCTCAGCTGTGAATATACTTGTGTTTGAGTTTATTTTATAACCAGTACCAGAATTCAATAGCTCATCAAAAATAGCAAATGACACTGCTGACTCAGTTTTAGACCCATCAGTATACACAAATCTATGATAAGTAAGCTCATGAAATTTACTATACAGGGTGGCTCATTCAGAGCGGTCAGTATGGGAAAGTCTGAAACTATAAGATATACGAAGATCTGTTCTTAGGAACCATGACATCGATTTTAATAACAAGAAAAACTGCATTCATACATTTTAAAAAAAACCTGTACTCAGCTCGGGAATCGAACCCGGTCGTTTTGAAAAAACAAACTAACACTATTTCTATTTAGATATCGATTGTGTAGGTCTTAAGCAGTAAATGTTTCTATGGAACATGATGTCTAAAATGAATAAAAGGCATTGTTTTCACATACTTTTATTTATTTTAGTAGGTGTTCGAAGTGACCACCGTTTTTTTCAATACAATATTCAAGACGTTTAGGTAACGATCTTACTATTGCATTTTGTATCTTCATGTGGTGAATTTGCGTTAAAATTGACTCTGTGGCTGCTTTTAGGTCTTCAACGGTGTCATAGCTTGTTTTGTACACTTCATCCTTAACATAACCCCACAAGAAATAGTCTAGAGGCGTTAAATCGGGCGACCTCGCGGGCCATTTGATTTTTTTAATTGAACATTGAACACCTACTAAAATAAATAAAAGTATGTGAAAACAATGCCTTTTATTCATTTTAGACATCATGTTCCATAGAAACATTTACTGCTTAAGAGGGTTTATCCCTTAGAGCCATGTTGGAGACTCAAAATTTATGATTTCTGACGGACAATAAAACCATAATGCGTTTAATTTATAGATGAGATATTGACGTCATATTATTGGAAATTTTATAATCTAGTGCATGGCTGAAAAACATTTTCAATTTTTTGTATAGTTTTCTCATCAGAACCGTTTTTATGCAAGCCTTTTTTTTAACTAGCGATCGACGGTCTAAGCAGATGCGAGATATTAGTAAAACCATATACGACAAACTTATAACAATATTACTTTATAAAAAATAATAACATTTATTAGTGCATGGCTGAAAAAAAAACACGATTACTGTAAGTTTTCATTCAAGAAAAGTATATTCAAAAGTGTCAATTGTAGCCACTTTTCGAGATATTAAACGTGTTAGTTTAGGATGAAATCTCAAATATTTATATTTTCTTTTAGACCTAGTAAATTAAGACATTTATGTTCTAAAACATGGTTTAAATATTTTTTTGATAACTTATATGTTTATTTTACTATGAATTATTTAGTATTGCTAGAGCGGCGCGCTGAGCGGTGGCGTGAATCCGCGCCGATTATATAGCAATACTAAATAATTCATAGTAAAATAAACATATAAGTTATTAAAAAAATATTTGAACCATGTTTTAGAACATAAATGTCTTAATTTACTAGGTCTAAAAGAAAATATAAATATTTCAGAATTATCAGAATTTGTAATTAAAATAGCTACACCATTGTGTTTATTACCAATATCATGTCTTTCTATTTTGTATCCTCTAATGTTAAAATGTTTAATGGGTGTTAACCAGGTTTCTGATATGATTGCAACGTGTATGTTATGCTCATAAAGAAATTGGGTTAATAAAAGTTTGTTACTTATAATACTTTGTGCGTTCCACTGCATAATATTAAGATCCATTATTAGATGTGGAAGTACTGGTACGGAAAGTTTGTTGCAGAATTTCTTTTATGGAGATTGAATTAATGGGATTATCTTTTTGATTTAATATAATTTTTGTTATAGCGTTTGTTAGTGTTCATGAAAAAATCTGATTTAGTCAAATTAATAATCTGTGTTTCAATGTTCTTCTGTGTTAATTTTGGAAAAGAATGTTCATTAAATAAATCGGAATATTTAGCGGCTCTGGACTTGACTTTATTTTCTTCTATTTTCATTTTTTTCTGTGGGCAAGTGTTCGAGATGGAGACATGGTTACCGCCACAATTGACGCATTTAGCATTTTTAGAATCTTCTTTACAAATTTTAAAACTATGCTTGTCTGTACATATGGAGCATACAACTTCATTCTTACAATATTTTGCAATATGTCCAACCTTCATACATTGTAAGCATTGTTTGACAGGAGGAACGTAACAGCTTACCTCGTGCCTCCAGGAGTCAAGGTATACGTATTGCGGTAACTCAGTAGAGGCGAAAGTGACCGCAACAGTTTGAGTGGGGTCATATGTGACCGCGCCACCATCACTTTGTACGCGGCGCATGAAGCGCCTCACCTGTATGACATTTCTGGAACTTCCAATCAGAGCAGATATTCTTTTATTAGACAGATCCGTAGGGACTGAAGTAAGAACCCCGGTCACCTCGGTGTCGACAGCAGGTATTGTTGCGTTTAAGCCCATTTCATCGAGCAATTTTTTATTTTGTAAGAATACATTGGCATTGTTGGATAGGTCAAATGTTATACCTATTTTGTACTTATTTATAGATTTTAGATGTAGTATGCCAGTGACGCAATATTTGCGTATAGCATGCGAAATAGCCAGTCTGTCTTTATCAGAAAATTGGCGTTCAGTTTGATGGGATAAAAATACTATGTATTCAGTTTTTTTGCTGTTTTCAGGATATTTCCTAGAGTATCCGGGGACTTTGAATACTTGGTACTTCCTGCTGTTGTCTGCTGCATCATCGGAGTCGGAAGAAGTCTCCGTGGTATCCCGTACTGCTCGACCATCAGGGGGCTCCGCTTTTTTTCTTTTCTTACCACTTCCCCCCATTATTTATTACACTATTTACAAATGTACCTATAGAACTATTATATGATTATTGTTAGAGTTAATGCATGCAGCCTATATTAAAGTCTGGGTATGCAAACTTCTTTGAGTGCAATGTGTGTCACCATAGAAACCTTGACATGTTTATAATGTCTCGATGTTTGCTTGTTAAAAAATAAAAAAAAGACACTGAATTTGAGACCGCATATTTATTTTACTGATAATGTTTAAATCGAGACTAAACAACTCGTAATAGGTTATGGGCCCAGATATATTCAATTAAATATTTGTTGGAAACTAAGCATGGAGCTAAGTAAAATACAAATAAGTAAGCTTGATGGAAATAACTGGATACAATGGAAGTACCGCATGTCTGCTGTGTTACGGGGCATGGACGGACTTTTGGACATTATTCAGGGAAAATTTCAAAAACCGAAAAAGCCTGTAGCTGAGGGCGGTGATGCTGATGCTGCGTCCGCATTGGCTTTGACGGAGTATAACAAAAAGTTATCGGATTATGTTAGGCTGGAAAGTACCGCGTTACTGCTGGTTACGAACAACATATCAGATGAAATCTTAGACAAGGTAATCAGATTCTCTCATCCTAAGGACGTATGGGATGAACTACATAGACTCTATGACGGTGTCAATGAAGACAAGTTATATGAAGTATGTATGGAGTTCTTTAAATTTCAAAAGGATACTGCTGATGACATGGCAACTCATGTCTCGAAATTGAAAAATATGTGGCACAAACTGAATCAGGAATTATTAAAAGCTGAAGAAAGTAAGCAATTACCAGAACTACTTTTAATTTGTAAGATTTTAGATACACTGCCAGAAAGCTATTTTTCATTTAAATCGAGTTGGATGTTGATGTCCAAGAAAGAAAGAACTATTGAGAATATTACCAGCCAACTTTGTGCGCATGAAAAAGTGCTGATAGGAAGCAAGGAAGGCACGTCTAGTGAAGCGCTTCTCACAAAAACAAGTAGGAAAGGTGTCGAGAAACAGAGGGAACAGTCATCAGGGAAGAAAAAAGTTACCAAGTTCAGATGTCATATCTGTAAAGAGGTTGGTCACTTTAGGAAAGATTGTCCAAATAAAACTAGTAAGGAAGAAAGAAGGAATAGTAGTGACAGCCCCAATATGATGGTACTACTAAATCTGACTGAATGCATCGATCGTGAAGGATGGTTTGTTGATAACGGAGCTACACACCATGTTACGATGAGAAGAGATTTATTTGAAAATTTCGAGCACTTCAGTAAACCTCACACAGTTACTACGGCTGATGGAAATGTAATAGAAGCCTTAGGAAAAGGGACAATTAGAATTAACCCTAATGTCGGAAAAGAGTTTTTCCTCAATGATGTATGGCTTGTTCCTTGTATTAGCAAGAATCTGTTTTCTGTGCTAGCGACACAGGACAAGAATACAAACAGTTTATTTGAGTCACGAGTAACTACATGCTCTATTAAGGTGAATGGAATGGTCGCCGTGACGGGAACTAGAAAAAGATATGGTGGGTTATATAAGCTGAATTGTAAAGCAATTAAACCGAAGGTAGCCGTATCGATTAATGCGGTAGATGCCTTGCAGCTGTACCATGAACGCATGGGCCACCAAGATAAAAGGCATGTGAAAAGTCTTATAGAACGAGAGTTGAACATAAAGACAAAGGATAATGGCATATTGTGCGAAGGCTGTATTTTCGGAAAAGCTCACAGACAGAAGTTTGGTGTTAGAGAAAAAGCTAAAATGCCTGGAGAACGCATACATTCGGATGTTTGCGGTCCTTTCCCGTATTCAATCTCGAAGTTCCGGTATTTCGTCCTTTTTAAAGATGAACACACTCGATTTCGCTACGTCTACTTCATGAAGACAAAATCGGAAGTACCTGAAAAGCTGAAGCAAATGCTGGCAGAAGCTAGAGTAGCAGGACATACGATCAAAGAATTCCTTAGCGATAACGGTGGAGAGTTCGACAATGAACTAGTTCGGAAAGAATTATTGAAATACGGAATACACCAAAGACTAATAATGCCGTATACGCCTGAACAGAACGGGTGTAGCGAAAGAGAGAACCGTACGATCGTAGAATCAGCTAGAAGTATGATGCATGCACATGAAGAGTTGCCTCAACAGTTGTGGGCGGAGTTGGTACAGACAGCTGTTTATATTTTAAATAGAACAGGACCAACTTCCGTGGAACACAAGACTCCGTTTGAGCTTTGGTTTGGGAAGAAACCACGGATAAAGCACTTGAGAATTATTGGCTCGGTTTGCTATGCACATGTTCCTAAGCAAAAAAAGAAAAAATTGCATAAGAAAGCTGCGAGATGCGTACTGGTTGGATAAGATAATGATGACGGTTATAGACTATGGAACAAGGAATCCAAATACATAGTCAAGTCGAGAGATATCATTTTTGATGAAAAGCTATTGGAAACGAAATTCCAAGAGCCAGATGAGGATGTCACAGAAGTGGAAATTCCCGTTCAGGTACGAAGGGAGTATGACGAAGTAGTGACAATCAATAATGAAGTCGTAACGATCGATAACGAAATGAATAGTCAATTGGATAGTCATATACCTGTTATCGAAGAAGACAATTTCGATGATGCTGTATCGACTCATGAAGAATCAATTGAACCAAGGGGAGAAAATGACGATGTTGATAATGATGATCTGGAGCAGATGGTTGGAAATGATGACGTTAATGAAGATGAAGATAATCTTGAGGAACTTATTAACGCACAGAGTGATCGAGTACTGCGAGATCGATCATTGATCAGACGTCCTGCTAGGTTCAATGATTATGTCATGGTTGCAAATGGATTTTTCGAACCAACATGTTATAAAGACGCTGTATCCTGTAACGAAAGTGAACTTTGGAAGAAAGCAATGGAAAGCGAGATAAATTCTCTCAACGAGAATGAAACATGGGTTCTAGAAAAGTTACCAAAAAACAGAAAAGCAATACCATGTAAATGGATTTTTCGCGTGAAGCTGAATGCTGATGGATCAGTCGACAAATACAAAGCAAGACTAGTTGCTAAGGGTTTTCGCCAGAAGAAAGGAGAGGACTATGATCAGACTTTCAGTCCTGTTGCGAAAATGACCACTGTCCGGACTGTAATTAGCATCGCAGCAAGCGAAGGTATGAAGATGTGTCAATTTGATGTGTCGACGGCATTTTTGTATGGAACACTCTCGGAAGAAGAAATTTACGTTAAGCAACCCGAAGGCTATGATGATGGTTCTGGAAGGGTATGCTTACTGAAGAAAAGTCTCTATGGGTTAAAACAAGCCCCGAGATGTTGGAATCAGAAAATTCTTAATTTCTTCAAGGAAGTGGGCTTTAAAATCAGTGAAGCCGATACCTGTTTATTTGTAAGACAGAAAGACCACCGGAAATTGATTGTGGTTCTCTATGTTGATGATGGGCTAGTAGCTGGAACAGATCAAGAATTAATTAATGAATTTATTGAAGAGCTGAAAGAAAGGTTCAAGATTACAACCAAACCAGCAACCTATTTTCTAGGAATAGAGATTTCAACCAGAGAAGGTCTTGGAGTAGTAATAAATCAAACATCTTACGTTAAGAAAGTTTTGAATAGGTTTGGAATGCAGGACTGCAAACCTGTGACTACACCAATAACCAAGGAGAATATAGTCTCACAAAACGAGAACGATGAGTACGTTCTGAAAAACTACAGGCAAGTAGTTGGAGCACTTGCATATGTAATGGTCGGAACAAGGCCTGATATTGCATACGCAGTCAGTGTAGTGTCAAGGAGTCTGGAGAAACCGACCCAATCTGATTGTGTCAGAGTAAAACGTATCATGAGATACCTACAGTACACACAAGATCTCGGCATTATGTATAAAAAGAACTATAAAATTGGAATTATAGAGTCATACAGCGATGCCGACCACGCAGGCGATATTGGAACTGGAAGATCGACTTCTGGAGTACTTTGCCTGTATGCCGGAGGACCAGTCTCCTGGATGAGTCAGAGACAGCAAAGTGTTGCTATTTCGACTACGGAAGCTGAAGTGATCGCTGCCAGTGAAGCTGCGAGAGAATGTGTATGGTTGACTCGACTCATAGGAAGTCTCGTACAACTTAAGGGTCTTCCTACGTTACTAGTGGATAACGAAGCAGCAATAAAGTTAGCTGAGAATCCAGAGTTCCACCGACGCACCAAACACATCCGTATACGTCACTTCTTCGTAAGAGAGCTTGTGACTAATGAAGAGCTGCTAATAAAGAAGGTAACAAGCGAGCTTCAATTAGCGGATCTTCTCACCAAGCCGTTGCCCAGACCTAGGTTTCGCAAGCTTGTGGATATTATGGGACTACATTGAGAGAAGGTGTTAGAGTTAATGCATGCAGCCTATATTAAAGTCTGGGTATGCAAACTTCTTTGAGTGCAATGTGTGTCACCATAGAAACCTTGACATGTTTATAATGTCTTGATGTTTTCTTGTTAAATAAAAAAAGACACTGAATTTGAGAACGCATATTTATTTTACTGATAATGTTTAAATCGAGACTAAACAACTCGTAATAATTATAACTAATTTTAAAGTACTTCAACAATATATAACAAATTAATTTTAGATTTTATACGATTTGGCGCCTTGTTCGTTTCAAGGTTCCCGCGCTTTTTTTCTTTTTTTTATTTCTTTACAAGTCATGTAATCATGGAATTAGTATGTGTTTTATGTAAGGTCCTTGCTTGTAACACAAAGCCAACTATTAATAATCTGTGATTTCTGTGATTGTTGTCATTTTCATTTTGTCATCTGTCATTGTGTCAAATTGTGTCATCGTCGGTCGAAAATCTAAAAATAATAGAAATTACTGCAAGTTTCGGAGATAGACTAGTTTTTACCGACCTAAGCGAAATTCTAGCACCATGTCGGATATTAAAATAGTAGCAGCGAGCATTGTGAACTTCTTAAAGCGGCAGCTAGAAGGCGACTCGCTCAGCGTGGACTCTCGCGAGAGCGTCGAGGTCGGCGTGCAGTGCATCGAGACCGCGTTTGAGCTGGGCCCCGAGGATGCCGCGCGCGGCGTGGACCTGCTGCAGCTCGTGCGCGCCCAGTCGCGCAGCGGCGCGCTGCTCAGCGCGCCGCCGACGCGCTCCGAGGCCGAGAAGCTCAAGAACGAGGGCAACGAGTTCATGAAGAGTGACCGCCACCGGGAGGCGCTGGAGAAGTACACGCGCGCCATCGAGCTTGACCCCTCCAACCCCGTGTACTTCTGCAACCGCGCCGCCGCGCACTTCAAGCTGGGCGAGAACGAGACGGCCGTAGCGGACTGCATGGCGGCGCTGGCCTTGCAGCCCGACTACGGCAAGGCGCACTCGCGCCTGGGCCTGGCGCTCACGGCGCTAGAACGACACCGCGAGGCGCGTCAGGCATACGCGCGCGCGGCTCAGCTGGAGCCGGAGAACGAGTCGTACCGCCAGAACCTGCGCCTGGCCGACGAGCAACTAGCCGCGCACGGCGAGCGCGCACCACTGGACCTTGGTGGCCTGCTGCAGAACCCGGCGCTGCTCAACATGGCCACGGAAATGCTGGCCGACCCCAACATGCAAAATCTCATCTCAGGACTCATGACTGGTGGCGGCGGAGCGGCCCCGGGTGGTGGCGGGCCCAACGGCGCGGGCGGCATGTCCGCGCTGTTGGAGGCGGGGCAGGCGCTGGCGCAGCACATGCAAGCCGCCAACCCCGAGCTGGTGGAGCAGCTGCGGCGCCAGGTGCGCCCACCTGGCCCCAACCCGCCGCAGTGAGCCGAGCCTGTCGCTGGTAGCATGTTGTTCCTTGGGGAAGATTGTTTAATCTTTTAAGATGTAATATAATTTTATTTTATTCACACCTGCTGATTTTCCAACCAATAGTGGGAATGATTATATACTGACTTTTACTTTTATTGTCTTAAGACACTACTTGTGCCTGCTATTGTGACACTTGGCTGACAGCTCACTTGTCAGATTGATAGTCTTCTTTAGCACCGGCTGCCTCCTGTTCAGAAATGTATACAGCGTGTAACGGAAGGGGGGTATCAACCCTGAAGGAGGTGAATGTGCTCATGAAACTCAACAACTTTCCCCATAGACCATAGGTCGAAATATGAAAAAAAAATTTGGCCCTCCCTTACAAAACTGACTACCAGCTGATTGATTTACTATGGGAGGGCCAAATTTTTTTTTCATATTTCGACCTATGTTCTTTGGGGAAAGTTGTTGAGTTTCATGAGCACATTCACCTCCTTCAGGATTGATACCCCCCTTCCGTTACACGCTGTATATTATGATGAAATAAGCCTTTGCCGTGATGCACTGGTTTCGAAATACTTGTTTATATTAGTTTTTTTTTTATATTTGATAGAATTATTTAATAGCAATGGAGGTAGTCGGTTGCATTTTATGCATTTACTTGTCAGCGGATATTATCTCCCCACACAGGACTCATACTTTATCACTAGTTAGACTTAAATTGTATAAAGTGATCTCCTGTATGGAGTGATGCATGTAGGCCACGCTCAGGTGCCACATGTGATGTAAAATATTTAAACTATGTGCAGAATGTTAAATGAGAGACAAACTTCAAAAGAACTTTATCTCTGTTTAACCCAAATTATTAAAAGCTAAGGTTTCAATTATTGGTATTGTTAATAAATTTATTTAAATAATATTGTGTGATTTTTTGCTGTTTTGAAAGGTGGGTTGTATTGTCTGATAGAAACTGACTGCAATCTTAATAATTTATCCAAAACAGCTTCATTTATTTGTTTCTTATCGTGTTACACCCACTGACAGCAAGCAGTGGCAGAGACCAGAGTGTGATGCATGTGGGTGACAGCAGGGTCACAAGGTGCACTCACTGTTGACTCGTTTGTCTGGAGAGGGTGGTGTGAATTTTGTAATTATACTGTTTTATAACATAACATCCAAGGTGTTCAGCAACCTAATTCATGTGACTAAATAAGTTACTTCAACTAAAAGAGACGAAATTTCAATCTTGTGTAAAACCCACACTATGGAGGCAGGCATATTATATGTTCGGGGATTACATTGCTGATAAAAATGCCTGGCTCTATGTTGTATGTTACGGGTTTGATTTCCGCACTTAGTCCTTCAAGTGGACCATTGTGCGTGGGCCATGGCGGCAGTCGGTGGTTATTCCAACCAGTCCACCTCCCTGGCCTATGTGAGATCTGGGTGTCCAGAGGGTTTTTGACCTAATGTGGGTGACGCCGGTGCACTCAATAATCATATGCGCAACGCAAGGAAATCCTCAGCCTCCCTCCATGCAGACCCTGCACAGGGGACTGTCTGTTATGCCTATTGTGTGGAAGTGTTTGTTTAGCGAGCAGCCCGGTAATGAGGCCAACCAGCTCTCTGCTTGTGTGTGGGTGTGCTTCTGTAGCCACCTGCGTAGTTGGTTGAAGGGGATGGGCACGACAAATTCCGCTCCACAGACTAACGTGCTGGATGCCCTTCTGGCCAGTTCGTTAGCTGCGTCATTTCCTAGCGATGCTGTGTCCTTTTATCCATTGTAGTGTCACTGTATTGCGGTTCGATACAGTTAACCTTTCTAACGTATTGTGACATTCTAGTACTAGGTTCGATGTAATGCATTTTTTCCATAAGGATTGGAGGACTTAGGCGCTGTCAGAGAATATGCGAATATGGGTGTCCGAACTCTCCTGGCTGTTATGGCATAAGCCGCTTGTATGATGCCCACACACTCCGCTTGGTAAGTAGACCGTGTTGAGCATTCCCAGCGCCCTGGATATGTTTATGTTGAGGTCGTGTGAGAAAACTCAAACTCCAGTTCCGCAGTCGGTCTTTGATCCGTCAGTGTATACTCCTTCGCAATGAGGTGTAGAGACCGTAAAAAGAAATTAGGTAGGTACCTAAATTATCGGCGGCGGGCGTCTTGAAATTTGCTCCCTGCCGCCCGACACCCCCGCTCAATCTCGCTTCGGCTTTCAAATGGGAGAGCTGTGTTGCTTGCGCTCAGAACACATTACGCAACGGAACGACGTAAAATTAATTGAATGAATTTGTTTGCCATGTTTTTGTTTTCAGGTCGATCGATCAGGTTAAGCTACGCTTGCCGCGGTTGGTCTGTGGATGGGTGACCATCTTTACATACCGAGACCCCTCCGTGCCTCGGAAAGCACGTTAAGCCGTTGGTACCGGCTGTCATTCGTAGATCTTTGACAGTCGTTACGGGTGTCAGAAGCCCGAAAATCTGACAACCAGTCTTACCTAGGGGTATCGTATGACCCAGTAACTGGGTTGTGGAGGTCAGATAGGCAGTCGCTCCATGTAAAATACTGGTATTCAGCTGCATCCGGTTAGACTGGAAGCCGACCCCAACATAGTTGGGAAAACGCTAGGCAGATGATGATGGTGTGTGAAGAAGCTGGAGGTGGCCAGACCAGCACCTAAATGCGTAACAAACTTTGAATCCGAGGATTTTCAAGGAAATTCCTAATCCATGGCTTCATCTGGTTTGAAAATTCGTCTGCTCAATAATGTTTATAACGCAATGCACATGGCTGAACTGACAAATGGACATTGCGATCGATTGCCATTTTTATTTGTGTTATGCTACGTACACACTCAGCGACTTTAGTTGCTGGCGATCTCAAAATGTAGGTATGTGAGTGACTTGAGATTTTAAGCATCCCACAAACAATTAAACCGATTGATTAAAATTACAGTGTTTTGTGAAACAACACTTAGAAGGTTACAATCGCGCACTGAAGGTTCCGTAACGTGCCACCTAAACTGTTTTACAGTTATTATTATTATATACCCGCTCAATTGAGTGCGTGAGAGGTTTATATACATACCAGCGCACTCAGCCAACAACCTTGCAGAGTTTACGGAATGTTTAGGTGAGATGGCGGCGATAGTTGAAGATTATAGTGTGGACTCTGTGTTTATGTTGGGTGACTATAATGCACAGCCCGGCGAGCGGTTTGGTGTGGAACTGTTTGACTTTTGTGCTGAGCAGAAGTGGCGATGTGCCTATGTTGACATATTAGGACCTTCCTCGGACGTGTATACGTACGTAAGTGACATTTATGGATCTCATAGTTGGTTAGATCACTGTGTGGTATCTGAAGCGGCATGGAGAACGGTTGTCGACGCGAAGATATTACATGGTGTTTATTGGTCTGATCATATTCCATTACAAATAATGTGTAACTTTGACTTACTTGAAACTAAGACCAGCATTGATGTAAGCATTCGAAATAAGATTGTGTGGGGTCAAAGGGATTTAAAACCAACTGACTTATACAAGCTGTAACTTAAATAACGCACAACCTCTTAAGGGGTCATTGTACTCATCATTATGAACAACTTTTACTATGGTACCAAACCTGAAATCGCGAAAAAAAAATCAGCTGTTCCCTACATTTATGTTCGCATAACTCGTCAAAATGTAGGGAACAGCTGATTTTTTTTTCGCGATTTTAGGTTTGGTCCGATAGTAAAAGTTGTTCATAATGATGAGTACAGAGATAAAGGGGTCATCTTTAGAGGTTGTGCGTTATTTAAGTTACACCTTGTATAAAAAATTATGTGCGACTGCAAGATTAAGAGAAATTGATTTTCCTTCTGAATTTAGAAATTGTAGTGACAGATTGTGTACGAAGGTAGAACATAGATGTATAATTGATAAAATGTACCTATAATGATATTGTTGACATACTAAGTGATTCGTCATGTACTAGTTACGCTGGGCCGGTACAAAACACAAGAAAGCCAGTAATAGGGTGGAACAAACATGTTCGGCAGGCGCACCTGGAGGCGCGACTTGCTTTTCAGGATTGGGTACTATGTGGTGAACCAAAAGTGGGTACTGTGTACTTATACTACCATGAGAGAAAAAACGAGTTTTTAAAAGTAAATTAAAGTGGTGTCAGGAGAACAGGGAGCAAATTAAAATGAATATTATAGCATCTTATCACGACAAGAAGGATTTTGTTAAGTTTTGGAAGCACACTAACCAACTAAAGGGCAAGTTGAGCCTTCCTGCGGGTGTTGAGGGTGTTAGTGAGCCTGCGGACATTGCTAACTTGTTTAGGAACCGGTTTGCTGTGAAGTCTCCTCTAGGTGCAATGGGAGAGGCCCTGGCGGATAGGGAGCCAGCATTGGGATTACCGGTAAGGGTGTTGGCTAAGGAAATAGCGGCAGTGTTGAGAGGTATGAAGCGCGGGAAATCACCTGGGCACGATTCGCTGAGCATCGAGCATTTACTAAATGCGGGTGTGCATATGCCCAGAGTGCTGGCTTTGTTTTTTAATTTCTGCTTCTCACACACGTACCTACCGCATGATCTAATGAAGACCTTGGTTGTGCCCATCATAAAAAATCGCACCGGGGACGCTTCAGACATAAACAACTATAGGCCCATATCGTTGTCTACGGTAATTGCAAAAGTGTTGGACAGTGTGCTGGACAAACAGTTAAATAAACATCTGTCGCTAAACGACGCACAGTTTGGCTTCAGAACGGGTCTGTCAACTGAACACGATGTACTTTGTCTCAAGCACACTGTTCGACTTCGATACTATACGGACAGGAAAACCCCTGTGTATGCATGCTTTCCTGACCTATCAAAAGCCTTCGATCTGGTGTCCTATGGTGTTTTGTGGAAGAAGTTGCATGAGGAGACAACGCTTCCGGGTGAGTTGGTTGATTTGTTTAAATATTGGTATGGCCATCAAACCAATATGGTGAAGTGGGCAGGCTCGATATCCGATCCCTACGGGTTGGAGTGCGGGGTCAGGCAGGGAGGTCTGACTTCACCGAAACTTCTGTCTGTATAGGGATCGGTTGGTTCGTGAGCTCAGCGGCACTATAATAATAATAATAATAATAATAAAACCATTTATTTTCAGGTAACAAAGACCCATAGATAAATACCTTAACTTAAGTATACATAATATTTATAACAATTGTGTTAGTAAATAAAACTTAAAGGTAGGTTGTTCAATTGACGGAACTTTTGTCAATAATATAAGTTACGCCGACGACATGGTGCTGCTGGCCCCATCGATCAGCGCCCTCAGGAAACTATTGTCGGCTTGTGGGCGATATGCGGAGGCCCAGGGTCTTAGATATAATGTAAAAAATAGCGAGTGTCTGCTGTTCAAGGCAGGCTCTAAGGGTGCGTCCACATCTGGCGAATGCGCAGCCGTCAAGCCGTTCGTGAGCCGCCCGCGAGCTGCGCGCGTGCATGTTATGTTCGCGCACTGCTCTTGCCGTTCACGCGCCGTGCGCGAGCGGCGCAAGTGTCGCGCGTGCGCTGAGGCTAGGCAAACGAAAATATAAGCACCTGAGCTGGACGCGCGCAGCTCCCGGGGGGCTCGCGAACGGCTCGACAGCTGCGCATTCGCCAGATGTGGACGCACCCTAAGACCTATGCTGTACCACCTATTACACTCGCGGGGACTACTCTAAAATGGGTCACATCCTTCAAATATCTGACACTGGATCACTGCTACACAGGCCGATAACATTGACATGGAGAGGGAACGTAGGGCGCTGTCAGTCAGGAGCAATATGTTGATCCGTAGGTTTGCAAAGTGTTCAAGTGATGTAAAGGGTACTCTGTTTAGGGCATACTGCCAATCTTTTTATACTTGCAGCGGGTCGACTATACGCAGAGGGCATACAGCGCCTTGCGTATCCAATACAATAACGCATACGGGGCACTGTTGGGGCTGCCGCGACACTGCAGCGCATCAGGGATGTTCGCTGAGGCACGGATAGATAACTTTTATGCTATTGTTCGAAAGCGTATCGCATCCTTGATGTGGCGGGTGCGCGGCAGCTCCAACTGTCTCTTGATGACGGTGTCGGATAGGACTGATGGCCTTATATGGAAACACTGGACGAGGACGACAGTGTTTCCTTCAAACCGTGCCCAGAAGTAGTGTGTATAACCCTTAAATGCATAATGTTGCCATATGGCAACAAAGCACGTCATTTAATTTATTTAAGAATGTGATAGCTGTGAGTTTCTGAACGCAGCTCTTTTTGTCAAAACAATATATTTACATACTCTATGAATATTAATATTATTATATAATTATAATATATTTTTTTATAGATAAATACCTATACAATAGCATTTTTTTTGCAATACGATATAATAAATCATGCATTTAAGGGATATTGTGTTGTTGTGTTGGGAAATGAATTATTATTATTAATATCGTCTGACATGTATTTTAATTTATGGACAGGTGTATTACCTTTTTTTTTTTTTTTTGGAATGGAAAATCCTCATGGATGTCCGCCACCCTGGGGCGGGCGGCGGGGTCTGTCAGACTCTTACTGACTAAAAACCACCCCGGTGTTCCCACTCTCACCTACGCCGGGGGTCGCGGGAACGAACGATACTTCCGCAACCCCCGGCTGGTGCTGGCCCGCTCCTGCGGGCCTCTCCTCGTGTCAGGGGGGGGAGTGAGGTGTTAAACTCCCCCCGCGACGTCTAAGAGGGGCGCGCGTGGAACACTACGCGCCGCCGCCTCGGGTCCTGATGTGTGGGGGGGGGGCGACGGACGTCTCCAAGTCCGTCGCCCCTGGACCCATTTATGGGGGCTGGAAGAGGGCGTTGTCCGCCCTCCGCCGACGCCCGGTGGGCCTGCTGCGGGCCGGGTGAGGGGACGAGATCTCCCTCTCCCTTTCCGCAGCCTCCTTCTGCGAGACGACTGTTTCGCAGAAGGAAACCACCGCGTCCCAAGACTCCTCGCTGCCGACCATAGACTCGACCACGGCCGGCAGCGATAGGTCACTGCCTACTCCTGAGATGAGGGCACGGCGCGACTCCTCCCAAGCGGCACACTCTGCCAGCGTGTGCCGCGCCGTGTCCTCCCGGCAGTCGACGCAGTGGTGACACCGGGCGTCCGGCTCCCTGTTTATGCGACACAGGTACTTCCCGAAGCAACCATGCCCCGAGAGCACCTGCGTCGCACGAAACGACAGGGAGCCGTGCCTCCTCCCGAGCACCGGCCGGACCGCCTCGATGGTGTCGAGGCCGGCGGTAGGGCGTGAAAGCCTGTCCCGCCATTCTGCCACCAGGACCTCGCGGAGCTGAGACCGACGCAGCTCCCAGTGTCGCTGCATCGGTCGCTCGCCCCGCGCCCTCATTTCCTCGCTCCACCGATACAGCGACGCGAGTACTTTTGCCTCGAGGTCCCAGGGCGGGGATCCGGCCAGTGCACAAGCCGCCTCGTAGGAGATCGTGCGATACCCCATGATGACTCTGACGGCCATCGCTCTTTGCGGTTTTCGCAAAACTGAGATGCTTCCGGCCGTCAGGTCCGAAGCCCACACCGGGGCCCCGTACAGGGCCATGGATCGCACGATCCCCACGTAGAGCCGCCTACAGGCGGCGCTCGGGCCCCCCAGATTGGGAAGCAGCGTTGATAGTGCCCCAGCAGCGCCCAACAACTTGGGCGCCAGCCGCCGGAAGTGGGGCTCGAAATTCCACCGGCTGTCGAGCACCAATCCCAGGTACTTCATGGTGGACTCGACAGCAATCCGAGCCCCCCCGACCACGATGTGTGAGCCGGGCGGCGGCGCCCGCCGGGGGCCATGAAACACCATGGCCTCCGACTTGTTGAGGGCCACCTCCAGGCCTAGGCGACGTATGCGGCCCACCACCTGTGAGACCGCAGCCGTCGCCAGCAACGCTGCCTCCCTGAGCGAGCTTCCCCGGGCAGGGGCCAGCGTGTCATCGGCATAACACGTCAGGTCCACGCCCGGTTGGAGCTCGCCCCTCAGCACCCAGTCGTACCCGATGTTCCACAGGAGCGGTCCTAGGACCGAGCCCTGTGGAACACCGCACGACCTGCGGCGCTGGTTTCCGCCATCACGTCCCACGTAGGTTGTAACGGAACGTTACATGAATAATCATGTTTTGTTTAACTAACGCTAAAGGACGAGTACTCGTAGATTATAAAGTAATGCTTTGTTCTTTGTTTGTGTACGACTTGGAACGCGCGGGTAGGTATGTGTGCGGTGCGGGGCGAGTGTTCGCATCGAAGGAATGATGTGAGCGGGATTGCGCCCGCGCAGACGTGAGCAGGGTCTGTCAACTTTGTTCTACGAACTGTATGTAGGTGGGCTTGAAAACAAGAAAAAGACAACGCCATCAGAGTAAAAGAGATGAATATTATAATGTTGCCACTAAAAAAACAATCTCGTATTTTCCATAATAATGAGTTTATTATTTGACTTTTAAAATAAATTACCCTTGAAAAAAACTTTAGCCAATATTCTGATACTACACAAATATATTTCATTGAGGAATATAACATATGTAATTAATTATTACATAATAAAAAAATTATATGGAGGATAATGTGTGGAAACACTAACGTCAGCACGTCTTGATTATGACACTGACCGTTGACGTCACAAGAAAAATGTCTGCCGCCGCTTGCGCACCATTTTATGTTGTACTTGTTTATTTGTAATAAATAGACTAGTTCCATTTAATTCTACAAACATTGATAGCATTGAGTCGAGCTTGCTCCTGCGTTCCTGTGTTTTGGTGAAATTAAGTGTGTATTTGTGAGATATAGACTCGGTGTTGAGACAGTGACTCTTGTTTGATTTTGTGTTTAATTTCGCGATGAGTTCGCAGTCAGCAGCAAAATCAGTCATAATATAATAATTAATCTGTTATTTAAATTATAATTATTCACATGCTAAATAAAAAAGTCAAGTACTAATCTTTGTTTTACTAGACTGCTCTGTATAGATAAATTTTAGCATTTTATGTACAAGTACAGTGTGTTTCTCGATAGTGATTGTTGATGTCAATTATTGCTGAGCAAAAATTGGCCATCTTGTAGGAAACTATCGAGAAACGCACTGTACTTGTGCATAAAATGCAATACAAAGTATCTATAAAATGCACTGTAGTTCAAAATTCGCGCCTTAGCTTCTACTCCTTAGTTTTCGTGGGCGGAATATAGATGGCGCCAGTCGGTAAGGAAAAATTTCCTCCTAAAATTTGTACGGAGCAGTTATTCTTCCCTCTGTAGGGTAAGGGTATATATGGTGTCACTGACTCTGGCAGGGCCACCATCAGGGATTTTGATTTTGAAAACTCCAAAAATTAGTCGCTAATTAGTCGAAATTAGTCGCCAAATATCAGAATTAGTCGGTCACTGGTTCAAAAGATTATAAGGGTTTATAGGTGGCCCTGCTGGAGAGACTCTCCCCAGCAGGGCCAAATTTATATCTCAAAAAACTAGGGCACCTAGCGAAGATCTGTTTTCTCCCATATTTAGTCGCCAATTAGTCGGAATTAGTCGCCAAATATCAGAATTAGTCGGTCACTGGTTCAAAAGATATAAGGGTTTATAGGTGGCCCTGCTGGAGAGAGTCTCCCCAGCAGGGCCACATTTATATCTCAAAAACTAGGGACACCTAGCGAAGATCTGTTTTCTCCCATATTTAGTCGCCAATTATTCGGAATCAGTCGCACAAGTTACAGATTTAGTCGGGTCTTAGTTTAGGAGATATAATGAGTTCAATTAGTAAGGTATAGTCCAAGAGCTAGATCGAAGAGTTCACGAAAAATTACCAAGAAAAAATATTTCTATAATATGTGTAATATACTTTTAGTTTTATGGGTCTAAAGTCTTTAGAAATGTCCAGAGATATAAATTCTCAATTAAATTCATGTTTTTATGTTTTTAATTACTAGTTTAGAGTGGCTTAAACTTCTTCGAAAACATTAAACCTTGCTCTTGGGTCTATTTGGTGTCAAGATGTACAGTCGCATGCAACTGTTTTACCAGTTTACAATGTTAACCTCTAATTAATGTTAGAATAATAAAAAAATATCGTACCTTTAGTAAAATGTTTAAAATACTAAAACGTTGAAAACGTATTGTCAATTGTAATCTAATTTTATTTTATAAAAATGAATTTTCAAAAAGTTCGTTTGATGTGTGTTGTGTTTGTGTGTATTTTGAGGTGATTGCGAGTGTTGTGTTGTGGGTATGGACGGGTTGAGTTTTTATTTTATCTTAATTTAGGTTAGAATAATAAAACTTCTGTTGTCGAAATATAAAATGATTTATTACCTTAAAATTATTGTACTTTCAGAAAATGTTACAAATACCTATTTATTCAATATTATGAACAGATACAGTTTGTTTAACGGTTTACTCGCGCAGGCTCGCGAGGTCGCGCGCAAGCTCGAACATACGCGATCCGTAAAGAAAATACCCGAGACCGTGCGGGGATTATTCCTCTCTGTCTGCGCTGACCCTTTACGTGACGGGCAACTCGTTCTAAGCAGCTCGTCTGTACACGCGCATCTATCTCTTTCTTACTTACCGTAAATGAAACGGAGCGTAGCGATCTATCTGCCAGCGACTAAGTGGTAAGTGCACATTGTGTTGGATAAATAATTACACATACACACATTACACACATACACATTAGATCGTACATTATTGTAGATTTGTTTATAAGTAATGAATACAGCTTTCCTATGGTGGGTTGAAATTATAGACTAAGTTTATATTTATTTAATTCGAAACAAACATTCCTCCATAAGACGTCATAGATACTATCTAGAAAATACCTAAAGTATTTTGTACTCGCTTGTACCACTGTATGGGGAAATTGAATTCTTTAATATCTTTTTAATTACACACCGACTAAATCTGTAACTTGGCGACTGATTCCAACTAATTGGCGACTAAATATGGGAGAAAACAGATCTTCGCTAGGTGTCCTAGTTTTTGAGATATAAATGTGGCCCTGCTGGGGAGACTCTCTCCAGCAGGGCCACCTATAAACCCTTATATCTTTTGAACCAGTGACCGACTAATTCTGATATTTGGCGACCAATTCCGACTAATTGACGACTAAATATGGGAGAAAACAGATCTTCGCTAGGTGCCTTAGTTTTTGAGATATAAATTTGGCCCTGCTGGGGAGAGTCTCTTCAGCAGGGCCATCTATAAACCCTTATATCTTTTGAACCAGTGACCGACTAATTCTGATATTTGGCGACTAATTTCGACTAATTAGCGACTAATTTTTTGCGTTTTCAAAATTAAAATCCGTGATGGTGGCCCTGCCAGAGTCAGTGACACGTATATATGTTCTGTGGACGTGAGTCTACGTCAGTCGCTTCTAGGCTAATGTAAGACTGCACGTACCGCTTTGCGTCGTGTCGAGCGCCCTAGCAGACACGACCGTCATTAAAATTATAATCTTTTTCAAACTTATAACGAGCTAATAAGTGCCAATTTAAGTGTAGTGAAAATCCCGATTTAGGGTAAGTTTTGAATAGCACACAAATTACACATGTAGTGACACAGTACCTGTCACACATACCTTGAACCAGTTACCTTTACCTCATACCACCAAACCAATTACCATTACCAGATACCACCGAGCCAGTTACCACATACCACCGAACCAGTTACCTTACCACGTTTTAACACTCTGCACAAGAAACAGTGAAGCAAGGCATCTTGAAAAAGACGAGTACGTAATTAACACACTTCTTGATAAAGAAACAAGATCGCAAACACGACGCGGCACGAGCGTCATCACAACGCCGCGCCACACACGTTCGCGGTTCGCTTCGAAAGAAGCGGTTTTTTTTAAGCGCATGCAGAGCAAGCAGAAGCACCAGCACCCTCCGTGTCGTCACTGCACACTCCGGGACCTCGCAGATGGACACACGACGCTGACGACACACGCGTCCCGCGGATCGGCAGACAGTCTTCACTCGACGACGGCACCTGGGGGAAAAGGACCGCGCTAGGCGCGCGACTCATATTTATACCTTCGCGGCGAATAGTCCCGCGTGCAAAACAACGCCCCGAGCCCCGCGCGCGGCTCGCCTTACGGCGCGTCGTTATTGGTCAAGATAAATGTAAACAATAAGATGCTAGGACTAAGGTACTATTGTTAGTGTATATATAAGTAGGTTGTTTTAGAAAATAAATCAGTTGTTAAATTCCCGCCTGAGAAGTTATTACTTTCACCACGTCGCGTCACGGTGCCCAACACTAAATTGGTGACCCCTCGAACACGACCCTGAAGCCGAGTTCCCGCAACATCGAACTCCTGCAAGATCCCAGTAGAATCTCTGAAGAATCATCACCATGAATGCCGAAGAGTTCAGCGATGCTCAGGGCACCACATCAGTAAAGAGCGACGTGGCAGCAATCTCACTTCCGGCACGGCTACCACCATTTTGGCGCCAAAACCCGCGCCTGTGGTTCGCGCAGTTTGAAGCCGCCGTTGCTGCCAGCAAGATAAGTGAGGAGCAAAAGTTCAACCTCGTCGTCCCACTACTCGGCAACAGCGACCTGGAACAAGTCGGAGACATCATTCTACATCCTCCGACCACCGGCAAGTACAGCACGCTCAAAGACAGACTCATCTCAACGTACCAAGAGTCAGACCACCGGCAGTTACAGAAGCTACTCAGCGGCCTCGAACTCGGCGATAACAGGCCGAGCCAGCTGCTGCGTAAAATGCGAGACCTCAGTGGCAAGCTACTTTCGGATGAAGCGCTGAAAGTTATGTGGCTCAACCAGCTACCCGCTCAAGTTCGCGCCGTGCTCTCCGTCAACACCGAGTCATCGCTCGAAGTGCTAGCTGCGATGGCAGACAAAATGATGGAGCATTTTGAACCCGCTACAGTCGCCGTAGTCTCCACAGCAAACCCTTCGTCAACAAGTCCAGCAGTCAATGAGGTACCAATAAACACAATTACAAGCCTACAAATCAACATGCTTACGAAACAAATAGAGAAATTGTCACTCGAAGTCGCCGAACTCCGCAACCATCAATATTCGTCGTATCGCCGTTCCCGCCAAAACTCCGCACATCGTGGCCGCTCACGCTCACATTCAAGACAGCGTACTGATAACGCCCGCAAGCCCGGCGATCCCGACTGGTTGTGCCGGTACCACTACCGATTCGGCAACGCGGCACGAAAATGTGAATTGCCGTGTTCCTCAGCAAAGCGGGAAAACTAGAACGTACATCGACAGTGGCGGGCGTCGATGTAAACCAAACAAGCCGCCGCCTATGTGTGATCGACATCAACAATAGAGAAAAATTTCTTGTCGACACGGGAGCCGACATATCGGTATTAGCCGCTCGAAACCTGAAATATTCAAAACCGGCGGAGAATGCAGGCTACAAACTTTTCGCGGCAAACGGAACAGAGATTCGTACCTACGGAGAGCGCACACTCGAGCTCAACCTAGGCTTACGAAGAAGTTTCAAGTGGACTTTCGTCGTCGCCAATGTGAAAACTTCATTACTGGGTGCCGACTTCCTAGTGCATCATAAACTGTTGGTCGACATGCACCAAAGAAAACTCATCGACCGTGTAACCGAGCTCAGTGTAAACGCAATCAAAATAAACAGCAAAGAAGAATCGATTTACATCATCAATCGCGACCACACTCATCACGACCTGCTGAAGAAATATCCAGATGTGCTTCGACCAATGACACTCAAAACTCCAGCCAAGCATGACGTCACACATCACATCGAGACAACTGGGCCGCCGATCTACGCACGGCCGCGCCCTCTACCGCCCGACAAATATAAGGCGGCAAAACTCGAATTCGAGCGCATGATCGAGATGGGAATATGCAAGCCGTCAAACAGTCCGTGGGCGAGTCCACTTCACATTGTTAAAAAGAAAGACGGTTCACTTCGAGTATGCGGCGATTACAGAAGACTCAACGCCGTCACCGTTCCCGACCGATACCCTATTCCACGAATCCAAGATTTTACATACCAACTTCACGGCAAGAAAATATTCTCAAAACTCGACTTAAAAATGGCATACTTCTGGATACCTATCGCAAAACAAGATGCTCAAAAAACAGCAATAATAACACCGTTCGGACTTTTCGAATTCACCTGCATGACGTTTGGCTTAAGAAA
The DNA here is from genome assembly GCA_949629135.1 of Eremobia ochroleuca. Classification (NCBI taxonomy): domain Eukaryota; kingdom Metazoa; phylum Arthropoda; class Insecta; order Lepidoptera; family Noctuidae; genus Eremobia; species Eremobia ochroleuca. The sequence continues at coordinate 18,240,029 of OX451405.1, read as the reverse complement.
CGCTGGTCAAACCTTTCAACGTTTCATGCACGAGGTTCTACGAGGACTAGATGAAAACGTATTCTGTTTCGTCGACGATCTGCTCGTACACTCGAGAAATAAGGAAGAACACCGTCGCCATTTAGAAATAGTACTCGAACGCCTAAATACCTACGGCGTCAGTCTTAACATCGACAAGTGCGAGTTTGACAAGGAAAACATCGAGTTCCTCGGATACCAAGTGACATCAGAAGGAATCAAACCCACTCAGGAACGAATACAAGCCATAGTGAACTATCCGAAACCACAAACAGTTCAAGAACTAAGAAGATTCTTAGGAATGATGAACTTCTACCGTAGTTGTTTACCACATCAAGCAGAGTACCAACATGAATTAAATAAATATCTACACAACAGCAAAAAGAAAGACAAAACTCCGATACAATGGTCTCAAGAAGCAGAACAAGCCTTTGAGAAATGCCGACAAAGCATACTCGAGGCAACGACACTGACTCACCCGATACCTACCGCGCCGCTATGTTTATTTACCGACGCATCGAATACTAGCATCGGCGCCGTTCTACAACAAAAAGTGGACAACTTGTGGAAACCACTGGCATTCTATTCAAAAACTATGAGTGAGACGCAGCGACGCTACAGCGTGTACGATCGCGAATTATTAGCAATGTATACCGCAGTGCAACATCTACGACGACTGATAGAGGGCAGTGACCTAACAATATTCACCGATCACAAACCATTAACTTACGCGCTGACAAGAACACCGAGTAGTAGCGATACACCACGAAGAGAACGCCAGCTACACTACATCAGTCAGTTCTGTTCAAAGATCCAATACATTCACGGTGATAAGAACGAAGCAGCGGACGCCTTATCACGCATTGAAGAAATCGACTTGTCACACTGTACGATCGACTACAACCAACTTGCTCAAGATCAACAAAATGATGAAGAACTGAAGAGCTGCATGTCCAACCCGAATCTAAAGTTTGTGCCTATCACATTGCCCGGAGGTCAACGACCCATCATATGTGAAACGTCAACTGGCAACGTTCGTCCATACCTACCAGCGACTTATCGTTTATCAGCATTTAAAGCGCAACACGATCTAAGTCACCCTGGTGTGCGAACAACAAGGAAGATAATGTCTACAAAGTTTTTTTGGCCAAGTATGAACAGAGAAGTTGGTTTATGGGCGAAATCATGCATCGGTTGCCAGCGCGGGAAAGTTCAACGACACGTTATCAGTCCACTCGGCGAGTTCCAAAAATCATCGCGTTTCGAACACATTCACGTCGACATCGTAGGACCACTGCCGCCATCTAACGACTACAGATATCTAGTAACAATGATCGACCGCTGCACTAAATGGCCGGAGGCAATACCTATTCGTGACGTCACCGCCGACACTGTTGCTAAGGCGATTTACGAGGGATGGATAACGCGATTTGGCTGTCCGTTACGTGTAACAACGGATCAAGGAAGACAATTCGAATCTTCGTTATTCAACGCTCTGATGAAGAAATTTGGCATCACCAGGATTCGAACTACAGCATACCACCCGCAAGCAAATGGTCAAGTAGAACGCTGGCATCGCACGTTGAAGGCCGCGCTCATGGCGAGAGGTGCCGGCATACACTGGAGCGATGAATTACCGACCGTGCTGCTTGGGCTACGTACAGCGCTTCGTGAAGACACACAAGTCAGCCCGGCTCTGATGACCTACGGATCGACACTGAGAATACCGTCAGATTTCTTCGCGCCTACACAGCCGAAAAATGAAGACGCAGAATTCGTCCGCCAGCTGACCGAAACAATGGCATCACTCGCGCCAAGCAGCAAGTCACGTAACAACAACAGGAGCACGTTTGTATACAAGGACTTAGCGACATGTACTCATGTTTTCGTGCGCAATGATACCGTGCGAAGTCCATTGACCCCTCCTTACGACGGCCCGTTCAAGGTGATTCAACGTGAAAGCAAACATTTCACCATACAGATGCCACTTCGAACTACAGTTGTCTCAATAGACAGACTTAAGTCAGCGCACCTGCTCAACGATGAAGAGTCTACCACTTCTCAACAAGCACCGCGCACTAAAAGCTCAGCAGACTCAACTACGAGCGTTGAGCCGCGGTCATGGACCCCCAGCGCACCGCGCGACACATACGTCACTCGGTCCGGCCGCGCGGTGAAACACAACGTACGCTTCGCTTAGGGGGGAGTGATGTAGTGACACAGTACCTGTCACACATACCTTGAACCAGTTACCTTTACCTCATACCACCAAACCAATTATCATTACCAGATACCACCGAGCCAGTTACCACATACCACCGAACCAGTTACCTTACCACGTTTTAACACTCTGCACAAGAAACAGTGAAGCAAGGCATCTTGAAAAAGACGAGTACGTAATTAACACACTTCTTGATAAAGAAACAAGATCGCAAACACGACGCGGCACGAGCGTCATCACAACGCCGCGCCACACACGTTCGCGGTTCGCTTCGAAAGAAGCGGTTTTTTTTAAGCGCATGCAGAGCAAGCAGAAGCACCAGCACCCTCCGTGTCGTCACTGCACACTCCGGGACCTCGCAGATGGACACACGACGCTGACGACACACGCGTCCCGCGGATCGGCAGACAGTCTTCACTCGACGACGGCACCTGGGGGAAAAGGACCGCGCTAGGCGCGCGACTCATATTTATACCTTCGCGGCGAATAGTCCCGCGTGCAAAACAACGCCCCGAGCCCCGCGCGCGGCTCGCCTTACGGCGCGTCGTTATTGGTCAAGATAAATGTAAACAATAAGATGCTAGGACTAAGGTACTATTGTTAGTGTATATATAAGTAGGTTGTTTTAGAAAATAAATCAGTTGTTAAATTCCCGCCTGAGAAGTTATTACTTTCACCACGTCGCGTCACGGTGCCCAACACTAAACACATATCATAATCATGTCATTTTTGCCAATCATTATTCTGAGTGCTTCTATATAAATTTCTTGTTTCTTTTCTCATTTTCTGTTGCTTAATTTTATTCATCACATTAAGTGAGCACTATTTAGGAATGGCCTCAGAAATTGCTAATAATGCTGTATCATGCTACTTAATTTGCTTCTACCTTCAAGTGCAATATTGATTTAAAAAAATTAAATTCTAAACGTTTTAACCGTTTCATAATCATCGATTTTTAGTTTTCTTTTTGCTCGAGCTTGCTTTATATGTAAACTCCGTTCTGGTCTGTGCCACCACGTCAATGCTACTACAATTAAATAGGTATCTCTTTCTCGTTGTCGTTGGTGGTACCCCCAGCACGGAAGTTATTAGGCCGAGTACTAATCAGCTGGAACGGTGATCTCCAGGTTTCACTTTTACGCTACGCAACTGGGGTGCTGAGCAAGTCGGACAGCCGCGCCTTGACACCTGGCAGTGACGTCACCGTACAGCACATCACTGAACTTCGGCCAACTACCATCTCCGGCCATCTGCGGGTTTCACCTGCAACTACAGGGGAGTACCTATCCCTGCAGGAGTGACAACGGACATCCGTAACCCACGACCTTACAAATCTTTGCGTGCCTCCGGCCACACTGGCGCCCAATTACGTGGTTTGTCTGTTTTCGCTTCTGTAGTTAGTAGTTAGTTATTGTACGGTGAGTGGGTATTTTGTTTTTTTTTTCTTTTGTAAAACGCTTTGTTTTTAATTTTATTTTTTTGTGTGCAGTAACTGGCGTGAAGATAAATATTCATATTGTTCTGATAATTTTGTTATGTTTTATTAATGTTGTCATATTAGTTTTTTTTATTTTATTTTTATTGAGTGTAATGTTTTTTGTATCGTTACGTTAAACGGACGAACATTATAACGGTTGAGCAATATTGTTATTCTCTTGGTGTATTATTCTGATGTCCGTTGTAAATTAGAACCGTTTTTTTTTTATTTTATTTTTTTTCAAATTTATTGTAAAACTACCTTCACACCAGTTGCAAATTTTTTTTTAACAATGTTTTTTTTTTGTTCGCAATTTATTTTTGTTGCTTTGTTTTTTTCCTCTGCTTAAGAGGGTTTATGCGTTAGAGCCATGCTGGAGTCAAAATTGATGATTTCCGACGGACAATAAAACCATAATATGTTTAATTTATAGATGAGATATTGACGTCATATTATTGGGAATTTTATAATCTAGTGCATGGCTGAAAAACATTTTCAATTTTTTGTTTAGTTTTCTCATCAGAACCGTTTTTATGCAAGCCTTTTTTAAAACTAGCGATCGACGGTCTAAGCAGATGCTAGATATTAGTAAAACCATATATGACAAACTTATTACAACATTACTTTATAAAAAATAAGAACATTTTTTAGTGCATGGCTGAAAAAAAAACACGATTACTGTAAGTTTTCATTCAAGAAAAGTATATTCAAAAGTGTCAATTGTAGCCACTTTTCGAGATATTAAACGTGTTAGTTTAGGATGAAATCTGAAATATTTATATTTTCTTTTAGACCTATTAAATTAAGACATTTATGTTCTAAAACATGGTTCAAATATTTTTTTAATAACTTATATGTTTATTTTACTATGAATTATTTAGTATTGCTATATAATCGGCGCGGATTCACGCCACCGCTCATTGCCGGCTGAGGCCTTTCAGAGGCAGGACGTGTGTCGCTCCCATCGCTGCGTGTCGCGTAAAATATTATCGTACTTTCGCGAGTTTTTAGCGCGACTGGGACATATTGATACTTTTTATTATAATATATTTTTATTATATTACAGAACTTTGGTGAGTACATATTTTAATGTAATGGTATTCAATTAACTTAAGAAGATTAAATTAGACTTCTTTATGTATGTTTCGATTTTACTTTTTTTTAGATATGGCTAACAAAAGGCGCTATACGGGAATAAAACGAAAAAAATATGAAAATTTAGCCAAGGCTAATGAAGCTAAAAGGTAAGTTACCGAGGAGCCACTTTTTAACTATGTAACAGGTTATAGCCAATTCATATTTTTCTTACACGGGGATAGAATTCGTAATAATTTGCGTTTATTCTGTCTTATAATCTCATAAACTGAATTGACCATTCTGGGGTTGTCAGTTTTGGATAGTTGAGAATATACCACTGAAACGAGGTGGGTTCTCTACTTATAAAAAAAATATCTATATTAGGTGTAATTAGTAAACCATAAGAAACAATATTATACTTACTACTTTCTGAAGTCAATATAATTTTTTCAAATTACTTTTTGTCTGGGTATTTTTATGAAACACAGTAGTAATAAGATAAAATTAATATCCGATTCGTTGTTATAGGCAGAAAAGAGAAGTTCAAAAATATTTCAAAATGCTGTTGTAAGTTTTATTTTTTTTTACTTCTTTATATGTTATGGCAATTTTTGAGATTTTATATCTAAACAGACACGTGTTTCCTTTATTTTGAATTAGCACCTATTAAACCTAAACTAAATAAGACATTTCTTCGTTATTTATTTATCTCAAGCCGACAATCGATCGCCTGTCGTGGTGCTTCTTATGGTTTGTGTCACTTCATATTATACTCTGCATATTATTTTCAGACTCAACAAAGAGAAAAAGTCACTGAAAAAACACTGGAAATTCAGGAAAACTTGCAGGCGTTAGAAACGGTTCCAACTCAAGATCCTGACGCAGGAAATCTTGTAAGAATGACTTGGACATTTGTAAACATATTTTAGCACAAATAAAACATTGTTGTGTCTCAAGCCGACAATCGGCCGCCGGACACGATGCTTACGGTTTGTGTCACTAACCGACACAAACCGACCAACATGTTATTTTCAGACTCAACAAAAAGAAAAACTCAGTGAAATAACACTGAAAATTCAGGAAAACTCGCAAGCATTAGAAACGGCTTCATCTCAAGATCCTGACGCAGGGAATCTTGTAAGAATTACTTGGTCGTTATATACATATTTTAGCACAAATAAAACATTGTTGTGTCTCAAGCCGACAATCGACCGCCGGTGTCACTATGTTATACCTACCTGTTATTTTCAGACTCAACAAAAAGAAAAACTCAGTGAAATAACACTGAAAATTCAGGAAAACTCGAAAGCATTAGAAACGGCTTCATTCCACTATACATAGAGTACTCACGGAGGATTTATGTCTGGTCAATAAAAGTGCAGTGTGGGTGCCTCACACTCTGAACACGGATCAGAAGGAGTTTCGTTATGAAACTGCGCGTAGCCATTTATCGTGGTATCGCCGTAAGAAAAATATACTTAATAGATTCATACGCCTTGATGAAACTTGGGTCGAATTTTATACTCCTCGTCAAAGACATCAGTCACGATGTTGGGTGGAACCGGGCACTTCAGCTGAACATTTACCACGTGCAGAGCTACATGAACGAAAAATACTACTAATAGTACCTATGGATGTCAGAGGCATTGCTTTTTGGAGAACTTATGATGAAAATACAACTATGACTGGAGAGCGATATAAGTCATTTTTAGAAGAAAATATTCCTATTTGGGCAGACGAACATCATATAACGAGTCCTATAATTTTACATGATAACGCCAGACCGCACAAATCAAAAATAGTTCAGAATTTAATTGAAGGAAAGGATGGATTGAAATTATTCAGCCGCCATATTCCCCGGATATGAATCCTTGTGATTTCAATTGTTTTGGCCATGTGAAGAGGAAATTGTCGGGTACTCGATACAATAGCAAAAAGGAGTTAGATATTAAACTAAAGAGCATTATTGATGAATTAAATGAAAGTGGTACTTTAAATGGTGTTCAAGATTTGCCAGCAGTCTGGGAGCGAGTGATTAATAGTGGTGGAGATTATTGATTAGTGTCACAAGGTTATATAATATAGTAGTCAGTTTTTGTAAAATAATAATAATAAAAAAATATGACACCGGAAGTGGGATGACCTAATATAATATTAATCGTTGTAGGACTTTACATTTGTACTACATTTCTAACTTTTCACCCCTGATTAGTATATATATACTTTACTAGCGACCCGCCCCGGCTTCGCACGGGTGCAATGGAGAAACTGATAATTTTAGAGCCACTATTCCTCGTAAAAAGTATAGGATAAAAAATGGTTATTGTGGGTTATCCCTAAGAGATAGACATATACAATCGCGGACTTTTTTGTAGACCTTTTTAAGGTGTACAATACTGTAGTACATTATTTTGATCTATCTCGACGGGTTCAGCCAGCGTTTACAATGTAAGCGCAAAAAAATGTGTTTAATTACGACATCACATTAGAAACCTCTAAAATTATCAGTGTTTCTCTACTATATTATGCATGTATTATAGATACAAACCTTCCTCTTGAATCACTCTATCCATTTAAAAAGAACCGCATCAAAATCCGTTACGTAGTTTTATAGATCTAAGCATATATAGTGACAGACAGACAGGGAAGCGACTTTGTTTTATACTATGTAGTGATAAAGTATCCAAAACTGCCTATTTATTTCACAAGGTTGTAATAAAAATAAGAACAGTAAATAAAAATCAACTAACGGTTAAATAAGTATCATTATACATAACTCAACGGATCAACATGGGTTAGTTTGACTATAATGACAGAGAGCACACCAACTCTACGCACACAGACACGCGCGCATCTGTGTGAGTGCAAAGAGCACTGCAATTACCTAAACTTGGTGCCGCGGATTTGGCGTTAACGCTCTTAATTCTTCCTTTCATAGAATACATAACACAGCGTTCTGTTAGAGTAGTTTGTAACGGAACGGAGTATTTTCAACATTGATTAATAATATTTTGTGTGCTATTTACAACTTGTCATATTGGTCATTTTTTTTTTTCATGAATAGATATTTTTTATAATGGCATACCCTATAAAATATTTATCTTTGCATAAACATGAATTACAATACAAGGTAGCCGTTCGAGCTGAAACCCCGGCTAGTACTGTGGCGGATCTTAGGCGGCAGATGTCACCACTTGTGTATGTCTTAGAGGATATGTCAGGGAAAAACTTAGGGTCTTGGCATATTAAGGACCTGAAAATATCTACCTACAAATAAATACTGTCCTTGTTACATTTCCCCTTACACTATCAAACGATTTTAAGACCTGTTACAAAAGTCAGTGACGGTTATTAGTCACTTGATTTTCAGAGCTACGTATGGTATTCCGAAATATCGCTCACCGAAAGGACGGTTTTCCGATAACACTACTCCGACGGTTAGTTGAACGAAAAAATAATTGGCCGATGAAACGTTTCGCCGAAAATATTATTCATCGACGGTTGGTAGTCCGAATGAATCCTTCGCCGATGTAACGGTTCACCGAAAACACTCTTCAACGACGATTGGTTAAACGAACGAATCTTTCGCCGATAGCACTCGTTGTAGGGGAATTCTTTTGCCAAATGGATAGTTTTTCTTTCAGCTTCAAAAATGTATCACGTTGTGTTACTGTTATTTGTTTTTTGCTTTGTTCGCACAATTTATTTTTGGAGTTATTATTATTATTTGTACTTATAATTATTATATTATTCGGCAATTGAGGCGCACTTATGGTAGCTACGTCTTTTAAACAATGATTTACAATTTGTGACGATAATAACTCACAATTTACTATAACTTCAAAAATGTATCACGTTGTGTTACTTTTATTTGTTTTTTGCTTTGTTCGCACAATTTATTTAATTTTTTTCTATTGTCGCAGTTCTAATAGAGAAATCATAATAATCATAATCATATTGTTTATTGTAAAAAAACAATATAAATTTGCCTTTTTGATTAATTTTCTTATTGTTTAATAAAAACTTTGTTTTTTTTTTCTATTGTCACTCTTCCATGTATTATTTTATTATTACCTGTATTTTTAACACACTTCTACAAGACCTATGGGTGTTGTCAAGCTGAAAGAAAAACTATCCATTTGGCAAAAGAATTCCCCTACAACGAGTGCTATCGGCGAAAGATTCGTTCGTTTAACCAATCGTCGTTGAAGAGTGTTTTCGGTGAACCGTTACATCGGCGAAGGATTCATTCGGACTACCAACCGTCGATGAATAATATTTTCGGCGAAACGTTTCATCGGCCAATTATTTTTTCGTTCAACTAACCGTCGGAGTAGAGTGTTATCGGAAAACCGTCCTTTCGGTGAGCGATATTTCGGAATACCATACGTAGCTCTGATTTTCAGTATGTTAGGACACGTCGCATGATTTTTAATATTGTGTGATGTATTATATGATAGGTATTTGAGTGATGAGGTATGACTGAAATGAAAGAATGAGTAAAAGGTTATTGTAACGAGTTTATGATGCGGATTTTATTCTTAAAATAAAATCCTTATGAGGGAACCGCGGGTAATGTAACGGAACGTTACATGAATAATCATGTTTTGTTTAACTAACGCTAAAGGACGAGTACTCGTAGATTATAAAGTAATGCTTTGTTCTTTGTTTGTGTACGACTTGGAACGCGCGGGTAGGTATGTGTGCGGTGCGGGGCGTGTTCGCATCGAAGGAATGATGTGTGAGCGGGATTGCGCCCGCGCAGACGTGAGTCTACGTCAGTCGCTTCTAGGCTAATGTAAGACTGCACGTACCGCTTTGCGTCGTGTCGAGCGCCCTAGCAGACACGACCGTCATTAAAATTATAATCTTTTTCAAACTTATAACGAGCTAATAAGTGCCAATTTAAGTGTAGTGAAAATCCCGATTCAGGGTAAGTTTTGAATAGCACACAAATTACACATATCATAATCATGTCATTTTTGCCAATCATTATTCTGAGTGCTTCTATATAAATTTCTTGTTTCTTTTCTCATTTTCTGTTGCTTAATTTTATTCATCACATTAAGTGAGCACTATTTAGGAATGGCCTCAGAAATTGCTAATAATGCTGTATCATGCTACTTAATTTGCTTCTACCTTCAAGTGCAATATTGATTTTAAAAATTTAAATTCTAAACGTTTTAACCGTTTCATAATCATCGATTTTTAGTTTTCTTTTTGCTCGAGCTTGCTTTATATGTAAACTCCGTTCTGGTCTGTGCCACCACGTCAATGCTACTACAATTAAATAGGTATCTCTTTCTCGTTGTCGTTGGTGGTACCCCCAGCACGGAAGTTATTAGGCCGAGTACTAATCAGCTGGAACGGTGATCTCCAGGTTTCACTTTTACGCTACGCAACTGGGGTGCTGAGCAAGTCGGACAGCCGCGCCTTGACACCTGGCAGTGACGTCACCGTACAGCACATCACTGAACTTCGGCCAACTACCATCTCCGGCCATCTGCGGGTTTCACCTGCAACTACAGGGGAGTACCTATCCCTGCAGGAGTGACAACGGACATCCGTAACCCACGACCTTACAAATCTTTGTGTGCCTCCGGCTGTACCAGCTTGGTTCAAAGTAATATATACTTTTAAGGTACACACCCGTTTTTTTTATTCAATCCCCAATAATCAGGTGGGAATCGAACGGGTGGAGGCTACAAGGTGACACACCTCTCGGACAAATAAGCCCCAACCACGCGGCGGAGGTAGGGAGGTACCCGATGATACCGCAGTGCCTCCCAAATACAACTCCAGGGCAGGGTGTTGAAGGCGTTGGAAATGTCCAAGGACACCGCCAACATCACCCCACCCCGGGACACCGCTTCCTCCGCCAGGACTCTCACCCGCGACACAGCGTGTATGGTGGAGCACCCATGCCGAAAGCCGAACTGGCTCTCGTCCAGGTCCGGCCCCTCTCTGCACAAGTGGCCGACGAGGCGGGCTGCGATAATCCTCTCGAACAGCTTACCCACCTCGTCTAGCAGCACTATGGGCCGGTACGCGGACGCCGAGTCCGCAGGGCGCCCCGCCTTCCTGAGCAGGACCAGACGACCAGATTTCCACAAAGTGGGAAACTGGCCCTGTTCCAGGCACGCTGTGTAGAGTCCTCTCAGTTGGGGCTCAAGCTCCTTCAGAGCGAGGGCCAACACGCAGCCGTGGATCCCGTCGGACCCCGGAGCCACGTTCTTGGCCCGGAGCCGCATCACGGCTGCCCTCATCTCTGCCTGTGTCACCTCTGGGACGCTGATGGCATTCTCCTCCGTAGACCCTGCGGCTGTGGGCAAAGCCATCGGCGGCGGAGTATGCTCCGCTCTGGCCGGGAAGAGGGCTGCGACCACCTCCTCCAGCAGCTCGGGTTGGAGACTCTCCGTGAGTGGAGGCGCCGCGGCTCGAAGCTTGCCTCGAACCGCTCGATACGGGCGCCCCCACGGATCTCCGTCCAGAGTCTCCAACATCTCTTCCCTGCCTCGCGTCTTCGCCTCTCCGATGGCCAGCCACAGAGTCTCCTTCGCCGCGCGGTACACCTCATACAGCGCGGCTTCTTCGTCAGGGACCCGACGACGTCTCCTCCGGTATCGGGTGTACTGGCGCCTGACCGCTACGCACGCGACGCGCAGCTGCGCGATCTCGGCGGTCCACCAGTACACCTGGCGCCTTCCTACATGTGCGTGGACCCGGGGCATGGACGCGTCGCTGATCTGCGTCATCGCCCCGCGGAACCACAGCGCCTCCTGCTCGACGTCGACGCGTCCGTTCGTTGCCGACTCCCGAACCCAGGCCTGGACAATAGCAGCTTCCTCGAGAAGCTCCCTGTCGATGCGCTTACGCGCCCAGCGCGGACCGTTCGTTCGCGGGGCCGGTGAACCGCGGCCGCCAGTGGTCTGGGCGGAGACGTCGAAATGGATGTAACGGTGATCCGACAACGTCTCCACCTCCACGGCGACACGCCAGTCGCGGACACGGCTCGCGACAGCGGGGCTAGCGAACGAGACGTCCACTATAGACCCGCCCCGCTGCCGCACGCACGTGTGCACCGAGCCCCGATTTAGGACGGTCAAGCCAGTCGCGACCGCCCATTCCTCCAGCACCTCGCCCCTAGCATCGGTCACAGGGGATCCCCACGCCGCAGACTTGGCGTTGAGATCCCCCAGCAACAGCACAGGGCGAGGGTGGAGTCGGCCCACGACGGCACCCAAATCGAGATGTATATGTACCTAACCTTTTTTTTTTTTTTTTTTTTTTGTTTCGGGGTGGAAAGTCCTCATGGATGTCCGCCGCCCTGGGGCGGGCGGCGGGGTCTGTCAGACTCTTACTGACTAAAAACCACCCCGGTGTTCCCTCTCTCACCTACGCCGGGGGTCGCGGGAACGAACGATACTTCCGCAACCCCCGGCTGGTGCTGGCCCGCTCCAGCGGGCCTCTCCTCGTGTCAGGGGGGGGAGTGAGGTGTTAAACTCCCCCCGCGACGTCTAAGAGGGGCGCGCGTGGAACACTACGCGCCGCCGCCTCGGGTCCTGATGTGTGGGGGGCGACGGACGTCCCCAAGCCCGTTGCCCCTGGACCCATTTATGGGGGCTGGAAGAGGGCGTTGCCCGCCCTCCGCCTACGCCCGGTGCGCCTGCTGCGGGCGGGGTGAGGGGATGAGATCTCCCTCTCCCTTTCCGCAGCCTCCTTCTGCGAGACGACTGTTTCGCAGAAGGAAACCACCGCGTCCCAGGACTCCTCGCTGCCGACCATAGACTCCACCACGGCCGGCAGCGATAGGTCACTGCCTACTCCTGAGATGAGGGCACGGCGCGGCTCCTCCCAAGCGGCACACTCTGCCAGCGTGTGCCGCGCCGTGTCCTCCCGGCAGTCGACGCAGTGGTGACACCGGGCGTCCGGCTCCCTGTTTATGCGACACAGGTACTTCCCGAAGCAACCATGCCCCGAGAGCACCTGCGTCGCACGAAACGACAGGGAGCCGTGCCTCCTCCCGAGCCAGCGCTCGAGCACCGGCCGGACCGCCTCGATTGTGTCGAGGCCGGCGGTAGGGCGTGAAAGCCTGTCCCGCCATTCCGCCACCAGGACCTCGCGGAGCTGAGACCGACGCAGCTCCCAGTGTCGCTGCATCGGTCGCTCGCCCCGCGCCCTCATTTCCTCGCGCCACCGATACAGCGACGCGAGTACTTTCGCCTCGAGGTCCCAGGGCGGGGATCCGGCCAGTGCACAAGCCGCCTCGTAGGAGATCGTGCGATACCCCCTGATGACTCTGACGGCCATCGCCCTTTGCGGTTTCCGCAGAACAGCGATACTGCCGGCCGTCAGGTCCGAATATGTACCTAACCTAACCTAACACTAGTTTGTAAGTTGTTTATGTCCTTACTAACAATAGTGGATTGTAGTGATCCGAAAATAAAATGATTATTATTATTACCTATTATTATTATTATTGGCCACGATAGCGGCCATAGTAACACCCACAGATATACCAATTCCGTGAACATTTCAACTGGCGCTAGCTACTGCGGGTCTCCCAAAGATAAAGCCCTGTGGCGCCGTCAGCGGTCAGTAATAGGCGTTTTTTTAGGGTCAGTAATAGGCTGTTTCTTAGGGTTCCGTGCCCAAAGAGTTGACACCCTATGGGCACGGAACCCTAAAAACTACTCACATGTCAGGTAGGCACTACGTAACTCACATGTAAGGCAGGCACCACGTACCTCACATGTAAAGTAACCACTACGTAACTCACTTGTAAGGTGGGCACTACGTACCTAACTCACATGTAAGGTAGGCACTACGACTACCTAACAATTATCTGGCTTTCACACAAACAATCATGGCATAAAATTTAAAAAAAAACCACAATACAAGCTTACTTTCTAATAATTAGCAACCATTTAATTTATTCAGTAAGTAACAAAATTCTTAAAGGAAACAGGTAGGTACGAGGAACTAAGACACTGAAATAAAATGCACCGAATGCTTTCTTAACTATTTATTACTCTCTACGTATAATTTATGATAATTGTAATCAATTTACATATATTTATGTACATACAGTAGCAAAATGTAAAAACAGCGCGCGAGTCGCCGGCGCAGCGCGGCCTCTCGCAATACAATGTACGTACCGGCGCCGAGTGACGTCACGGGCACTGACACTGTCGAGCGAGCGAGCGCGAGCGGCGCCAGCGACTAGCTAAATACATTCCAAAACATGTAACCGTTATAAAATTCTGTATTTACACAAACACCACACGGAGTGCCAGACGTAAGTTAGTATTCGACTATACATAGTAGTAGTGCTCCTCCCCCTCCTATCCTATCCCGTCCACTAGCGAAGCGACCCGACCGTCGTACGAAGCTTTACATCTAATTATATTAAAGCGAAGGCACCGTGGATCATCGATAGTGCATATTATATAAATGCAGCACATTTAGTATAAAAGTAGCGTGAAGAATTCAACTTCATTAGGAAGGAACAATATAAATAAAATATGTCTATAACGCCTCGCGGTTAGGAGCGCACACAGCTATTGTTAATATAATAACGACGATCACTATGATAATGTTAACCCAGACTCTAGTAGGAACAACTTAACTACAGAACAAAGTTCAAGTACAACGACATGAACAGAGATGTGTCAGTGCGCTGTGAATCAATTCTTTGGACTTTCTCAAACGAAGTCACTCTTTCAAATAGACGATTACTGGTCTTTACATGTTGATATACGATTCTAGAGGTGGAAGAAGAAATAAAGAATTAGCTATCGCAATAACAATCACAATCGACTACTCAATAATTTTATGAACATTCATCAAATAAAATTGTACTTAAAGTAGAACGTTTATAATTAACAAACAATAATTTAAGCCGGCCGCCGCCGACGAGTGATCTACTAACAGTAAATTAAGTAAATAAAACTAATACATTGGATGCAGCTATTTGATCAATCATTATTTTGAACTAATCTCAATTATAAATAAAAACTTACAGATTGGATGTAAGCTAATACATAATGTTTTAATATTTTTAGTAAGTAAATCTTCAATACTTACTTTATAATATACCGTAAGGTCGGGGTACAATAGCCCTTGGGTGTTACTTTGGCCCAAATCGTCAAAAAGTTGAAACTCCCTGCCACGCTATTAGTGCTAGCTAGCGAAGTAGTTCCCGTTGTTATCGATAGACGGCTTTGTGAGCTCTGTCAGTAAAACACTTTCGTCATGTAAGACGCGTGAAACTTTAATGTACAAACTTCTTGTTGGAACCGAGTTATTAGGTAAGTTTAAGTTCTTGTTTGTTATCAGTCGTAACAGAAATGTATCTAGGATCCTAATGTGATATAAAACAAAGAGTTTAAGACAGTTTTATAAGAAATAAGTGATGATTAATATCCCAGTATACTTTGGCCCGCTAGTTTCATTAGCCCATGGGCCAAAGTAACTTTATGATTTTTTTTTATTTGTTATATCTTTTTTTATTAACTAAATATTGATTTTTTTCAACTTACAGATATGCAGAGATGCCTACCATTTAATAAAAGAAAAGTAGGAAGCCGTCGTTACTTTGACTACACACAAGAACAGTTGGAGCAATGTCTTAACGATACAAGATCCAAGACTTTAACACATCGGGATGCTGAAACCAAATACAATATTCCGCGTAGCACGATCAAGAACAAACTAAAGAACAAGTACCTACCTGATGATTCTCAATTTTGAAGACTTGATGAATAAGCTTACCTGATGATACTCAATTTTGAAGACTGATGAATAACATTAAAAATAAGTTGATTGTTAAATACCTAGCTAGTGAAGAAAGTTGTTAGTTTTAAGATGTTTATTAATATGCCTGTTACCCATGTTGAGCTACTTTTCATGGACACCTATTAGTAGGTACCTATTATTGTTTAAGTCTGTTAATTTTGTAAAACTTGTAAAAGAAGTGCCATATTCTAAGAGATTTTTACTTTGTGTTGATAATTTTCTAAGTTTTTCAGTATAATAAAACCGATTAATGAAGATGATGTCTTTTTTTTCATATGCAATCGATTTATATATATTACTTTACCCCAACAACGAAAAATCATGAAGTTTCAATACACAAAAACAGCAGGGCCAAAGAAACAAAACTAAAGTATAACTTTGGTCCAAATTTTACCAAAATAAAAAACAACTCTAGCTTATTTTACTCGGTTTTAGTGGTGTAGGTATATATAAGTTCGTTATATTCCCAGCTGTACATGTATTTCAATAATACAGACGTAGAGCTATTAAAACTGGAGTAATCAAACGGGAAGTAAAAATTGGCAAAATTTTGGGACAATGTACCCCGATGTTACGGTAATGCTATAAATAACGAAAATAATTGTTTGGAATATAATAATATGTTGTGGCTGTATGTCACAGCATCACATTGCGTCCGTTGTCTTGAACGACAATGTGTGTGACGTCATAAGACACGGGTGTAACGTGCGACACGGATCATGTTGAACGTGGCGACTAACATGACGTACTGGACTTGACCTTCCCTTGACAAGTGGCGCCGCCATTTGTTCACTATGATCCGAGTCGCACGACAGTTGCTCTGGCGCGGCACCCTCGCACACAAAACTATTTGTTACGGGGACGGCGGATACATGAACATTACACAAACATACGACGCCATGCGATTACCTCAAGCGCGCGAGGGCTCTGTACGAGAGTTTACAGTTGAATGTGTAGTGATGGCGCGGCATTGCACACACCTCACACAGCCTCTAGTGACACCTACACTACGCGACCGCGATCAGCAAAAGCATCAAATTCGCTGATAATCTTTGATCATTCAATATAAATATTAAAAATGTCTGACTTATAAATGAATCGCTCTGCGATTGAATAGGCTCTTTATCTTGCATCTACAAACATACAATTGTTTCTAAAACATTCACCATATATTTTTTCTCATTTTTGAGAAAAAACAGTGCTCGAATGTGCGGATTACAACATTAAAATACCGAGATATATTTATTGCTAGAAATCATTCGTAATTAACAAATAAACGAAGTTCGATAAGTTCCTACTTGTGTACATGCGAGAACAAAACTCGAAGGTAAAGTATGGAAATGTCCTAAAGTGAGAATGTTTCACCTGTATCGTGTAGTGTAGTGTCGTAATGAATCGCTATCCAGTACACGATCTGACTCAGTTCCTCTTGGAGGGCGGCACGAGGTGGTTGGGCAGCTCGGAGGGCAGGTCATGTCCGTCGATCTTGACGTGGATGAGGTGCATGGCGAGCGCGAATTCGTCCTCGTCCAGGAAACCGTCCTTGTCGATGTCCGACAACTTCCAGATCTTGCCGAGCACCGAGTTCGGCAGCTTGGACTTCACCATCTCAGTCTTGGCGGCTGTCGACAAACCGCCAGGTCAACACACGCACATAGCAGCGAACTGCGTCGGCAACGAACGTGGCACAGTGTGGGACAACTTACAGCTTCACTAAAGTAACCAGAAAACGTAACCGCCTATTGTAAAAACTCGGAACCATATAAGTACCTACTGAGTTAGCTAGTTTCTCATAACCACTTTCGTTGCCAACAGAGTTCAGGAATCAAACAGGAGCAAACATACGAATAAAGCGCCAATAAAATACACAAGGAAAGCACAATACACAGTCGGTTCAAAAAGAAACCGGACTAATGCAATAGAAAAAAAATAAATAGTGCCATCTATTGGAAACCACCAGTACTCTTAAGTGTAATCTTTCTTCTATCGGTCACCATTTACCGCGCTTATAAATATGTATCAGTTTGCTGGCAGTGCGCTCGCGAAGTGTACGACGTCGTTTGACTACGTCACGATGGAGCAACGTGCAGCAATTCGATTCTGCTTTCTCACCGGTAAAACAGCCACAGAAACATTAAAACTGATAAGAGATGCATATAGACAGGAAGCTATGAGTCGTACGCAAATCTATGAATGATTTTGTGTACTTCACGATAACGCGCCGAGTCACACTTCTATTGTTGTTCGGAGTTTTTTTTGGCAAGTAAATCAATTAAAGTGATTGATCATCCGCCATATTCACCTAATTTGGCTCCAGCTGACTTTTTTCTTTTCCCTAAAGTAAAACTTCAGTTGAAAGGAATGCATTTTGAAGATGTTTCGTCCATTCAAACTACTGTGACGAAGACTTTAAACAGTATTCCTGCGGATGAATTTCCGAAAGTGTTCCGTCATCTGTACGAGCGTTGTAAAATGTGTGTAGATAGAGGAGAGATGTACGTTGAAAACTAAATAAAGAGATCTGCGGAAACTCCATTTGCATTTATTATACAGCGTTAGTCCGGTTTCTTTTTGAACCGACTGTGTACATATAGTTGTTAAACAGTTTACTTAGTACTTGAAAATGATCATGCAACTAGAAAGATTATATCGTGAGTAGAAGCGTGACGATAGAGGCGAGATAACACGGTATTGGGAAACGATAGCGAGTTAGATAACACTCATGTCGAAACTGATGGCGAAATGTTCAATTATACAGACGAGTAACACTCTTGTTATACCACACTAATACCACATGCTAATACTTGAGCTTGAGCTTACATGGCTAATATTATGACAGGAACAAATCACCCACGACTAAACCGGTATAATAAGAAGACAACACCGACATCAACTGGTCACGATGAAGACAAGAACGAAATCAGAATTGAGCAATAACCTAATACCATAATTTATAACTGGACTAATACTCCTTGCATACCTCTATCGTAACCTAAGCCGTACTAACTAATTGCGAGCATTGGGATTCGATGTTGAATATTAGCCCTAATTTGACTTTCTACATTGAAGTTGAGCTTATCAGCTTCTCTGTGAAGTATTTGAGTATATTGACGACATTGTCGCTATAAAACAGCTCGGCGAACGACTGTATCCTGACGGCCTGCTGGTCCGGTCCGAAGGTAACGAGCTTCGCCTTGTCCAGCCAAGTGGTCGGCGACCTATCCACGTAGAACTCTATGTACCTCTCGCCCGTCAGCACGTACACCATCGACACGAATACGAACTCGGCCGTTATCAACAACGTCACTATGTTCAATGAGAGGAGTACGATGAACTTGACCGTAATGAACAACGATCCCAAGTAACCTGTGTTCCTATCTGAAGCAGTCGAGTCGTGCAGTGATGCGGATTGTGACGCAGAACTACTCTCGTCGTCGCTGTCGTCACTTTCCTCGACATTACCAGCGTGCCAGTCGGAATGAACTTTGGATCCGTCATTTGTTCTAGTTTGGAACCCATAGTTCTGAAATCTAGATTGCCTGGACTCGCACCTATTGCCAGCTCCGTCGATAGCTATAGTATCGTTCAGACTATGTATCGAGACAGCGGACGACACGCGCCTACTGATGCTCGTGCCTTGAGCCTCGCGAGCATTCACAATGAACTGTGTGATCAATTTACAATTTTCTGTAGCACAAGAGAGGGAATCTACCAGTTTTGCGAAGCTATCGTCATCCTTGTCTTTCTCGCTATTTTTCAGTCGCATGCACAGGTCGGTGATGAGGGAGCAGTTTTGTGTGGTCGAGAGCAGCGCCTCGAGGGCATTGTCCACGAGGTGGCTACGCAGGTGCGGGTGTGTGTTGATTAGGAGAGAGAGAGTGCGTATGTCAGAGCGAGAGAACTGTGTACCGGCGCCGGTGACCTTGCCGTCGATGGGGTTGAGCGACTGGAACAGCTGGTCGTATCGCGGCTTCTCCTTGCTGCAGATCCACTCGGGGTCGCCGTGGCCCGCGTCCACGCCCTCGCCGCGCCCGTAGCCGAACGGCGACACCTGGTCCTCTACGCCTTCGAACGCACCACCTGGAAACGTTACGGTCAGAACATCAATGGTTTAATCAACTATAAGTTATACCTACTCATATCTGCAGCAGAGCTCAAATCTACATAAATTAAGATATCTTAGATAGACTTTCTTCACTAACAGCCTAGCGACTTGCGTTGCTTACATTGTAATATTTTTTTTATAGCTTAATGTGTTTGAATATCATTGACGTACACGATGTGAGCAATACGTGCGTAATCAAGTAAGATGTCGAACCCTCACAGTTATCAATAAGGTAGGCGGGGCAGGAAGCACACGCGCGGAAGTGCAAACAGTCTTGTTATTTATTATATGTGAACGTTAGTTTAGTTACCTAACTATCATGAATGTGACACATTAGCATGTACACTTATAAATACAAACGCGTGGTTAAGTTTTCGCCAGTGTTAACACCGACTGCGAATTATGTATGCATGTTACTCGTACCGATATTGGACAAAAACAAAGAAACGTAGAATTTGTTTTGAGCCTTACGTGGCCATGGCAGGCACAGAGAGTGGAAACAATTTATTTGGCCCGTACCTACTCGTAAATCCTAGCCGAAATTGAAAATGTAACCTGAACAAAACGCTTTGTCAATCACATAACAATTATTATAGGCCAGCTGTATACCTACGTCAAGGTTTTATTTAAAATCAATTTATCAGTATTATACAACGCAACGTACAGACAGTATTGTTCAGATTCAGACTCATGGCCGCATTTCCAATGATACCTATTGAGCAAAATTAATAAACCAATGTGAGGGGCGTACGTTACTGCCTTATCAATCAGTGATTCATTCTACAATGTAACAAAACAATTGAAAAAAAAATACTGATTAATTCATCACTCAATTATATTGATTAATTAAATAAAAACAATAAAATTCGGATCTTGTATAGTTTGCTTCGAAAGATATAGGTAACTATAAAATAAAAACTTCTCTGTATTGTCATATTTTTGTTTTTGATCATATTTGCATTTGCACGCCATCTTAAAAGTGTTCCGACTTATCGCTAAGCTAACATACAGTAGGCAGATAAACGGCTTATTGTAAACACAATAATCTCCTACAGCGGCGCTTCTATATGAATATTAATGACAATCGCTTCGAGTTCACCTTGCACTTCATCCAGCAAGTCAAGAGAGCATTGATAGCGTATCTCGGTGTCGGCCTGTGGGCCTGTCGGGCGTCGGTCGGGCGATACTCTTTAGTTGCGACAAGATCGGCTGTTCATTGATAGCGTATCTCGGTGTCGGCCTGTGGGCCTGTCGGGCGTCGGTCGGGCGATACTCTTTAGTTGCGACAAGGTCGGCTGTTCATTGATAGCGTATCTCGGTGTCGGCCTGTGGGCCTGTCGGGCGTCGGTCGGGCGATACTCTTTAGTTGCGACAAGGTCGGCTGTTCATTGATAGCGTATCTCGGTGTCGGCCTGTGGGCCTGTCGGGCGTCGGTCGGGCGATACTCTTTAGTTGCGACAAGGTCGGCTGTTCATTGATAGCGTATCTCGGTGTCGGCCTGTGGGCCTGTCGGGCGTCGGTCGGGCGATACTCTTTAGTTGCGACAAGGTCGGCTGTTCATTGATAGCGTATCTCGGTGTCGGCCTGTGGGCCTGTCGGGCGTCGGTCGGGCGATACTCTTTAGTTGCGACAAGATCGGCTGTTCATTGATAGCGTATCTCGGTGTCGGCCTGTGGGCCTGTCGGGCGTCGGTCGGGCGATACTCTTTAGTTGCGACAAGATCGGCTGTTCATTGATAGCGTATCTCGGTGTCGGCCTGTGGGCCTGTCGGGCGTCGGTCGGGCGATACTCTTTAGTTGCGACAAGGTCGGCTGTTCATTGATAGCGTATCTCGGTGTCGGCCTGTGGGCCTGTCGGGCGTCGGTCGGGCGATACTCTTTAGTTGCGACAAGATCGGCTGTTCATTGATAGCGTATCTCGGTGTCGGCCTGTGGGCCTGTCGGGCGTCGGTCGGGCGATACTCTTTAGTTGCGACAAGATCGGCTGTTCATTGATAGCGTATCTCGGTGTCGGCCTGTGGGCCTGTCGGGCGTCGGCTGTAGTTGCGACAAGGTCGGCTGTTCATTGATAGCGTATCTCGGTGTCGGCCTGTGGGCCTGTCGGGCGTCGGTCGGGCGATACTCTTTAGTTGCGACAAGGTCGGCTGTTCATTGATAGCGTATCTCGGTGTCGGCCTGTGGGCCTGTCGGGCGTCGGTCGGGCGATACTCTTTAGTTGCGACAAGATCGGCTGTTCATTGATAGCGTATCTCGGTGTCGGCCTGTGGGCCTGTCGGGCGTCGGTCGGGCGATACTCTTTAGTTGCGACAAGATCGGCTGTTCATTGATAGCGTATCTCGGTGTCGGCCTGTGGGCCTGTCGGGCGTCGGTCGGGCGATACTCTTTAGTTGCGACAAGGTCGGCTGTTCATTGATAGCGTATCTCGGTGTCGGCCTGTGGGCCTGTCGGGCGTCGGTCGGGCGATACTCTTTAGTTGCGACAAGGTCGGCTGTTCATTGATAGCGTATCTCGGTGTCGGCCTGTGGGCCTGTCGGGCGTCGGTCGGGCGATACTCTTTAGTTGCGACAAGATCGGCTGTTCATTGATAGCGTATCTCGGTGTCGGCCTGTGGGCCTGTCGGGCGTCGGCTGTAGTTGCGACAAGGTCGGCTGTTCATTGATAGCGTATCTCGGTGTCGGCCTGTGGGCCTGTCGGGCGTCGGTCGGGCGATACTCTTTAGTTGCGACAAGATCGGCTGTTCATTGATAGCGTATCTCGGTGTCGGCCTGTGGGCCTGTCGGGCGTCGGTCGGGCGATACTCTTTAGTTGCGACAAGATCGGCTGTTCATTGATAGCGTATCTCGGTGTCGGCCTGTGGGCCTGTCGGGCGTCGGTCGGGCGATACTCTTTAGTTGCGACAAGGTCGGCTGTTCATTGATAGCGTATCTCGGTGTCGGCCTGTGGGCCTGTCGGGCGTCGGTCGGGCGATACTCTTTAGTTGCGACAAGATCGGCTGTTCATTGATAGCGTATCTCGGTGTCGGCCTGTGGGCCTGTCGGGCGTCGGTCGGGCGATACTCTTTAGTTGCGACAAGGTCGGCTGTTCATTGATAGCGTATCTCGGTGTCGGCCTGTGGGCCTGTCGGGCGTCGGTCGGGCGATACTCTTTAGTTGCGACAAGGTCGGCTGTTCATTGATAGCGTATCTCGGTGTCGGCCTGTGGGCCTGTCGGGCGTCGGTCGGGCGATA
This sequence comes from Eremobia ochroleuca, assembly GCA_949629135.1. NCBI lineage: Eukaryota > Metazoa > Arthropoda > Insecta > Lepidoptera > Noctuidae > Eremobia > Eremobia ochroleuca. Next base: position 18,217,108 of record OX451405.1, on the reverse strand, counting down.
CTCTTTAGTTGCGACAAGGTCGGCTGTTCATTGATAGCGTATCTCGGTGTCGGCCTGTGGGCCTGTCGGGCGTCGGTCGGGCGATACTCTTTAGTTGCGACAAGGTCGGCTGTTCATTGATAGCGTATCTCGGTGTCGGCCTGTGGGCCTGTCGGGCGTCGGCTGTAGTTGCGACAAGATCGGCTGTTCATTGATAGCGTATCTCGGTGTCGGCCTGTGGGCCTGTCGGGCGTCGGTCGGGCGATACTCTTTAGTTGCGACAAGGTCGGCTGTTCATTGATAGCGTATCTCGGTGTCGGCCTGTGGGCCTGTCGGGCGTCGGTCGGGCGATACTCTTTAGTTGCGACAAGGTCGGCTGTTCATTGATAGCGTATCTCGGTGTCGGCCTGTGGGCCTGTCGGGCGTCGGCTGTAGTTGCGACAAGGTCGGCTGTTCATTGATAGCGTATCTCGGTGTCGGCCTGTGGGCCTGTCGGGCGTCGGTCGGGCGATACTCTTTAGTTGCGACAAGGTCGGCTGTTCATTGATAGCGTATCTCGGTGTCGGCCTGTGGGCCTGTCGGGCGTCGGCTGTAGTTGCGACAAGATCGGCTGTTCATTGATAGCGTATCTCGGTGTCGGCCTGTGGGCCTGTCGGGCGTCGGTCGGGCGATACTCTTTAGTTGCGACAAGATCGGCTGTTCATTGATAGCGTATCTCGGTGTCGGCCTGTGGGCCTGTCGGGCGTCGGTCGGGCGATACTCTTTAGTTGCGACAAGGTCGGCTGTTCATTGATAGCGTATCTCGGTGTCGGCCTGTGGGCCTGTCGGGCGTCGGTCGGGCGATACTCTTTAGTTGCGACAAGGTCGGCTGTTCATTGATAGCGTATCTCGGTGTCGGCCTGTGGGCCTGTCGGGCGTCGGCTGTAGTTGCGACAAGGTCGGCTGTTCATTGATAGCGTATCTCGGTGTCGGCCTGTGGGCCTGTCGGGCGTCGGTCGGGCGATACTCTTTAGTTGCGACAAGGTCGGCTGTTCATTGATAGCGTATCTCGGTGTCGGCCTGTGGGCCTGTCGGGCGTCGGTCGGGCGATACTCTTTAGTTGCGACAAGGTCGGCTGTTCATTGATAGCGTATCTCGGTGTCGGCCTGTGGGCCTGTCGGGCGTCGGTCGGGCGATACTCTTTAGTTGCGACAAGGTCGGCTGTTCATTGATAGCGTATCTCGGTGTCGGCCTGTGGGCCTGTCGGGCGTCGGTCGGGCGATACTCTTTAGTTGCGACAAGGTCGGCTGTTCATTGATAGCGTATCTCGGTGTCGGCCTGTGGGCCTGTCGGGCGTCGGTCGGGCGATACTCTTTAGTTGCGACAAGGTCGGCTGTTCATTGATAGCGTATCTCGGTGTCGGCCTGTGGGCCTGTCGGGCGTCGGTCGGGCGATACTCTTTAGTTGCGACAAGGTCGGCTGTTCATTGATAGCGTATCTCGGTGTCGGCCTGTGGGCCTGTCGGGCGTCGGTCGGGCGATACTCTTTAGTTGCGACAAGATCGGCTGTTCATTGATAGCGTATCTCGGTGTCGGCCTGTGGGCCTGTCGGGCGTCGGTCGGGCGACACCCTGTAGTTGCGACAAGGTCGGCTGTTCATTCCACTGGTGGCTCAATGGGCCGCAAGTAAGTGCGGCTGGACTAAGTATGAGTCATCAGTAACTATTGCACCGGTTGCGTTTGCCTGTAGCTGCTACGATCAGCATGCTTGGCTATAAAAGGTTTCGGAGATTGACCGGACATTGAATCATCACACCTGTTTGAGGTGCCTGTTCTCCAATTGCCCAGTATTTACCACCCGACGGAGGGTTTTTCCCAAACCAGGAACGGGTAGTCACGAACCCCTTTTAAGGACTACGGATTATTAACATTTTTTGAAAATGACCTAACCTATCAAATAGAGGACAATATTCTAATAAACACAAGTGTTGCAGTGGCTGGTACGACACACGAGCGACGAGCGTCGAGAGTCTGTAGTAAATCATAGTTACTATGAGGGTCGTCCTTAATTGTCACGGCACGTATCGTTTGCATAGCTTGTCTTGTGAGGCTCACAGCAGGACAATACGGCCCACATCACTGATAATACTGACATTCGGAAACCATCTTGTGTTCTTTTGAATTGGTGCATCTATGTTATACGTTAGAGGGTTAGGTTTCCGCAGTTAGCCCTTCAGATGGACCATTGTGCGTGAAGTCATTCCAACAAGCCCAACTCCCTCCAGACATCTCCCGGTGTGTTAAGAACATATGTGTAAGATCTAGGTGCCCCGAGGGTTTCTGTCCTAATCTGGGTGACGCCTGTGCATTCAAAGAACATATGCGCAACGGTTTCCTCAGCCTCCATGCAAACGCTGCATAGAGGACTGTCCGTTATGCCTATTGTGTGGAAGTGTTTGTTTAGCGAGCAGTGTCCCGTGATGGTCCCCGTCACCAGGCGCAGGCCGTTCCTATCGAGGCGTAAAAAACGGTGCATTAAAAAATACCCAGCAAGTGGAAGCCTAACTGGAAGGCGAATCCTGGCACGAGTTGAATTAAAGCAAATAATGTCTAAAGCACCAGACAGAATCAAACGTTTATTTCACAAACTTCTCCGTTGTCTATCATAATCTACACGCCAAGCCCGTTCTTCGAACGTAAGTAGGTAGTTGCACAAGGATGACGTGGAATAGGAAGAAGAGACATAACATTAATATGGCTCGGTACGACAGTTTGCAGTACACTACTTTTTCTTATGACTATTATGCTTCAATACTGATTATAAATTAGCTTTTTATATTAGCAAACATGTCGCGAAAAAAAATCCAATAGGACTTTGGTTTTGTCAGAAAACTAAAATCAAAATCCTAATGTTAGGTACAGTAGCCGGCACATAACTTGGCAAGAGTCCTCCCCTTTTCCTCTCCTTTCTTTCACTTTCTTCTAAACAGACGTATTTAAAATAAATTATGGAAATAACCGTAGAATAATTACAAGCAATCAAAGTGATATTTTTTTTGTTGCACTAAGTGTACATGCGCAAACTTATTCCCACTATGGCAAAACCTTGCCAAGTTACATGCCGCCGACTGTACATACATTAAGATTTTGGTTTAAGTTTTCTACTAACCTGTGGATGAATGTTGTCTGAACAAATAAATTTGAATTTTGGGTTTTAAAGGCAATTCAAAATCAAAACATTTTATTTCACATAAACCTACATGGGCACTTATGAAACGTCAGAAGCTAGGTGCACGATTCCAATTGGTCGTTTTCTATGGAGAAGAGCCGGCAAGAAACTCCACGGTTACTCTTTTAAAATAATTGGCTTTTACAATGTTTTCAAATTACAGTAGGTATGGGAGAACAGCGCAGCCCTACGCTGTTCTCCCATACCATTCAACAAGTACCAGTTACTTAATAAAATAAAAACTTAATAACTTTTTTACAAAAATAAAAAAAAAAACATCCGACTTCCAAAAAAACACAACAAAGTGAAAAATAACATTAATTTCGGAAGACGGTGTCGTTATCAAATCACTTTTATTTGTTAACACAGGTAAAGAAATACAGGTCTTGAGTTTGGTGAACAGAACGCTATGTTGTGCCAGGAGGCGTACAAATATGGTGTGCATCTAGCTCGATATTACGAATTTTAAATTCAAAATAAAAAAAGATGTTTGAAAATCATGCATAATTAAAATGTCAAAATAAATTATAACAATAATTATATAATATTATTTAAAAAAATGAGCGATTACAGATTTAAAGGAGGAATTATTTAGTTATAAATGACAAAGAAAAAATAACTAAGTAAGTCAGAATAATTGAAAATTGAGGAGTATAAAATTCGACCCAAATTTCATGAAGGCATATGAATCTATTAAGTATATTTTTCTTACGGCGATACCACGATAAATGGCTACGCGCAGTTTCATAACGAAACTCCTTCTGATCCGTGTTCAGAGTGTGGGGCACCCACACTGCACTTTTATTGACCAGACATAAATCCTCCGTGAGTACTCTATGTATAGTGGAATGAGGAATGTTAAGTTGAGTGGAGAGATCACTGACACTGACCCTACGTGACTGACGAAGTGCTTCCTTGATTTTGTCCCTTGCTTCTAATCTAGTCGATGATAATGATCGAGGTGCTCGCGGCTCATCTTCAGCTGTGGTTCTTGCTTGTTAGTACATTTCAAGCCATCGCTGTACGGTTCTTTTATTTAAGGTGTTACGACCAACACACTTTACCAGTAAGTCGTGCGCAACTCCTCCAGAGTAGTTGAGTAAAGCACAAAACTTTAGAAATATACGTTGCTCCACTACATTAATAGATTTTTTAAAATCTTCCATGTTAAATCAATGCACGTCTTGACAATACAACACACCAAATTAAACTAACATGATTGTACAAGACAACACATATGTATTAACTATTGCATACCATTGCGCAATAAATAAATATTGGAAATAAAAAATATGACACTGGAAGTGGGATGACCTAATAAAACGTATTACCATACATTTTTGTATGACGCACTGGTCAGGAGTCATCTAGAACATAGTGCTGTCATATGTGTATATTATGTCTAATACTTCTGACTGACATTTTTTTCCAAAGTTATGGGCATCATTGTCAATACATGTTTTGCTTACATGTCTGGTAGGTTCTTTTAATTGTAATTTTAAATTATAATTTAGTAGTACCTACACATTCAAATTCATTTGTTAACTTATTCTTATTTAAAATATTAATATTAAAATCACCAGCTATAACAATATTATGTTTATGATAGTGTTTATGAAGTAAACTTAGGGCCTTGTTCAGTTTATCAATAAATATATCAATGTTACGTTGTATACTAAAACCTTCCTGAAAGTATGTAGATCACGATAATGAAAGAAACATCGTTCATTCGTTTTTGAGAAAATCTCGGACATACAAACATACATACGGGTCGAATACAGAACCTCCTTTTTTGAAGTCGGTTAAAATGGTCTACAGATCTAAAGTCTACAAGGCCTACAAAGTCCTATCCTATAAAATGATAAATAAATTATGAAAATCTATTAAAACCAATTGGTATGATTGCCATTATAACAACTAATAAAGAAAAGAAAATTCGGCACATGCCTCGCCTTCATGAGCAGCAAAAGACAGGTATAAATTACAACAAGCAGAGGGCCTAACGAAGACTAGTATAAAAAGTTGACGCTGCAAAAGTAATTGTCGAACAATATAATATTGAGTTCATAAAAACGCAACAATCGGCTCAATAACTGTAAATGAAAGGCGAGGACATTATTGATTGCTGTTTTAGCGCTCAGCGGAGCGCACCCGTGTTTTTATATGAGCCAAAAACGGTGGCATTGTTCTACACTTGCTTGCGAATGTCCACAATAGTTACTTCAAGGATTTAATACTATAATTATGTAAATATAGGTCAATATTTTGTTTATTTAGTAAAAACTGCTACTGAGGTGATTGTCATGTCATCGGTCTGTGTTTGTTCACTGTATGGGCGCCATTAGAGCGTCACGAAGTGCTGACTAATGACGTATCGCGGTGCGGACTCCTAATAAAGCGATAACTCGCCAGTGAATCAATATGCCACTAAGTCAATTTCATGACTCTTTGTTATTCCAGAAGCGCTTCCATTTTTAACAGCGTCTGGTTATTTCCTGGAGCAACGCCGTCGACAATCTGGCTGTCCCTCTTGCCAGATTGTCGACGGCGTTGCTGTTTAAAAGTGAGGAAGGAAAGATGTAATTTAAATGATGAACAGATCTACAAAGTGTGTATCAGGAAGTACCTAAGCCCAGCAGAGAGAAACCAGTTCCCGAGCCAAGATTCGTATTAAAACAATAACTTGAGACTTGTATTTAGTTGCTTATCCTCCAAAACATTACAGTTTAAGTTTTCTTCAGGAAACGATTTGCTAATATTTACTAAACAATTCTGTTACTTCAAACAATACCAATCATGTTCAACTGGTAAGAAAATATGAATAGTATGTACTGTACAGCCACCAAAAGATATAAGTAACCAGGGTCGTCGGATATAGTTGAAGTTTAGTAAGAAACCGATGGAAGTTTTTGAATGACATTTAACTTGATATATGAACTGTTTGTTTTCTATTAATTAAATTAAATTTCACTCGAAAACATCCATCGGTTTCTTACTAAACTTCAACTATATCCGATGATCATTGGTTACTTATCTCCTTTGGTGACCGTACGTACATTATGTGAAAGAAACAACGCGTAATTTATAATGTGCCCGAGAGGTATTAAAACAAATAGCATGGCATGCCAGCGAGTGGTCTATATTTACACGGAGTAGGCAAGTAGTCGCTAGCGGCACCAGTACAACTAATAAGTGAGAATGTAAAGAATTGCCGCGATATCACATGTCGCCCACCACATAACGAGCAGCAAAACAATAACAATTGTAATAATTATTATACTTTATAGATTTGCTATAGGAGAGCCAAAAACTGCCTAGTATGGAAAAACTTCCCTTTTAGAAACTGCTGCAAAATTTCAAATGCCCGCATCTTCATGGTCAAATGAAACAAGGTGTTCAGGAAAACTAAAGTTCTTTGTGGCATTGCTGCGGCTGAAGTGGCCGCTGTAGAGACCCACCCAAACATGGGGACAAGGTGATACAATATCGAACAACTGACAGCAGTGTACCTTGTACCCCAGTCCCTGTCTGGTAGGTACTGCCCACTCTTCATGCAGTAATGCACGCGTCATTATATTTTTATGTTTTGCGGACGCTATCGTGATGGCAACCGGCGCAAGTGGGCCGTTCTCACGTCAGCCCTCACAATTGTATGAAACCGGCGGAGTTGTGAATGCGGAGTGTATCACACCTCATGTAATAGTTAATGGCGCAGTAATCTAGACCGCGTTTCATGCGAGTGAAAGTGCAGGAAGTGCGGCACACGCCAGTGGATGGCCGGCAGACGGCAGCGGGTGGCAACGAATCGATGATTACGACCAATTGGGACCACCGGCGGTACCAAATGGACACTACAACAATACATTGTCCACACTTCTTTAGTTCACATCGGTTCCTCTGTCCAGTGCGGCCACTATGTGCGTATGTTCTTGTTTTTATGCGAGTTCAAAAGAAAGAGGTTCTCAATTCGTACCTACATATGCATGTATTTTTTTATAATTATGTTCATCGATATTTTCATCAATTGTGCACCGATTTTGAAAACTATTATTTAATTTTGTACAGGAAGCTTGCGCGGATTCATATAGAATTATATTGACTTGGGTTTTTGAGTTAGCTTCAATAATACGTATTTAATCCACTTGGTGTGTGTTGATGATGTTATAAAACTTCCTGTCACTGTTGTTTACAAAGCAAGTAGTGATACTACGTAGATACAGACGCCAGCACATCAAGCTACCCGAAACTGTCAAATTTTCCCAATCAACCTTGAACCTTATGCTTTAGCGATAAAAAAGTTGAAAACCTATTAAAGAAATTTGACAGATTGTAGTAGCTTGATGTGTTGGCGTCTGTAACATAACTAAAAAGGATAAACAAAAATACTTTTTTTACAAAAAAAAAAAAAAAACACCCAACTTCCAAAAAAACACTACAAATTGAAAATTTACTTTAATTTCGCAAGTCGGTGTCTTGGATCTGTTGTTTTTTTTTTGTTTTTGCCACCAACTTTTTAAGTGCTACAAATGGACCAGGGTAGTTGAAGTTAGGGCAGTAAACTTAAAAGTTATCATAGGAAAAGGAAGAAGTTTAACCCTTTCGTTACGGCATTTCGCTCCGCTGGAATAACGCCACCAAACGGGGCACCGCGCCGTCGGAGTAGCGCCACTGAACGGAGAGCTTCTCCGCAAACTGTGCATACTGTGAGTCGGGAAATTGGTCTTATTGAAATTATCTTATTAGATATTATTTGCGTTTGAAATATACTTTTATTTCAACGGACTGGTTCGCGCTTTGAAGCTTCGCGAACACTGTTAGTTTGAAGAAGAGAGGAGCGTGATTGTTGTCCCGATTGCTTCGAACCCAGTGCATGTCTTATTTTTGGAGTAAAACAAATGAAAACGAACTAAAGAGTGATAAGTGCTATCGATGTGCTACGTGCATACGAACGAAAGAAATAAAAGTATCGCGGGGCCGTTTGGTGAGCGGTAACACGCTGGCGCCGGCTACAGCCGGCACTCGTACACACAGGTCATCGAATGGATGCCGGCTATATCCGGCGCTCGTACACAGAAGTCATCGAGTGGATGCCGGCTATATCCGGCGCTCGTAACGAAAGGGTTAAAAATATACATCAGCCGAGGGCGACCCTTACCTATATGATTAGATAAAGCGCCACACAGCTCATAGGGCGCGTTCCCACTATATCGTGACGACAGTTATCGTGTCGTTTAATGTCTCGTGGCTTGTGTATTTAAATAGAGGTGTTCACATATAGAACGACACGATTTACTGTCGTCTACAACATTTTTTGCAGTGACAACAGATTGTCGTGACAGTGGGAACGGCCAGCACGACAATCGTAAAACGATAAAAAATCATTACGACTAAATCGTGACCGCAAATCAACGATAAAATATCGTCGCGATCCAATGGGAACAGCTAGATACGATAGTCGCTGAACGATAAAAAAATTGGATGACAAACAATCGTATTAACGGGAACAGCTAGAGACGACAGTTGTCCAACGATAAATTAATCGTTACGACATAGTGGGAATGCGCCCTAACTGAATGAAAACTTGATTGCAACAAAGAGCAATACACTAATGTGCAGACAATATAAAGAACCCGTTGCTGCAATGAAGCAGTAGCCGCCTGCCACCGACTGCCGTGGTCCGCAACGAATGCTGGAGGGTCTGCCGTAATTACCACGCCTGCCACTAAAATTGATGACATCCATTTGATATTTTTATTGCAAAGGTTGATGATGCCCTTATTATATTTTCTGGTACATTCAGCATAATCTATATAAATAAAACAAAGTCGTGTTGGTTACACCATTTATAACCCAAGAACGGTTGGACCGATTTTTATGATCTTTGATTTTTTGGATTTGTCTCCACTCCGAATAGCAGAATAACTTTTTAATCATGGTAAAAATTCACGAAAAAAAATTAAGATAATTCAGTTTTTCATGCATTTTGTAGGGAACGTTTTTGATAATTCTCGAGAACGGATTGACTAATTTCGCTGTCGGCACGAAGTTCGCCGGCTCCAGCTAGTTATGTATCAAACAACGAAGGCATTTGATTCCGGATATACCCTCTTTGTAACAATAGCCACCGAACGCTTTTTTACAAATCTTGAATATGATATAATGAAATGTGTATCTAAGCATGATTCTGTGACGGGCCAAGAGAGATGCGATGACTATGTCTTTATTTTATTTTATTTATTAGGGACAACAAACAGCAGTATATTAAATATCTATACAACGTGTAACGTTAAATGCGCAAAACCCGAAAATAGTTTGATCAGAATAACGAGCACAATTAATTGAACCACTTTTTAATATATATCACATTTTTCAAAAAATCTTCATTAAAAACGTTGCCGTGTCTATTTATTAGTAGGTCAAGCAAGACAATGTCAGCCCGGCGCAGCGGCCCGGTGATGACTCATCCCTCGATAAAGCGTCGTCGCAGACGCAAGAAACTATCAGAATGGCCAGTAAAACTAAAACAGCACATAAAACCTTTACAATTTTTTTAATGACTTATTTTCTCTCTGAAATAGGTCAATTGAATTAAAAATCAGTTGGGGTGTCTGAGGTTTTGCGCATTTAACGTTACACGTTGTATATTAAATATAATATGTCAAAGCAAACTTAGTTATCACAAGTTAACACTTTGCTTTTGGAGCCGTTGGACAAACAACTAATATTTAGTGTCCAATAGTAAGGCGTTGCCGTCACGAACGAGGACACTCGGAAGCGACCTTGATGTTATCACTGTGTCTCAGGTTATGAATATGCAAACGTTTCAGGGGAAAAGGATATGTGAAGAAACACCTTTTCTTTTTGATAAGATCATCATACGGTTCCTCACGTGGACTTAACACACAGCAAGATCGGATTCATACGATTATGGGGCTCCAAATCTTGTGTATCCTTAGAGCACACTTGTATTTACAACATAAGAACAGGTAGGTACTGCGAAACAACAAACTTAAAAAGAGCAGAGGGCAAACGCCAACTCGGTCGGCCGTAGCAGGGGGATATGTCTTTCCTAAATACGAAATGAAGTAATTTGGGTGTTCCCCGGTGGCTCAAGGTCTGTCCAATGCAGGATACCTGTATCCTCGCCGTAAGGAGGATGTGCATCCGTCGCCTCTGCCCACGCCTGCCCGCTGACAGCGACTGACCGCTGCCTCACTGCACTTGGCCTCATAACGGGCCACGACCTTGATTGCTCACTGAAGGACGATTAATTGTATAATGAAGTAATTACGAGTTCGAAATCTTCCTTATTTTATAATTACCGAATGCTTTTATTTGGGAACTGGGCTTTTCGACAGGAAACTGATTAATTTGATTTTGCATGGCTTGCTTAATTATCCTGACTTCATTTAATATTCGGTAAGTACGATCACGTAAAGGGTTTTACTGGACAGTTCTGTGACAACAGCACACTAGTTAAAACCATGTTTTTTTTAAGTTTACTAAGACCAGAAGCATTTTCGATATAGATAATAACAATAAGGTATGTAAATGACAACAACTAATATTACAATCGAATACGCATCGTCAAATCACTCACGAGTCACGTTTTAAAAGCCGATCTACTTTTGACGAGAACGTACCGTACCGTTGTTCTAACTGTCGGCTGTTCAAATGCATTGTCAAGCAGAGCATAAAATCATGATGAGTTGGATTATAGCTGAAGGTTGTAAGGACAATGGCTGCATACAGACACGCGCACATGCGAGGCACGTCGCGCATATGCGCCGCTTCAATCCATTATTACGATTATCATACACCATCGCGCCAGCGCATCATCATAACCGTTATTACAGTTTATTTGCAACACTTGATAAAAAGTCGCCGTTTCAAAACAGCGGAGATTTTGAACACAGATCCAAGCGAGTTTGCGACCGAGGAAACCGGAACTTGTCGAGTCGAAGCGTCAAATAAAACTGCTTTTCTTTTAACACGCTTTTATTAGTTTCACCTGTATGTTTGTTTGTTTGTTTGTATGTAACTGACTCGTTTGGGCTCGATTTTTCCCCACTTTATGCGATCAGATTTACTTTAAACGTTGTAGACTTATAAACGACCGACGACAATACAATATTTTGATTAAAAAAAATTTGAAAAAAAAAATAGTTTAAAAAAACAAGAGAAAACACGCCTTAATAGCAAATCGAACTAAAAATCAGAAAATAAATTTTAATTTAAAATTCTAAAATAAAAATAAAGTTATGAAAAGAAAATTAAATTCATTGTAAAAAAGCGTGGGGTGCTTTTTATCATATTTCTATACTTACTCTAAGTTTACAAATAACTACTAATTTTTATTTTATATATTTACAACAATCAATGTCGAGGACCCCACGCTTTTTTTAAAAATATATTGTTTAACTCAGTGTTAAGAAGCCCATTGCGTCAAGATTAAAAGCTCAAAGACCTTATTGAATGAATAAATCAATAATAATCATTATTAGGAATATTAATAATGCTCAGAAAACAGTCATGAGCCACACGTATCCTGTACCTACAGCTACTAGGGCTCTTCGTAGCCTCTCAATCAAGTGCGCAGTTAGTGGCTATCGTAGCAGCGTGCTGCGCGTGCCCATCTACATTCTGCGCACGCGCGGCACACATCGTCCGCTTCCGAACCTTATCATACACCAACGCATCGATTTAATTTGTTTTATTTTTGTGCCCCACAACGCCATAAACTTTTACCTTCAAAACGAAAGTGTGACAGAGCGAACTTGAATTTGCATCCATAAAAATGCCGAAATACAGTACAACGGGACTCTCGCAAGTACGTACAGCGGTCCTATTCTGTAAAAATCTCACCGTGAAAACGTAGGTGAAGTGAGTTTGGATGCTAGTGATTGACACTATTGACAGCTCACTCCACGCTCACTTCACCAGAGTTTTCACAGGGAGATTTTTAAAGAATAGCACAGCAGGACATCCAATGTAATAAATTTTATCGGGATTGGTTGACAAAGGCAGAAAGAACAAACAAGCGATCCAATATTGTTGTCTGTGATCTGTGAGTGCTTGATTTGGTATGTTGTGTCGTGATGTGAGCACAATGAGCCGCCATTGAGCGACAAGTGGGTCGCTGCTGGTACAATGGATACTGCTCAGAAGCGTCTCAATGGGCGGCTACATCGGGTGATGTCACAGCGGATGCGGAACAATGGACGCTACAATTAGCGTCGCGTGTGTGCGCCCGCGCATCGGACGTAAACATTGAGCGTGCGCCCGCGCCATGCGTATACAAATTCGTCGATCCATCAAATTCACTGAATCGAAGCGATCAGTGATCTCACTGAATAAGCTATCCTGTTGGGGTGCTCAGTACATATCGATAAGCCGAAGTTCTTATCAAGTATTGCGAGCATTCGGGTGTTTATACTTTTCGTTGCCAGTCACTATCTACAACGTGTAACGTTAAATGCGCAAAACTTCAGACACCCCAACAGATTTCTAATTCAATTGACCTATTTCAGAGAGATAATAAATCATTAAAACAACTGTAAAGGTTTTATGTGCTGTTTTAGTTTTACTGGCAATTCTGATCGTTTCTTGCGTCTGCGACGACGCTCTGTCGAGGGAGTCGTCACCGGGCCGCTGCGCCCCGCTGACATTATTATTTACTATCTACGCTCATAAAGAACTTAGGTTATCCTTGAACAGTGATTTAAATGTTTCCATCACACTTTTCCAGGCTTTGGAAAAAACTTTCGCCAACATTCTCACCATGTCACAATATTGAATGTTTGTGTACAAAAACGCGCGTATTGTCGCGAAATTCGCGCGCACGCGCCGCCGAGGTAACGGGATAAAATAATTACACCTGTGACGCATCTGCCGGCGCCGCTCAGACTGAAGTAAACATGGCTACTGTCACGTATTTCGCACGCCACGCCTTCGTCCAAAAAGAAAGCCCATCCACTCTGGCATCAATCAGTTTTGCTCCGCGCGGATTCGAAGTTGGTTGTGTCGTTATGGTTGACTGGGATTTAGTATTAACTAGCGACCTGCCCCGGCTTCGCACGGGTGCAATGGAGAAAAACTGATATTTTTTTTCGTAAAAAGTATAGGATAAAAATGGTTATTGTGGGTTATCCCTAAGAGATAGATATATACCATCGCGGACTTTTTTGTAGACCTTTTTAAGGTGTACAATACTGTAGTACATTATTTTCATCTATCTCGACGGGTTCAGCCAGCGTTTACAATGTAAGCTCAAAAAAATGTGTTTATTTACGACATCACATTAGAAACCTCTAAAATTATCAGTGTTTGTCTACTATATTATGCATGTATTATACATAAACCTTCCTCTTGAATCACTCTATCTATTAAAAGAAACCGCATCAAAATCCGTTGCGTACTTTTAAAGATCTAAGCATATATAGGGACAGACAGACAGGGAAGCGACTTTGTTTTATACTATGTAGTGATAGCACTTCTAGCTGAAGATAAAGAGAGACAAATAAGAATTGCTAATTTATCGATATTATCCATACAATATCGTGTACGCACGTGCTAATCTCTTGCCGCGCTCGGTCAGTGTGAGAGACAAAAAAACGCGCGCGATAGTGCGTCTTTTCCCTCCCTTGCCCCCGAGCACCGACCGGACCACATTAACCGAAATGACCGCTGCGCAAGTTTCAACCATATTTCAACTAACTTAGCAATCGTAATTCCTCGACACAAAGTGACCAATTATATTACGTCTCGCGGGATGCAATGGCGCGTCCCGTCATCGTGGTATGGGCTCGTCCCCATCGCCACGGCGCGGCGCCGCCACCTTACAACGGCACGGCGCCATCACTGTGCAACGGCACGGCGCCGTGCCGTCGCACGGTGCCGCGAACGGTGCGCCGCTCCCGTCAATTCTTCAATGTCAAGTTGGTCTGCTCGAACGAGCTTGTTGCTCGTTCGTGTCACTGACTCTGGCAGGGCCACCATCAGGGATTTTAATTTTGAAAACGCAAAAAATTAGTCGCTAATTAGTAGAAACTAGTCGCCAATTTTCAGAATTAGTCGGTCACTGGTTCAAAAGATATAAGGGTTTATAGGTGGCCCTGCTGGAGAGACTCTCCCCAGCAGGGCCAAATTTATATCTCAAAAGCTAGGGCACCTAGCGAAGATTTGTTTTCTCCCATATTTAGTCGCCAATTAGTCGGAATTAGTCGCCAAATATCAGAATTAGTCGGTCACTGGTTCAAAAGATATAAGGGTTTATAGGTGGCCCTGCTGGGGGAGAGTCTCCCCAGCAGGGCCACATTTATATCTCAAAAACTAGGACACCTAGCGAAGATCTGTTTTCTCCCATATTTAGTCGCCAATTAGTCGGAATCAGTCGCCAAGTTACAGATTTAGTCGGTGTGTAATTAAAAAGATATTAAAGAATTCAATTTCCCCATACAGTGGTACAAGCAAGTACAAAAAACTTTATGTATCTTCTAGATAGTATCTATGACGTCTTATGGAGGAATGTTTGTTTCGAATTAAATAAATATAAACTTAGTCTATAATTTCAACCCACCATAGGAAAGCTGTTTTCATTACTTATAAACAAATCTACAATAATGTACGATGTAATGTGTATGTGTGTGTGTGTAATGTGTATGTGTAATTATTTATCCAACACAATGTGCAATTACCACTTAGTCGCTAGCAGATAGATCGCTGCGCTCCATTTCATTTACGGTAAGTAAGAAAGAGATAGATGCGCGTGTACAGACGAGCTGCTTAGAACGAGTTGCCCGTCACGTAAAGGGTCAGCGCAGACAGAGAGGAATAATCCCCACACGGTCTCGGGTATTTTCTTTACGGATCGCGTATGTTCGAGCTTGCGCGCGACCTCGCGAGCCTGCGCGAGTAAACCGTTAAACAAACTGTATCTGTTCATAATATTGAATAAATAGGTATTTGTAACATTTTCTGAAAGGACAATAATTTTAAGGTAATAAATCATTTTATATTTCGACAACAGAAGTTTTATTATTCTAACCTAAATTAAGATAAAATAAAAACTCAACCCGTCCATACCCACAACACAACACTCACAATCACCTCAAAATACACAAACACAACACACATCAAACGAACTTTTTGAAAATTCATTTTTATAAAATAAAATTTGATTACAATTGACAATACGTTTTCAACGTTTTAGTATTTTAAACATTTTACTAAAGGTACGATATTTTTTTAAAATTCTAACGTTAATTAGAGGTTAACATTGTAAACTGGTAAAACAGTTGCATGCGACTGTACATCTTGACACCAAATAGACAAAGAGCAAGGTTTAATGTTTTCAAAGAAGTTTAAGCCTTACTAGCCCTAACTAGTAATTAAAAACATAAAAACATGAATTTAATTGAGAATTTATCTCTCTCGGACATTTCTAAAGACTTTATACCGATAAAACTAAAAGTATATTACACATATTAATAGAAATATTTTTTCTTGGTAATTTTTCGTGAACTCTTCGATCTAGCTCTTGGACTATACCTTACTAATTGAACTCATTATATCTCCTAAACTAAGACCCGACTAAATCTGTAACTTTGCGACTGATTCCGACTAATTGGCGACTAAATATGGGAGAAAACAGATCTTCGCTAGGTGTCCTAGTTTTTGAGATATAAATGTGGCCCTGCTGGGGAGACTCTCCCCAGCAGGGCCACCTATAAACCCTTATATCTTTTGAACCAGTGACCGACTAATTCTGATATTTGGCGACTAATTCCGACTAATTGGCGACTAAATATGGGAGAAACCAAATCTTCGCTAGGTGCCCTAGTTTTTGAGATATAAATTTGGCCCTGCTGGGGAGAGTCTTTCCAGCAGGGCCACCTATAAAGCCTTATATCTTTTGAACCAGTGACCGACTAATTCTGATATTTGGCGACTAATTCCGACTAATTGGCGACTAAAGATGGGAGAAAACAAATCTTCGCTAGGTGCCCTAGTTTTTGAGATATAAATTTGGCCCTGCTGGGGAGTCTCTCCAGCAGGGCCACCTATAAACCCTTATATCTTTTGAACCAGTGACCGACTAATTCTCATATTTGGCGACTAATTTCGACCAATTAGCGACAAATTTTTTGCGTTTTCAAAATTAAAATCCCTGATGGTGGCTCTGCCAGAGTCAGTGACACTGCTCGTTCGAGCAGACCAACTAAGAATTGATGGCGCCGTGCCGTTGTACGGTGGCGGCGCCGCGCCGTGGCGATGGGGACGGGCCCTATCGAAATAAAGTAACATGAATTCTAAACTCATTGAAATAAGATTCAAAATAGCTTGATTAGTAATAAAATCCTTTGCCGTGCCATGCCGTGCCATGCCGGCAGTGAGCGCCGGCCCTAATTCTACAAAACCCTCAACATTTTAAGTTCGATTGTAACAGCTAGGAGAGAAGACTGTTTTGTAACATTCAACGTCAAAGCAACATCTCACTGATGTGTAGAGAGCTTTAATCGTTTGCTCAACTTTTATTTGCCTAACGTTCAAACATCACTTTAATTACGTGCAAATTCCAATCGCGAAGGACGGTTTTAATGGGGCATTAATGTGGCAACCGACAACTGCGTGGACGTTACATAACGTGGCCGGCAGACTTGTGAGGAAGCGGCGGTGTTGCACCTGCGCCGGTGTCGATTTGCGACACTTCCCCGCGAACACACGCGATGTGTTCACGATGCACTTATCGGATGCTAATCTAGCATTTCTTGGAGTTTAATGAACTATAATAAAAATTGATCTAGTTACACAAGCGAATTAATAGCTCAATACGGACGATGAATTGCTTACACTTCAAACACGCAAACGCAAATACATACTTTTAATTCCGGATCACGGTGTCTGCAATGCATGTCGCATGTTAGGGCCCTTTCCCACGACAAGATACCGGTTTTTGCATGCATACATGTGTGAATACATATATTTAAACAAGTACACTACTAAACGGGATCCTGCAAAAATCCCTACCTGCAAAAAACGGTATCTTGCCGTGGGAAAGAGCTCTTACAGCCCGTTCACAAATGGTCTCCGTTTTACTGGTCCGTTTTATCGGATACGTTTCTTTTCATCGATGGCGTATGGAGTTGTATGAGCGACTTCACATATGACACAGTATTCAGTATACAGTAAACGGAATACGTATCCGTCATGTATACGTAAAACTTTACCGGATATAAACTGTGTGTGGGGTGAGGGGCCGGCGGGCGGTGCAGCTAAACAAACAAGTTTGGACGCGCACGCATTGTCTATTTTGCATTCATAGAGAACTCGTATCTAGCCGGTCGATTCTGTAAAAATCTCACCGTGAAATCATAAGTGAAGTAAGCACTTAATAGTGTTAATCCCTAGCGAATGACAGCTCACTCCACGCTCACTTCACCCAAGCTTTCACGGTTAGATGGTTACAGAATCGCACGGTAATAATGACGGATACGTTGAACGTTTTACGATGCATATTTGTGAATAAAGCATAATTTTTGTCGTCCGTTCAAACTCAAACTCAAACTCAAAGCATTTATTTCAAGTAAACCAATTACAGGCACTTTTGAATTGTCAAGGGGTCGGTCAGTCAGAAAGATGAAGCTAGTTGCCCATTCCAAAGCGTAGGTACCTGTGGAGAAGAACGGGCAAGAAACTCCACGGACACTCTTTTGAATCATAAAAATTGTTACAAAATTTTGGTTACATCATTCAAGTTGAAATTATACATGTGAGAACGATGTAGAAAGACGTGCACGTTAAAAGCGTCCGTACTAAAAAAGATAAAAACAAAAACAAAAAAATAACAATTCAGAAATGAAAATACTTAGATTAAAATTAAAATAAGCCGTGGCGGCTAAGAGATGACCAGTCCCTACTGGCGGCGCCCGTTCACGAACATGACGTATGGATCAGCACCATTTAGCTCAACCATTTTGAAGGGAACTCAATGATCCAACACACACGCCACCACCAGCGAGACATTTGAGTGAGCATGACATACCCTCAGCCGCCAGGACACATTCAAGTCAATGAAAGACGTACCCAGTAAATGGTAGCTTTATAGTTTAGTTGCATAGTGCTCACACGTATGTTATGCAATTATACAATATTAAGAGATTGAATTTATACAATACAAAGATAGTTTTTTCAATCTTCAGCAGCTCACAACTATATTTTCGAATGCTAATTAATTAGTTTATGCGCCCTTGTGGAGCAGGACCAGCGGTGAACCAAGCATTTTTGTCAGCGATGTAATCCCCCAACTTATAATATGCTTGGCTGCATAGTGTGCGTTTTATATAAGATTTGAATTTAGTTTCGTTGAGTTGGAGTATGTGGGGAGGTATTTTATTGTAGCATTTTAAACAGTACCCCATGAAGGATGAGTCTACTTTAGCCAGTCTGAAGCCTGGTTGAACTAATTGGTCCCTATTTCTGGTCCTATAGGTGTGTCTGTCACCTCTTTTAGTGAAAAGATTTAGATTTTTCCTTACGTACATGATGTTTTCATAGATGTATTGACAAGGTACCGTTAAAACGGGTACCTACCGTAAATACGGAGACTATGTGTGAACGGGCTGTTATACGTATTTGTCGTAACCTAAAGTCAGCCTCGTGGTACAAATTATAATTAGGCACAAATATATAGTATTGATTAAAGCAAACATTGTAGTTGTAATGTACCTGTGAGTGCTTGCTAGCACCTCGCGTGTAGGTCGCGACTCGCGAGTATAACCACCTCCGGTGACTAGTGAACACGGCTCATGCCCATTTTCCATTGTAATCATGATTAATCTAGAGCTAACGAGCGCGGGCGGCGAAAGTGCCGGCAGTGCCGGCCGCGCTGCAGACTGCACAGCGAGTCGACCGAGTCATCCGAGTCACCGGCACCAATACATGCCACTTCCTTTTTGGGGGACCTTGACATTCGTACTGAATTCCATGTTCTGGCCTACTTCAACTTACTACCGTGAAATCAGACGGAAGAATTCCTGTCATGATATTGTCGATAACACTTGTTAACACTTTATAAGATTACAGCAACTATTTCACGAGCGGGTAGTGTGAGGACGACGGCGGTTGCCCTTAATTACGTTTCCGTATTAACGCAGCGAGTCATCAGGCAAGCGCGTGCGCCACCCATAAGGAACAGCACTAACTTGATGTTTTAACAACTGCCTGATTATTTTTAATTATTTATTATATGTAAGCTTGGACTGATACCGATCACGAAGGCTCCGAGTCTCCGATACTGTGTTGTACTCTAGTTTCAAGCATTGTCAATTTCTTTCATGCACTTGAAGATTGCGCCATCGCAGTCAATGTCACCCAGTTATTGACCAACAGACTTACTGACAAAAAGTGCAGTTTGGGACTGGGAACCCAAACTACACTTTTTCCAATTGGACATATTATTATTTGGATACCTACTGGTAGAGTGAATCTACGACTGGGTCTTCAAAAACAGGGAGGATTAAGGTGCTCGAAAGCTATCCATCATGAGAGGTATGGCAGATAGTGGCATGACTACACCGTTAATAAGCGTAGCCTTTGAAGCCGGACCTTGTTACCAGGGCCTTCGCTTTACATCTCAACATAAGTGACCCTTACATAGCCCGAACGAGGAAATAATTTATTGCTAATTTGTAAAACATGCATTAGCGATATTATTATTCTTGGGACTATAGACTCACAAGATAAGCAACAAAAACAATCAATATAATACTCGGTATTATAATGTCGATTCCACATGATCACGTAGGACGCGAGTGCAATGCTGATTCAGTAACGGTGTATCGCAAAAATAAAACCTACTTAGCTTCATTAGCAATGATTAACTGAGTGATGACGCAGAGTACAAAGAAAATGAAGCAAGAAAAAGTTTCACTGTGCAACTGTGAGCACAAGCAGTTAGCGAGCGATACCTACATACTAGATAGCAAAGATAGCCGACGCCGACCAATCGCTATTAGCAAACAGATTAGCTGCGCGATAACACAGTTCTGCAGATAGCAATGACACTTTAATTACATAACCTGTTTGTTACATTCATATTACCTACAGTCGTCGGCTGTCAATATAAATGTTTTGTGTGGTTATTGTTTTGTGTTGTAGGTACCTATTATAATGTAATGTATTCAGTTTGCTATATTTAAGTTTTGTGTATTTTTGTGTATTAATGAGTCCTTGTTACTTGATGAATAAATGAATTATTATTATTATATTATTGTTTAATGTGTCAATATCGGCAAATTACAGAGTTGGCCTCAGCAGATGATTCATTATTGGAAAATGAAGTGAGCCTGGAAAGTATGTGCAGACGACTCAGTACCCAATCCGATCAAGTTATGGTGGGCACACGTAGCAGCTTTACTGTTGCGTGGCTTGCACTAAGGCTTGGCTCTCAGCCTTTACATCTTCCTGGTGATAATGTACACTCTTACGCCCTTAGAAAACATTGGGAACGCATTATGCATTTGAGTTAAATAAAGTAGAGCTACCCGGGCACGAAATAAACATTTAACTCATGTATTGATTAGACCGATGCAGGCGCTAGTGTTCGGCGGGCTATAGAAGCGGCAAGGCCGTTCGCGCAAGTGCACAGCGCGCTACAAATCGCTTTCATAGACTTAGGGATTTCAATTTGCAAGTGCCGCATTTTTTGCCGGATGTCGCTGCCATTAAATGTCAAGAAAACGAAATGTGTAAAGTTCGCCTTACCGAATGTTAGAAACCTAGGACCCAACATCGTCTTAGATAAAGAGGTATTTGAAACTGTGAGCTCAGCAGTTTTTCTGGGAATAACAGTAGATGCCAAACTTCAGTGGGGACCACATATATTATCAAGCCTAGCAGGAAGGCTCAGTTCGGCTGCCTACGTCGTCAAGAAAGTAAGACAATACACTGACGTTGATACAGCTCGTTTAGTCTATTTTAGTTATTTTCACAGCGTTATGTCGTACGGTATTCTGCTGTGGGGCAAAGCCGCTGATATACAAAATATATTTGTCCTTCAAAAACGAGCTGTTCGAGCGATTCACCAGCTAGGTGCTAGAGTTTCTCTAAGAGATTTTTTTAAAGATATTGGTATGCTCACGGTTGCATCACAATTCACCTTTGCCAACATCTTATATATTAGGCAAAATATACAATTGTATACTAAAAACAGTGATATTCACAATATTAACACCAGAAATAAGGACAAACTAGGTACGTGCTCCCTTTCACCGGCTTCATAAGGTTCATAAGTCATTTG
The DNA here is from genome assembly GCA_949629135.1 of Eremobia ochroleuca. Taxonomy (NCBI): domain Eukaryota; kingdom Metazoa; phylum Arthropoda; class Insecta; order Lepidoptera; family Noctuidae; genus Eremobia; species Eremobia ochroleuca. The sequence goes on along the minus strand of OX451405.1, from coordinate 18,195,624 downwards.
TTGGGCTTGGTATAACCTTTTATAACAAGCTACCCTCTTCTTTGCTAGATCTTTTTTAATGCGTTTAATGCTCAAGTAAAATCCAACATTTGTCATTTGACAAAGGTTGGCTTTTACTAGAGTTTTATCATTTTTTTTAATGCCTCTGCATACTATTCCATCAACGACTACTTAAACGATAAGAATAGTAGATCGCCCTAATTAACTCAAGACAATTTTTATGTTCTTTCTCCAGAATTAGCTTACTGACATATTATATGAGTTCATATAATTGTTTTTTTATTTGACGGTATAAATCAAATCAGTTTAATTTTAATAAATCAAATGTTTTTGCAATATGTCGTTAGCTAGCGACCTCGACGATTGATCATATTATTTTTACCTGAGCAACCGGCAGCAAGTTCGTCATGCTCCCTTAGATGTCACTGCTTGCGGTAGCGTCGGGGGTCGGGTTGCCTCCTTCCCTCAAATATGGCGAGGGGGGTAATGGCTGATCTTTGCGTTAGGGTGCGTTTCCAAAGAAGCGGAGCTGGGCGAAGCGGAGCAGAGACGTGCAGGAATCGACTAATCACAATGGTTGAAATCCTCATCGCGTCACTCGTCTCGTCTGTGATCGGACGATTCCTATGTCTCCGCTCCGCTCCGGGCGGAGCCGAGCACCGCTTCTGTGGAAACGCACCCTCATGCTTGTGAACGGGTGCTGCTTGTGGTGACTGGTTGTCTTGCTGACCATGGTTTTATTGTTGTCATTAGTAATAACGTGTTTATTTAGTTTACTTCGATGGTCCTAGTTTATCATTTGTGACTTCAAGTGACAGCTATGTCAACAGAACCCAGCATTGCATAAATATGTAAGCGGTCACGCCTTTTATACCTGGAGGCTTTTATTTAGATATTAAGTTTTTGTTTACATTTATAATATTTATTTTTTTGATTGAGTACACATAGTTTTTATTGTATTTGTTGGTATATTGGCGTGGCTAGCTGACGCACGGCAAATAATTAAATTTAATGTTCTATGTCTTGTAATGTTAAGTACTTTGCATAGGCTAGGTACCTATGCAAAGTACTTAACATTGTACACAATCAAGTATTTTCTAACTGAACAGACAGCTGTGCTGCTGGGGAGTTTGTTGCTCCACTTCTCCCCAGCGAAAGCACTAGGAAGTGATGAAAGGCGGGCGTTTTGGGGGACTGTCTTTTGTAATTTTGACCTTCGCAAAGTGCTGATTCTCAGCCTAGTTTGAATAAATGACTTCTAATTTTTTTTCCTACAGGCGGAAATAGGGGCTCCCACGGAGTAAAAACAAAGAGGAGACGGCCTAAGCAACTGTGCACTGTGACTCTCCACTAGGTCCTGACGTCATCATGTGGGCGTGTCCTTAGTCAGTGTATTGTTGGCGTTCGTCCTTTAAACTTTGTAAACGTTCCCATTTTACACCATATTCGCGCTAGAAGTATAAACAGAATGAAGTGTTGTGTTTTATCTTGTAGAAACTACTCGGATAGACGTTCTGATGCTATGGATGGCATCACATTTCATTTGTAATTAATTTTATGCGTAATTTATTAAAATAGTTCGAGAAAAATCTTTTAGCGTCGGCGTTTCCAAACATAATTCTAACCGATACTAGATGGCGACACTTGGTGTCATGGGAACTAAAAGTATTTAAGTACGTAGAGCTCAGTACTAACAAATTTTGATAATCATATGTACTGAAATTTGTTCAACATTCATCCCTAAAGACCCTTTAATGGGCAAAAAATTATGTTTGTAGTTTTTATATCATTTTGTAAACAGGCCGCCATCTATCGTCCACTATGAACAACAAACATAAACATAACAAAAAGACAGGGCCGTAATTAGAATCCAATTATTTTACCGAATGTCCCGCCGCTGTCTCTTAAATGGAAAGTACTTAAAACATTAAATACGCAGGACATAAAAATACAATCTCCTTAAATTAAATATTCTATCTACAATCATTTATTTAAAGTACTTTCCAAAAATGGCGATCTGCGTGCGGCATGTCTGCGCCTCTACTGTACGCGCGCGAGCTCCGAGGAATGATAAGGAATGTTGACGTAATGAGCTAGAGTTGTGATTTAGTCGATATTGCACTGTCGATACTAATAGGTACATCTTGAGCCTCCGCGCGAGTGTAAATCATGAAATCATTTTATGAGGGTATAATGTACAGACGCCAGCAGGTCAACCTACCCGAAACTGTCAGATTTTCCCAATCAACCTTGAACCTAATTCTTTAGCAATAAAGTCGAAAATCTATTAATGCGACGATAGTACAGACGCCAGCACATCAAGGTACTATAATATGTCAAATTTATTTAATAGATTTTCAACTTTATCGCTATTTGCATTAGGTTCAAGGTTGATTACGAAAATTTGACAGTTTCGGGTACCATGATATGCTGGAGTCTGTACTATCGTCAATCTCCTCACGCACTTCAATAATAAATGAGTCGACAACATTCTCCATTAAACCATCCCTTTGCTTTCCTTTCCTTTTTAATTGGTGTAGTACTATTTATAGTAGAAAATAACACTACCTACTATCGCAAAATTAAAAATGACTCGATAAACGTGTTCTCGCGTCAAGGTCGACACTAGTACTGGGAGAGTGCGGGGGATGGAGCGACGGTCGGGCGCGGCGCACACCCGCCCGCTTCCTCAGCCACCGATTCCTCGGAGCTCGCGCGCGGACTGTACATATTCTTTGATCGTCGTTTTAGTGTAGCGCGCCACGGCTCGCTTTTTTCGTATACGGGAGTAGGACGTTTAGCTCCGCCCATATGCACAAGACCAGTGAGCCATCTACAACGTGTAGCGTTAAATGCGCAAAACCTCAGACACCCCAACTGATTTTTAATTCAATTGACCTATTTCAGATAGAAAATAAGTCATTAAAACAATTGTTAAGGTTTTATGTGCTGTTTTAGTTTTACTGGCCATTCTGATCGTTTTTTGCGTCTGCGACGACGCTTTATCGAGGGAAGAGTCGTCACCGGGCCGCAGCGCCGCGCTGACATTAGCTTGCTTGACCTATTAACCTTTTCGACGCCCATCTATATAATACGCGATGTGTCCTCCAGCGCCACGCTACAAATGTATAACGTATCTATAGTAAAACGTAGGGATGGGATTAATGTCTTATCGACAAATAATATTATAAGTTGAAATTAATATTTATTCACCAATTTACGAAGCTAAATAAAAACTGATACCGTATTTTCATATTTTGTTTTATTTCATAAAAAAATCAATATGAAAACCTATATATATTTCCCATAATAAAAGAAAAGAATTGTAAATTTATTAGACGTGTGTTCTAGCAGGCACATCCCTATTTGTCTCCAAATGTAATCCTTCTACTTCATATCAAGTCGTTGGCGCTCGAGGCACGTCAAAATCCTTTCTGATATAAGGATGTCTAGATGCCGATATCTATGGTATTTTTCTTTTTTCTATTCACTGTGGTCGAGTTACACGTTCATAACCTCAACCGATTCATGCATAATTTATTTCGTTTACTTACAACAAATAGAACCAAATACAATCAATAGAAGCTAGATACGTGGTTTTCTACGTGTTTTTTTTAAAATTAAAATGGAGGGTGACTGTTTTACGCAGATGTTACAGATCTTTATTTGTTAATGGTAGGTAGAGATGTAATTGCTGTATTATACCGTTTGTATTGAAACGTATAAAACGAAAAATACCGTATAATACGGTATTATACCATTTGCCACGGTATTTTATGTATAAATCGATTGTTTTTGTATTTTTTAAGTAAATTATCTGAGTAATAATTAAAATACTGAAAATACGGTGGAAATGCACAGATATAAAACATGAAATGGTATTTTGAAGTGAACACTTCTTTAGCATCGTTGTGATTTGAAAATCAATGAAACGAAAAAGCGACGGTAAAAACAGAAACACACATCTATAGGATTTAACGTGCGAGAGAATGAGATAGAAGTAGTGATGAGCAAAATCCAAGACCAAGACCATGATCAAGACTCGAAGTATTTGAGCAAGACCAAGACTATCTACACACTAGCAAGACCAACACCAAGACCGAACAAGCAAGACCAAGACCAAGACTGAGTAAGCAACACGAAGACCAATACAAAGACTGTCCCAGTCTTGGTCTTGGTCTTGCTTTGCTCATCACTAGATGACGATGACGATGAAGATGACGATCACGATGACGATCACGATCACGATGACGATGACGATCACGCTCACAATCACGATCACGATCACGATGACGATCACGATCACGATGAAGATAACGATCACGATGACGATCACGATCACGATGAGGATCACGATCACGATCACGATGACGATCACGATCACGATAACGATCACGATGACGATCACGCTCACGATGACGATCACGCTCACGATCACGATCACGCTCACGATCACGATGACGATGACAATCACGATGACGATGACGATCACGATCACGATCACGACGACGATCACGCTCACGATCACGATGACGATGACGATCTTGATGACGATGACAATCACGATGACGATGACGATCACGATCACGATCACGATGACGATGACGATCACGATCACGATGATGATGATGATGATGATGATGATGACGATGATGATGATAATGATGATCTTCGTAGATTGTTGGTACTGCTCTGGGTGCCTTCAAGCAGAAACCTAATACGCTGATCTGATAGTCGTGTAACACGACTATTAGATTAGATTATTATATTATTAAATTAGAATTAGTCATTCTAAAATATAGAATACAATCGAAACTTCAAATATATTTTATTTATTAAACTACAACTCTTCGTAATAACGCAGGATCTTAAAAAGTTAATCAAAATATAAAATACATAAAATACCAATAATACCGTAAGTTATGGTAAAATACCTGTTTAATACCTACCTACCTTTTGGTATTATACGGTATTTTTACAACCATAATGGTAGGTATAGGTGTCGCAAAATACTAGCAATGATTTTTCTTGTTTTTAGAAACTAATAGAAAATGGAAGTACATTCCTGAAACGGAAGTTGACGACTTAACGGAATGTCAAGACGACGAACTATTTCATTTATTATATCAAATTCTGATTCAGACGCCACACCTTGTAAAACTCGCAATAATTCGTCATATTCACCGTCACTAATTTTTTGTAAGAACACGTGCGCCAACGCAAGATGTAAACATTGCACTACACTAAAATGCACAAAGTCACTATGACCTTGAAACCCGTCCGCTTATGACGTCACAGAATTACTTCTATACAAGTTCGTGGCGTTGTGGGCACGGAAAACTAGCCGCTTTGTAGGGATGGGTTTTTCAAACGATGTTTCACTATCGACAATGATTAGAAAACCTATTTATTCTTGATTAAGGTGAATAAAACGTAGTTTATAGTTTACAATATTTATAAAATATTATTTATTCACGTCATTTTCTTGCAATAATAGTATTTATGATCGTTTCGACGAGATGAAATATAGCGAGGTCTTCATCGTGTCCCATCACTGGCTTACTTCATATCAAGTATTTGGCGTTGGGGGCACGAAAATATTTTCTGGCGTTTTTGTTTCTATTTAATATAAAACAAACAAGAACTTATTATGTGTGAAAAAGTTAAAAATATGGCGTATAACAGGGCAATTTTCCATAAAAACAAAATAAAAGGTCTTGTAAAAGTCGTAAATTTATTTTATACTATTATTACTTCTAATCAAGTAGTGGCGCTGAGGGCACGAAAATCTCGAACTTGTATACAAGTGATTGGCGTTCAAAAGGTTAATAAATAGACACGGCAACGTTTTCAATGAAGATTTTTTGAAAAAAAATGACCTATATTAAAAAGTGGTTCAATTAATTCTGCTCGTTATTCTGATCAAACTATTTTCAAGTTTTGCGCATTTAACGTTACACGTTGTATACACCTTAACCCTTAAATGCATGATTTATTTTATCGTATTGCAAAAAATGCTATTGTATAGGTATTTATCTATAGAATTTAGGTAATGAATATATAATAATTATACAATAATATTAATATTCATAGAGTATATATATTGTTTTGACAAAAAGAGGTGCGTTCAGAAACTCACAGCTATCACATTCTTAAAAAAATTAAATGACGTACTTTGTTGCCATATGGCAACATTATGCATTTAAGGGTTAAAGTGGGGTAAAATCGAGCATAAACGAGTCAGTAACATACAAACAAACAAACGCCCAGGGCTCAATTCTTGGCCCATTTTTATTTATTATTTATATAAATGACTTGCCTCACCTCATAAGGGATGAACTTGATATAGTGTTGTTTGCAGATGACACTTCACTTTTATTTAAGCTCAAACGTCAGCAGCTGGTTACTGACAATATAAATAGCGCCCTCGCAAAAGTTGTTAACTGGTTTAATGTTAATAACCTCCTTCTTAACGGAAAAAAAACCAAATGTATTAAGTTTACGATACCCCATGTTAGACAAGTAGAAACTAGTGTTCTCATAAAGGATGAAGAGTTGAAACCCGCAGATACCACAGTATTCTTAGGCATAACTTTGGATGCCAAGCTTCAATGGGGCCCCCATATAGAAAAATTGTCAAAAAAAGCTAAGCTCTGCAGCATACGCCGTTCGGAAAATTCGTGATTTAACTGATTTAGAGACAGCCCGTTTAGTTTACTTTAGTTTTTTTCATAGTGTGATGTCATACGGTATTCTCTTGTGGGGAAATGCCGCCGATATTCAGACAATTTTTATTCTACAAAAACGGGCAATTCGTTCCATATATAAATTAAGTCCCAGACACTCCCTCAGAGACAAATTTAAAGAGATTAATATAATGACTGTGCCTTCTCAGTACATTTATGATAATCTTTTGTATGCACATAAAAATATTAATCTGTTTAAAAAATACAGTGATATCCATAATATAAATACTAGGAACAAACACAAATTTGTTGTTCCTACAACAAGGCTGAAGAAAATAGGTGGCTCGTTCAGATGCCAATGTATACGTTTTTATAATAAACTTCCTAGCCACATTCAAGAACTAAGCCTTAATAAATTTAAATCTTTTATAAAGCTAAAACTATGCCAGAAAGCCTATTATACTGTAAGAGACTATATTGAGGACAAACAAGCTTGGGATTGAGCTGCTCCAATAGGTCTAGACAGCGAATGTTGTTTATTTTTTATTTTTTTTGCTATTTTTACACTTTCTTTTTTTCTAAATATACAATGACGTAAACATTTACTGTTTAAAGTATTATATTATTTTAATTATTGTGAATGTGAGGGCTATGTGGGTCTTGTTTCCATCTTAATCATGGTCTGGAAGTTTGGGTGGGTTATGCGGCCTACACTAATGTCCTGTTTTTGGTATTGTTCGTCGAGTCGTTGAGCTCCTTAAGTTCTGAGTCGAGCTGCACGGTTACTGACGAATGCGTGCACTGACTGCACAGGTCCACTCAATCTGTGTGGTTCTTCCCTCAAAAGACCACTTCAGACACCAATCTACATGGTCCTCAAAGATTATGTCCGGATTTTTTATATACACATTGACATTGATGAATTTTATATATACGAGTACAATGACATGGATATTTACTTTGTAAAGTATTTTTTATTTTTTTTATTATTACTATTGTGAATGTGAGGACTATGTGGGTCATTTTTTTTTTCTGTTTTCCTTCTTAGTTAGTTTTAATCATGATCTGGCAGTTTGAGTAACTTATGCGACCTACCCAAATGTCCTTTCATTGGTATTGTTCGTCGAATCGTGAGGCTCCTCAAGCTCTGAGTTAAGCTGCACGATTTTCGACAAATGCGTGCATTGATTGGACAGGTCCGCTCAATCTGTGTGGTTCTTTACTCAAAAGACCATTTCAGACACCAATCTACATGGTCTTCACATGATCTGACCAAGATTATGTCTGGACTTTAAAAGAGACTGTGACCTCTGAGTTTGTTTCGGCCTTTCTTCTCAGAGTAGTCAGATAGGAAACGCCGACCTCATCTAGTTTTAAAAAAATGTGATTGACATGTAAAAGTGTTTGTACAAACCTACTTACAGAAAATAAATCATTTATCATTTATCATAACGGGTGAAACTAATGAAAGGGTGTTAAAAATAAAAGTACCCTGGTACGAAAATTCTGAGTACGACCCTGTTGCATCCTGTACTTAGTGACATCTAGTGTGAGATAGTTACGTAACTACAATGTAAAATTGACAGAACGAGCTAATGGTTTTGCTATTGACCAGTAGATGGAAAATAAAGAAGTAGGCGGGATCTAACACCCCCTCACCCCGTAAATTGTCACGCGTTGTTTTATAGGGAAATCTAATTACAACATCTCCTCTTTGTTTTTACTCCGTGGGGGCTCCGCAAAGCGAGGCTCCTTTGATTACGTCTTATTATTATTAAAGACAATTGGTTAACTTTATATTTTTATTTTATTTATTTATTTATTTAGGTAACCAACAGCGATACATAAAAATGTTTTACAAAATATGCGTGTTACAGTTATTATGGCTAATTATAGGTTTCCCTGTATAACTGGGATATATGTATAATACATGCGAACGGACTAATGCCAGATATTTCCAATTTAAGAAGAAAATAAAATTGCAATACAATACAATATTACTTTTAAGATTACATTATTGAAAAATTTTAAACAAAAATGTTGGATACAAAAAACAGTAGAAGAAGAAGTTTGGTTGCTTTTCATTTATCTCCGTTTATAGTTTTAAGTATTCGTTTTTTGAATGTCGGTTTATTACAGTTAAATAAATCAACTTCAGAGAATTCCGAGTTATAGATTCGAGCAATGCGAGTCAGTACACAGTTCTTGGCATAGTTAGTGGAGTGCCTAGGAACGCGCAACATTGGCGTGTGACGAGTGCGCCGTAGGGGAGTGTTAAAAGTTATCTGTGCGACCAACTCCGGGCAATCAAGGCGTCCATTGATTATGTCATAGAGCAAACACATGTCCATCACTTTACGCCTTTCTTCAAGTGTTAGCAGACCATAGGTACGACAGCTATCCTCGTAAGACATCGGAGGTTTACGGAGGCGATAATTAAGATGTTTAATAAACTTTTTTTGAATCCTCTCTATTTGGTTCTTATAAATTATGTACTGGGGGGACCAGATTTGACACGCATATTCTAAAACACTGCGCACATAAGCAAAATATACAGATTTAAGAGCTTCAATATTTTTAAACACCTTACATGACCTAAGAACAAATCCTAGGTTCTTGTAAGCTTTTGTGCTAATAAGGTCTATGTGATCTGAGAACATTAATTTACTGTCAAACATAACTCCTAAATCCTTAACCAAGTGGACTTTATTTATGACAATTCCATTAAAATTATATGAGTAAACAATCGGGTTCCTCTTACGTGTGTAACTGATACATTGACACTTTGCAACGTTTACAATGATCTTGTTTTTTGTGTAATAATTATTTAAGTTATTAAGATCCTTTTGAAGGGCCTTACAATCGTCAGGTGATGTTATTTTATAAAATACTTTTTTGTCATCAGCGTACATTAAGTGATCAGAGTGTTCAAAAGAATCAGTGATGTCAAATAGATATGCGTTGTAAAAAAGAGGACCCAAATGAGATCCCTGAGGAACTCCGCTAGGAATTTCGATAAAGTTGGAACGGTAACCTCCTACAACGACAGCTTGTGAGCGTTTAAATAAATATGACTGTACCCATCGTAAAAGATCCCTGCGTATACCCAGTCTGTACAGCTTTTTGAGCAAGATGACGTGATCCACACGATCAAAAGCTTTTTCGAAATCTGTGTAGAACAACAATAATTATACAACCTCATTGTATAATTTAAGGCGATATCAAAATAAATTGGGTGTTTTCTCGAATCCATTTATTTCACTATTACAGCATGTTTGGATTTGATTTTTAGTTATATGTTTATTGACTATTTGATTAAGACTCTGACTGAAGGAAAACGCAATTGCTTCAAATTTCCTCGATAGAATTTAATTCCGAAAAGACGTCTACTTTTTTATATTTTCTTCTGTAATTCTAAAATCCTAATTAATTTCATTGCAAAATTGCATTCAAAATATGCGTAATAGGTAATTGAAAACTCTGGCTGAACAAATTTTTGATACAAAGCTTAATTTTTTTTAAACAATTTTTATTTGGTTTGGCGCTTACGTTGTTTTATTTTGGTTCCAGCGCATTGTTGCGATCTCTTTTTTCGCATATGGAAGTAATTGACTCTGTCACTTTCTTATGCCCGCCCAGATCGCCTGCGGGCTTTGTCAGTAACGGACCTGTGTCGTTCCTCCCGCAATCGTGATTATATTTTTTATCTCGAATATGTAATTAATAAAAATAGGGGCAAGGATACAAACAAAGAAAATATCGGGTTGGTACAAAAGTTATGACAAAAAAAAATTCAAAAACTTTTATTTCATAATGTTTTTCCATAAAGTTCTAAATTACGCAATAGTATTGTACTCGTAGAATGTTATGTTAAGCCGGATCCACACGCTTGCCAAACCTCAACAAGCCGTCACAAATATAAGGTTGATAAAAAAGTTTTGTCGCAATAATTTCAGTAGAATTAATTTATTCATACATCTTATACACAAAATTTCTAATCAACAATATATTCGCAATCTAATTGTATGACACTGGACCATCTAGCCGGCAAGTCGTTTATTCCTTTTGCCCAAAACTACGGCGGCTGTGACTCGAAGAATATGAACACATCCTTCTTGAGACCGTCGACGTTTTTGAAAGTTTTGTTTCTCAAATATGCCTTTAAATGTTTCAACAAATGGTAGTCAGATGGCGCCATGTCGGGAGAGTATGGTGGATGAGAAACGGTATTCCAGTGAAGTTCGGTGATTGTTTTGTGGGTTGCCTTTGCGACATGGGGTCTCGCGTTGTCGTGGAGAAGGTGGACAGTTGCGCGTCTTGGCAGTTTTTCTCTTATAGCTTTTGCTAATTCCTGGAGATTCTCAATGTATTGTGTAGAGGAGATCGTGTGCCTGGAGGGAGAAAATTGTGAAACAGCATTCCCTTTGGGTCCCAGAAACAGCACAACAAAATGTTTTGTGGGTCAATCAATCGGATGCTGTGGCGGTTTTTCTCCGACTGGAAGCCAATAGCCTAGACGCTTTCTGTTATCATACAAGATCCAGCTTTCATCCCCCGTCACAAGATCCTCTAAAAACTCCTTGCGATGATGACGAAGTAGCAGAGACTGACAGATGGTCACGCGACAGTTCTTATTATCGTCGGTGAGACGGTGTGGTATCCATTGAGGTAGAACTGTCCTGTATCCCAAGTTGAGTAAGTGATTTACTATTGATGCTTGGGTGCAGTCAAGTTCTCTGGCTAGCTCGTGCGTACTTGCTTCCGGATTTGCTTTGATGCAGCAGAGTAATGCGTCGTCGTCGATGCTCAAGGGTCGTCCGGAACGTCCCTTATCTTCAAAACTTGTGTCTCCAGATTTAAAACGATTGAACCAACGCTGGACTGTTCGATGAGAAACTACGTCCTCCCCGAATGCACCCTGTATATTTTTAGCAGTTGTGCTTGCGTTCGTGCCGCGCCGCCACACATAAGACATGATCGCCCGAAGTTGCACCTGCGAGATCCAAGCCAATTCGGTCCATTAGAACGCAAGCTCGCTCTTTTATACCCTGTCACGGAAGAGTAGAAAACATTATAGAATATCCTTTACATAGCTCGATGTCACATTGTGTCAATACTTAAAAAAACATCGTCGAAATTTTTGCAACAAAACTTTTTTATCAACCTTATACAAACGTGTGGATAGGTGTGGATCCGGCTTCAATGTATTCAAGCGGGGGCGCTCCCCGCGTCTTCGGTTAAGCCACACCCCTCGAGCGATGATTTATTTTTTACATATCACCTTAAGCATACCCATTTTCTACTTTTTATCCGCCGTCAGTAGCTGCCAATCTACTATTTTTGCTACAGGCTTTAATTATCTGTTATTCTCAAATTCAGATTAATTTGTCGCCACGTTAAATACATGCTGATTGGATATATCTAAAAACTCGAACTTAGTTTCCTGAAACTGAATTAACTCGAGAGTTACAGCAAAAAAGCTCTGCTTTCTCTTGACATCTAACTTAGGCATTTGTGCACTTAGGAAAGGGTCCGAAGAAACAACAAGCATATTTAGGATATCTTGATTAGAACCTTGCCTGCTTATTTTCCGCGAATGATGTTCCCGGAACCTCCTAAAATCTTTGTTTTGAAACTCTGAGGTGAGGCTTCTTCCGAGAGAGTCCCAATCAGCACAATATCATTTTTCTCAATTATGTCAGCCCCGTATATTAATAATTTATGTACGGTTGACGACATGTAGTACCAGTCTCGTATAATTCCACGTACTTTTCTGCTGTTTTGCGTGCGAAATCTTTAAATTTTATTACGTCGATCTTGTCGCCAGATGTCATTGCTTACAAAATCACAGCAAATCTTTTATAATATATATAATCTTTTAGCTCTTCATCCAACCCGGTAATGGCTGCAGTTTTATTGGGAAACTCGAAAAACTTTCTTGCGGTATTCCCGTCATTGGTAGTTCCCGAGCCTTGTTTCACTATTTAGTTTAGTTATCAATATAGTGATATATTTTGAATACATTTTTTAATGTCTGCGTCATTACTTTGTGCTCATTACTTCTCGCTGCCCACCGTTTGAAGTCGAGCCTGTACGCAATATGTAACAGACATTCCATGCAATTTATACGGGCGTGTAGGCATGACAAGCCAAATTCGTATATGTCAGAACAGTCAGTCTTTGATGTTACAGCATCTAAGCGGTTCTTTTCTGTAGGTTTTGCTAAGCACAGGTAGCACGATGCATTTGATATGGCTTCAGAAAGGTACGTGCAGACTTTAGCGTCGATCATTGTCATCATTAGTTGATGAGTCACGCCTGTTACTATTACTGCACTCTGTGGGGATAAGGGCCTTAATTTCATCATCCATTTGTCTTTTGAGATCAGTGACAACTGCTTCGCTCTCCTTTACAAAAGTAAACTAAACTGGACGATAATACAAAGCTGAGCATGGTTTTGGGTTCCTCCATAAGGTATTATTTCCATCTGTCAGTTTTAGTGGCACCAAGGAGGTCATGAAAATTCTTGAATCATCTTGCTCGCCCTCCATTTTCGGCTTGTATCGGCTTTGGTTGGAAGCACCATGAAATCCCGACTTGGATTTCAGCTTTAGCTGCTGATTTTGCACATCGGCATCGTCAGAATGATTTTGAAGGATCCTCGTCACCGTGATGTCAAGTTAAGCTTGAAGTGTAATCCCAGCCGATGAATCCGTAACTGACACTGATTGCTTCGGAGGGTAGCAATCAAGCTTAGTTTGTTGCACTTTATACTAGGATGGATAAATATCCTTAGCACCTTCCCGAATGGCAGCCTCTCGCAACGTAATATATTACCACTTTGACAGTTTTAGTGAAAGAAGCAATTTAAGCGCTCTTTTCTATTCTATTCTAAAGCGCTTTCTCAGGTGCAAATATGACTGTTTACACTGGTTTCTTAAGTGTTTCATTAATTTTAACGGCTGCTTCAGGATTTATCATCATATATTCGATCACAGATGCGATATCTTCATGCCATCCTTCTTTTAAACGTGCTGCAGCTGCATATGCCAATTCACTGGAATCTTCGCCTGTATGATCATAAGATCTCCTCTTTTTCCGTTTGCTTCCCAGATCTTCGAATAGTTTTCGGGACCTTTTTGTCATTGTTCCAACGTCATAGGACGATGATGTCGACGGTTCTTGAGAGACTGAGTGTGCTCTTGGTATCTCATCAGCAGTTGGTTCTGGATAAACTAAAGTTTGCACACAACTTGGCCAATCAATATTTGCTTGCAGCCAATTTCCGTAGTCTTCTGAAATTATCAAGGAATCGGTTGGATTTCTGCCACCTCTGTAAAGCAGCTCGCGTGAATTTCCGACAAAATTCTTTGAGAGGTACTCGATCTTTGGCAGAAAGGCAATCGCCTATGCGGGATACAACTGCACCAAACAATACTCTTCACTTTTTAGAAGAACAAACAAGTCTAAATTGGTGATGAAACTTTCATTTTAAGATTTTATAGTGGCAGAGCAACGATTTAGTGTTAGCAATTACACAGTTGTGGACAATCTAAATTATAAAGCAAAATTTTAGCCCTTTTATTGCAAAACGTCGATAATTAGTTAACTTACAGTTTTAAAAGATGTGCTAATGGTAATTTATAATCGTCAAAAACATTTCTTAGAACTCATAACCCAACTACTCAACAAATTAGCTTACTTATCAGAAATCATTAACAATAATTTAATCACCTAAACAGACTTATTAGAAGACTAAATCACTGTAATTACTTAATCACTTATTGTTAGACTCATTAGAAGACTAAACAATTTTTTATTTGGTATTTTGGTTGTATGCAAAGTTTTAAAACTCATTTTGTGTTGGTAAATATCTAGCTCAAACATAGTTGTCTAAGAGTGGGTGTAATAAACCTCTGCCTAGCCTTCGGTGATATAAGGGTGATATTATTTTATGTTACGTATTGTTAAAACTCTGTGTTCCACAAGTTAAACACTAAAAGGAACTGTTTCATATACAACGTGTAACGTTACAGACAACGTTTAAGACAATGTGAACAGGATAATTTTTTTCGTGTATAAAAATGTGAATATCCTACATCAAAATATAAATGGCCTTTTAAATAAATCCGATATGTTTACTGTGTCATTAGATGAACAATTCAAATCATGGAAAATAGTAGATGTGTTGTGCTTTCCCGAGCACAATATGATATTGTGGGATGTAAATCTGCTTCACATTCCTAATTTTCCTCTTACTACCCATTTCACTAGGAAATCCAGACAAATGTATAATGATACGTAATGGAAATAAATATAGGTAGAGTTTTGGAGTCAATGGGAAAATACAGTGTTTCTAATATAATTGAATGTTGCGCAGTCAAGCTCACTAACCACAATATTGTTGTTGTATGCACATAGCAGCGATATACACATAGCAGCGATGTAAAAAGAAAACTTGAAATATTCTTCAATAACCTAAATAGCCTCCTAAGCTCTTTCTCGTTTCACGTGAATAAAAAATTGGTCTTGTGCGGAGATTTCAATATCGACCTTCTAAAAAATACTAGATGTGTAGAGCAATTTAAATATTTATTGACGGGTTACAATCTCAAATTCGGAATTAAGGTTCCAACTAGATTAAGCAGCGGGACCTGCATAGATAATATAATGTCTTAGAACTTGCGGTATCCGATCATACAGCACAACTTTTACGTTGTCCAGTCAAACAAACATGCATATTAGACTATTGGTTCACCACCAAACGGGACTACTCACAAGAAAATATTGAGAAATTTAAAGACCATATCAAAACTATTACTTTTGCGGACGTATACAACGTGTAACGTTAAATGCGCAAAACCTCAGACACCCCAACTGATTTTTAATTCAATTGACCTATTTCAGAGAGAAAATAAGTCATTAAAAAAATTGTAAAGGTTTTATGTGATGTTTTAGTTTTACTGGCCAATCTGATCGTTTCTTGCGTCTGTGACGACGCTTTATTGATAGAGGAGTCGTCACCGGGCTGCTGTGCCGCGCTGACATTGGGTTGCTTGACCTATTAATAAATAGACACGGCAACGTTTCTAATGAAGATTTTTTGAAAAATGTGACCTATATTAAAAAAGTGGTTCAATTAATTCTGCTCGTTATTCTGATCAAACTATTTTCAGGTTTTGCGCATTTAACGAAACACGTTGTATAAAAATGAATAAAAATTAATTTGATGATTTAAAGAAAAAATCGGCAGCGATAACCATTATGTGGAGTTTACCCACCTGTAAGGATATTACGGTTCTCCTTGCCGTTTAAGATATAAATAGATTTTTTATACTAACTTTTAAAGAATTTTCCTAATACATAGAGCGAAGCATTGAACTGTGCAACTACGCTATTAATATACGCTATAATCGCAGCATGTTTTATTTGTAGGACGTATTGACCACCTTTTATTAGTTGAGATCTAGTTTTTCTGATCGGATTCAGGAACGGTTTCCAATCATGGTGTTTGCTCATCGAGTACAGCATGCGTTTCTTGAGTTACAACTTAAATTTCTTTCTAAGATCATGTATGGTGAGGCGGATTTTGAAACGGGATTACGTCCAGATGTAAACTACTAAGTACGGTAGGACGTGTAATTTTGTACTATCGGAGCTCTGCTTTGAATTTCTGGGAACGAACCTGCTCAGTAAATGTTTTGGCCGCACACTGCAGTGAGTGTAACGCGAAGTTGTAAGTTTGTAACAGATCGCAAAACTGTCACCTAAGTGTAATACGGTGAAGATTACGTGCTCCAACATCGGACGAAATGCTACCAAATGCTAACAAACAGTATCGATGTAATAAAATATTTTACGACATTCAAACGGTGCGGGAATAAACACATAGTTAATGAATAAGTCAATTGAACGCGATCGAATGATCGGCTGCCGAATATAGAGCCAAAGTTCAAGTGCTGGCCGATAGGGAATGCAAATCCGTTCTGTTTTCAAATCCAGATTTTTAAGAACGGATTTTGCTCCAATCCGGATTATCCGGATTTTACGGATTTTTCATGAAAGTAAACAGATCTATCCATATTAGTTGGTAATATGATATTTCTTATATTTGTGTAAATGGATTAAAATAAAAGAACATGAAAATCAAATCAAATTATTTTTTTCTTTTTTTTAATTTGAATTATTCAAACTATCATCATTCAATACCATAATTATGGTTTTATTGCAATAATATGTACAGACACCAGCACATCAAGCTACCTGAAACTGTCAAATTGTCTACGGTGCTAAAGCCTTCACGGAATCCGGCTTGTTCGGGAGGCTGGAAGTCGTCAAACCTGCGCGCGAGACGGTTCGTGATGACTCTTGAAAACAGCTCGTAGACATGGCTCAGAAGTGAGATGGGCCTACAATTCTTAAGGGAATTGTCGCCCTTCTTAAATAAAAGTATCACCACACATCTGTTCCATGCCTGTGCGGTTTTACCCTAGAATATGATTGAACCAAACAGCTTCTGAAAGGCCTTAAGAACGGGTTTTTCACCGGCCTTCAGGAGTTCAGCCATGATTCCGTCATCACTCGGTGCCTTGTTGTTTTTGAGCTGCTTCAGAGTCATCCTAATCTCGTACAGGCTGACGTCTGGGATGTCTTCTGTATAGTGGCGGGTCAATCTAGATCTTCGGTCGTTTGCCTGATTCGTATCGGGGTTACTTGTTGACGTGTATAACTTTCCATATAACCTCTCGATCTCTCTCAACAGCTCAGGTTTCACGGATACGATCCTGTCATCATCGGTCTTCAGTTTCGTAAGTCGGCTCTGCCCAATAGACAGATATTTGGCAAAGACCTTGGAGCCTTTATTCCGCTCTATCGCGTCCTCAATACGCTTTGTATTGAAGCGGCGAAGGTCACTTTTCAAGGACTTAGAGATGCGTCTATTGAGCTGCTGGTACTTGGGTTTTGGACTTGGAGAGGTTCTGGGCGGAGCGTAGAGTTCACCAGTCGAGATCTTTCCAGCTTGATATTTAAGTTCAATGCTCCTCTTACCATGCGGTGATCACTTTCGGTTTTCACCGCGTTGATGACAGAGACATCATTGAATATTTGCTTCTTCGCCCAAAATGTCGAAATTTTAGATCACCCGCCTTACAGCCCTGACTTGAGCACTAACGATTTTTTTACGTTCCCCAAAATTAAGCAAAGTCTTCGTAGTCAACGTTTCAGCTCACCCGAAGAAGCTGTTTACGCATACAAATCGGCCATTTTGACTACCCCCACTTCGGAGTGGAGTAAATGTTTTAAAAACTGGTTCGAACGCATGCAAAATTGTATAAAATATCGCGAAGAATTCTTTGAAAAACAATAAACGGTAATAATCTATTAGATCGTCTATACTTATTTCAAACGACACAAATTAAAAGGCAGCCCTCGTACATCTAACACAATTCATCGTGAAATCAGACGCGGGAATCCATCGACACGACAGGAAAAATTGGGCCCAAAGGCTCACACTCATAATCATAGCGTAGTCCAATATAGTTTCTGAGTTTATCGTTAATTAATTACATGGGAAATCTAATTAATGTTTTTATTTTTAGAATAATAAAATTTGTTATCTCGCGCTCCATTCCATAGTGACAAATAACTAATTATTGACCCTTAATTGCATGATTTTTACTTTTTAAGCAAATTAAATTTATTTGGACATAACATTAGCTCTATAGTAAGAAAAAAATATTAAACAAAATAAGTATATTCATAAAAATACTTTTTTTTTTTTTCTAAATGTCCTGGTGGAAATTTACATCTTTATGTATCTAATCAGAACGAATCTACTGGGAACAAAATGAATTGAATATCTCTAACAATTGTGGAATCCCCGTGCTCTGTGGAAACGAAAATATGGCATTGGTTGTTGGAAATTTCCATCACGATGCAGTTAAGGGCGCGTTCCCACTATGTCGTAACGATTAATTTATCGTCGGAAGACTGTCGTCTCTAGCTGTTCCCATTAGATCGCGACGACATTTTATCGTTGATTTGCGGTCACGATTTAGTCGTAATGATTTTTTATCGTTTTACGACTGTCGTGCTAGCCGTTCCCACTGTCACGACAATCTGTTGTCACTGCAAAAAATGTTGTAGACGACAGTAAATCGTGTCGTTCTATATGTGAACACCTCCATTTAAATACACAAGCCACGACACTTTAAACGACACGATAATCTGTCGTCACGACATAGTGGTAACGCGCCCTAAGGGTTAACTGAATCCTATAAAATAAATGAATTGTTCATTACCCGTAACTGCAAGTGACAAGTAACTAACAGCAATAACAATCGCCTGCCGAAGCGAAGGTCGAGTAGTGCACCGTGGAAGAGGACAAGGCGACACACGTCACACATGTGACATATCGATGCTTTGTTATAAACAGCAGCTTTATGGCCGGTCGGCAGAGTAGCGGCTGTATGAAATAACGGGTCGATTAAGAAACGTTTAGTGAATTGCGCAACACTTCCTAGTATTTACCGGATCAGTGGCTCAGCGCTTAATAACACGGTACATTAAAAATGTCCAGTTAAGTAGTGCCTAGACCTGGTGCTCCGACATTTACCGTCACTAATAATCATTGAATCGAATATCAGCGCAATTTTAGAGCAAACATAAAGTAGGAATGTGTTTCATCCTCTTGACCGATCGATGCAAGTCTCATAAACATGCTACAATCAGTTTGTTATCAATGCGACCAACAACAAGTAGGTAGTAGCTACTACAGTCGTTTTTCCATGACATATTTTTGCAATTTTCCAACAATTCATTAAATCAGTCTGCAAGCATGATAAAGATGAAGAGCGTAGGAAGAACTGAAATGGTTACTGTACCACGAACACTTCAGAATTTGAACAAAAATGTAGTAACTTCACAGACTTTAATATCGGGTTAAATAACCGCAGTGTCATTGACGGACATAGAAATCATTTTCCGGAACGTGTGTATTTTCCGGAATATTTCCTGCTAAATAAAATAAACATATTATCACATTTATGTAATAATATGTTTATTTTAATTAGCAATAATTAATATTTATGTTATAAAATTCTAGGTGTTTCTATTAAATTATTGCATACAATAAGAAGCACGAATTAAGGAAGAAGAAACTGACTCCTGAAATACAGGTATTACATACCTCTGGAGTCAGGGCTTCACAATACTTGTAATGTATGTTTTTCAAAATAAATTATTATTATTATTATATTATTATCACATTTATGTATGACTAGCAGCGCCCCGCGGTTTCAACGCATAAATCTCGATCCCGTAGGAATATCGGAATAAAAATTATATATATTCTATGTGTTAATCCTGGTTATAAACTATCGTTGTGCCAAATTTCATCAAAATTGGACCAGCCGTTTGAGCGTGAAGAAGTAACATACATACAAACACACACACACACAAACTTTCGCCTTTATAATATTAGTGTGATAGTGTGATAATGAGTCCAAAAATCATGAAATATTTTGTAATTTGGCATAGTACTGGTGATATTTTGTGATTTAAGATATATTATAGGTAGATATTGGCATTCTAGGTCCATGCAAATAAAACTGCTAACATACTATTTTACTTTTATTTATCTAAGTTTTAATTTCGTTTTTACGTTAAACTCAGTGATAATTTATTACATTAAGTAATAAGTAAATGTTTCCCCTTTATATAAATAAACGATTTTATTATTATTTATTATTATTATTTGGTCATTCATTATGGTTGGCGATCTGGTGGTATTTTGTGTTCTGCCGTCCACGCAGACGGATTTACGGACGCCGCGCCGCTAGTTTTTGAATATCAAACATCACGTAAAATATTAGCATCTATCAGTGTGTTAAGTGATGATTGTGAGCTAGGATTTAACGAACACTAGCCGAAGAGAAACGTATCACACGTGTGAGGAAATAAAGTGAGATTTAGAAGATTGCGTGAGCAGCTAATTATAATTTGAGTGGACAACGAGAACGTGATGGAGTATCGTTTGCAAACTGCGCGACGGCACTTTCGCCGAGCTCACCCGCGGCGGCGGCGACACCAGCGAGCCGCGACCGAGTTTCCCATTGTCATCAGTATGAACTGCTATTATTTTTGCACGATTTAACGCGAAAGTAGTTTAGTCTAAATCGAGAAGTATCGATATAATAACTTTATTTTTTGTTTAGAAGTGCTCGATAATTTTACCGAATAATTAATTTGATGCTCGTTTTAAAATAACTAATTTTGTAGGTCGTGCCAGCGCCTAATTCACTTATTTTATGACAAGTCGGTTTTATAATGATTTCATTTAAAATTAAACTTTTATTTTATTTATAAATAAAACGTTGCTCTAGGTTCCGTTTTAAAGACGTTTTGCAGGTCCCTACCGTGCTGGTATCGAACCCGCGACATAGAGCATAGAAGTTCTACTGACTGAACACTGATTTCACCAACAGTGCCAAGAAACAAATTAAAATGAAACATATTTAATACATTAGATAAACACCAATAAACTGTGACTTTAATTGAACGTAAATAAATATTGTTTATTTGACAATCATTTTCTTGATTTAGACGTGGCGCATATTATGGTAAGTCACCACAACAATGGCTCCATGGAACCAGTGGGGAGTTGCTTCATCAACAGCGTATCGGCAATTCCCGATAATGAGGTCATACTTCATAAGTTAGTCATTTCTAATTATAGCACTTGCCTAACGCATTACACTAACATTAGCGAATTCCCGGCGATGCGTTATCATTCTGATAAGAATATATTCAGGTCAATATCTCGTGATAGTAGATGTGTGCCTTGCTCATACAGGCCATTTACACCTTACGTAAATACGAGTGCTAGTATCATTAGCCCTAATATTCTGCTATCTGTCATAGTAAACGATTATAAAAATGCCTCTCGAAAACATGGAGTATGTATACCATGTGCCCTAGCCGGCGCCGGTGTGCACTTGAGGCCTTGTCAACCAAGTGATAAGTGCCGCTCCCACATTATTACAAGTATGTTCATTGTAGCACTAAGATAGTATTTTGCTAAATTTTATTTTAGCCACTTCGATACCTTATTTTTCATTGGAAAAATGATTCAGAATATTGTTGCACCATTAAGTAATTTGATAAAGACTTCTTCATAAAATAATAAGCCATCACACCTATTCTGAGAAATCTCAAATAGGAGATTAGATTTCCAAAAATAAAATTAACCAATTTCACATCCTACTGCATATTGCACTCCAGCACTTGTCCTGGAACAAGATCTTATTAGAATAAAATAGTGTATGTCACTCACCCTTTATTAGTGGTTCCGCAACGATGTTGACGTCTTCCTGTGGGATCATGTCCATGAGACGCGCGATGTCGGTGGCTAGCATGTGGTCCACGACCTCCAGCAGCTTCGGCTTTAGCGGATGGAACTTTGTGAAGTCGTGGTTGGCCAGTGTCTCCTGCATCTTCTTAATATCTGGGAAGTCACCGGGAGATATCTGCTGCTCCCTCTGGATGCGGTCATATACCTGACCCAAATTCTTTATCAAGTCTTTCTTTTTGCCATCCTTACCAAACATAGAAGGCATCTCTTTCCGTAACTCACTGACAATGTATGCATGAACCTTAGCGAGCCGAGCCCTCTTTATCAAATCATTGAGTTTTCGCAAAGCAGCATTTCGTGGTAGAGACTGCATATCTCTGAAGAGATCTTGCTCTTCATCCTCAAATAATCTTCGGTTGACATCATAGCGTAAAGGCTGGTCCCAGAATGATCCGATATATACTCGGGCCACCTCTGGTGTCTGCAGCACTTTGCCTAGCGACCACATCAACGCACCATACACACGCATCAGTTGTTGGTGATCGATCATATCAGCCTTGTTCAGTACAATACGAATTTTGTCGTCATGCCCCCTGAGAGCCTCAATACTCCGTCTGAACTCATCTGATATGTCGAGCTTGTGCGCATCGAACAACAGGATGATGCGGTCGACGCGCTCGGCGAACCACTCCAGCACGCCCGTGAAGTCGTAGCCGCGGTCCACGCGCTGCTTCTCGCCCGACAGGATGCCGGGCGTGTCCACAATGGAGATGCCCTTGAGCACGGGCGAGCTCACCGTGGAGCACTGGAAGCGGTTGAGGAAGGCGTTACCGAACTTGCTCAGCGGCCGAAACTGTTTCTTGGGATCCACGACGAGCGCGTTGCCGGGGATCACGCCCTCCTTTTCGTCGTACATGACAGCGATGAATCTGTCGGTCGTGGGCTCCGGACCTATCCTGATGCCTGGGAAGTCTCGCTCCAGCAGGTATTTGATGAATGTGGTTTTACCGGTGGAGTACTGTCCCACGAGCAGGATCATGGGTTTCGCATCGAAGTCTGGCTCCTCAAGCTGCGGCGAGTGGAAATCGTGGAACTGGTAGTGCAGCTCCAAGGGTAAAAGTTTTGTTTTATAAATCCTTTTGAGACCTTCCACGACATTTTCGATACTCTCGGTTTTTTCACCTTCTTTCTTTAGCCAACTAAACATTGTGTCTGTAAATTGGTTCGCCTTGTAATTATAATAAATAGGACGGCACGGGCACTAGTTCACTCACTGCAACACTTCAAAATATTTTTACAACAAATACAGTGAGACCACCACGATCATCCTCCCCCACAAAAATGAAATCAAACGTCAAATGACGTGTGTGACGTGACGCACGATATGACATGAGTGAATGTTACTATTACAAATAATACAGAATTCAAAATGGACACTAAGTTGCATTTTATTCTCATCTCATCACTGGTTTTTAACACACTTTTATTAGCTTCATTATAAAATAATTCACTTTTAGTATAGTCCTGTAGTGATTCAATGTGACATTAAAGGGTATGCTGAATAAAGATATTTTTTTTCGTACTCTTAAAATAAAAAGCTAAAATGGAACGGAGATTATTTTTGTCAGCTGTTATTGCTGTTAATTGCATAAATAAATGAATGATGTCATTTGCGCTGCGCACGTTATTGGTTATTTTTATGTTATCACCATCAAAAACTGAAACAATATTGTAATGACGACATTTCACGATGAAATAGAAATTGAAGACTTCGAATATGAGGAGGATGAGGACATGTATTATTATCCGTGTCCGTGCGGCGATAGGTTTCAAATAAGTAAGGTTAGAATTTGAATAACTTCATGCTTGTATAATTTGTGTTTTGGGTCAGTGGGTCGTCTTAGGGGCGTTGGGCTGATGCCTAAATTGGTAGCCAATTTTACTGCACCTCACTGTAAATATACCAACTCATGTTAAACAAATTAAATAAATTGCCGAATCATTTATATTCTCTAAGCAAGTCGAAGCATTGAATCCCATTCATTCTAGGCAGGCTAAACAAGTATGCCAGGGCCCAGCCTAATGTTAGGCACCCTGAGATGGTGGCGTACACTAGATAAAAACAGCATTACATTATGCCAGTTAGTCTATTCCATCATTAAAACTGTTAAAAGTTTATTTACCATTTGTTTCAGGAAGAGTTACTGGATGGTGAAGAACTAGCCACTTGTCCAAGCTGCTCACTTGTGGTCAGAGTTATCTATGATTTGGTAAATGTGTTTTAGAAGTTGAAGTTAAAATTATATGTATTCAGTTAGCTTGAGGCAATACTAGAACTTATTTAAATGTTTACAATATTTTATAAATTTTCTTATTTCTACTACTACTATGGACTATGTTTGTTAATGCCTTCTAACACATTTGTGAATTGCGTTTTCAGGAAAAGTTAAAGGCCGAAAATGAGGAAAAAGGTAAGGCAGAAAATAACAGAGAAGCTGTGAGGGCATAAAGCACGCCAGTTGGCAATAGACATTGAAGCAGCAAGCCTTGCCCATGGAGCACTAAGAAGTGACCCCTGTTGTGG
Source organism: Eremobia ochroleuca (assembly GCA_949629135.1). Taxonomy (NCBI): domain Eukaryota; kingdom Metazoa; phylum Arthropoda; class Insecta; order Lepidoptera; family Noctuidae; genus Eremobia; species Eremobia ochroleuca. The sequence continues at coordinate 18,171,002 of OX451405.1, read as the reverse complement.
ATATGCGGGGCCCACGGACCGATTGTTTATGAGATGTAATACAGTTTGAGCTATGAACTATCTCCTGTTGGTTTTATTGATCACTAACTTCACTCACATTTTATTTTTGTATCAGGTCTGACTCAAACATGTTTGCCATAAAATAAGTGACAAAGATAATTATTGTTCCTGTAAAGCATGTAACAATAGGTTAGTGTGTACCTACTTAGAAATACTGACTAATTAGTCATGATGTAAATGAAACAGCATAAAGTGGCAAGTGATCTATTTTACACTCCTTAAAAAACATGGTAAACACATTCTTACATTTACAATAATAGTGTATAATTTGATCTCTAAAATAATAATATTTAAATAAGTCACATGATAGTACAATTAACTAAAACAAGAACTTGACTAGCTAGTTGAAAACTTTTCCTATGCTCCACATACCTATGATACTCGAGCTACTTCTGTGCAATATTGTCATTGTTAAGATGCCCATCCATTGGCAGTGTAAGTGCACCTAGCGACTAACAATAATTTGAGATCACAATTAGTACTAAATTAGGAGAAAGTTTCCATTATGGCCAACTTGATGTTCACTTAAACTGCTAATAACTGGGGGAGTAATAATCAACAAGATTACAATACATAATATACCCACTAAACTAAAGTCTTACCTAATTGTCGTTTATAATAATAAGTTGCAATTATACAATATATCCTATAAATACATTGTGTGAAAGTTCATAAATTATAACTGTGATAATGTTGGCTATTGATGATATTATTAGTATTACTTACAACAACTTTATTTTAAATGCTTCAACATCCAACCTCTTCATTTTATGTTCCCAGGACATATTACAAACGGGAAATATATACATTAGCTTATTTTACATTAATTTTTCTTCATAAATAATAGATGAATCACAATAACACAATGAGTGACAATCAACATTACACCTGCTAGCTCTAAGGTTAGATGAATCACGATACCATGGGAACACGCCGTCCGCGTGACAACATTACACCTGCTAAGGTGGAGAACATTTTTTATCAGCTATATTATTCAACACAAGCTGTAGATTGCGAATACATTGGAAGGATAATGTTGAGCTAATAAATAAGACTAACATGGGGCGTGTGACTGACACTGGCTTGGCCGAAATTATTTTGAATCAAAAAAATTGTTCACTCTTGCTCAGAAAGTCGTCATTAAAACATTTTAACAATCCGTGAAATCTCTTATTGAAATCCCCATTACTGAATTTTGACTCTCGGTCTATAGCGGAATGAGTGGGAAATAAAAAGTTCCAATCGTCACCACTGGGGAGGAACAAAACTTTTTTTTCCCACTCTCACCCAGTGGGGACGACCGGGAATAAACGTTCAAAAGTTATAAGTGTTTATAGGTGGCCGATCTGGAGAGAGCTGACCCCAGCTTGGCCCATTTGAATCTCAAAAGCTAGGGCACCTAGCGAAGATCTGTTTTCTTCCAAATTTAGTCGCCAATTAGTCTGAATCCGTTGCCAAATATCAGAATCTGTCGGTCACTGGTTCAAAAGTTATAAACGTTTCTAGGTGGCCGACCTGGACAGAATCTCCCCAGCTTGGCCACATTTATATCTCAAAAACTAGGGCACCTTGCGAAGATCTGTTTTCTCCAACATTCAGTCGCTAATTAGTCGTAATTTTTCGCCAAGTCACAGATTTAGTCAGGTCTTAGTTTAGAAGATATAATGAGTTCAATTTTTAAGCCGTAACTACAAGGTCGAGCGTTATCGTGTAGTAAAATTACATTGACTCGTCTTCGTCGTTTTTTCTTGATAGCAGCAGACAGTTTGGTGAGCTGGGTTGAATATTTGTCAGCTTTTATATTTCATTGTGTAATAGTTCATAAAACAGCATGCCTTGGGCGTCCCAGAAACAGCAAAGCAGAACTTTTAAGCGGTTCTTTTGACTCTGCTTCGGTTGAGTTGGTGGCGTTTCTTCTCGAGACAGCCAAAAAGCACGACGTGTCTCGTACTCGTAATGAATTCATGATTCATCTCCAGTAACCAGATCAGACAAAAACTCTTTACGTCGGGGTCGCAGCATAAGTGATTGACAGATAGCGACACGGACTGCACGACTGGCGTCTGTAAGGATGTGCGGTACCCACCCCGGCAAAACTTTTCGATAACAGTTAGGTTCTTCCGCTAATTTACGAGTGGTAGCATCCGGATTCGACTGCAGTTCGCGACCTAAATCGTCCTGAGCGTGACTGACTTTCAAGGCTCCTGTCTCCTGATTTAAAACGGTCAAACCATCGGGATACGGTCGCATGGCTTGTACTTCCAGCGCCCAATGCACTGTCGATATTGTCTGCCGCAGCCCGCGCACTGTGGCCTAACAAGTACTCGTATAAGTGTAGTGTTCGAGCTTGTCGCTCGTCAATTTTTCGTCAAACTGACTAAACCGATCGCGTCATCGCGAGGACGGCTTTATATACCCCCACATCACAAGTACCTAGAATGTTCTACAACATTCTAGAATATTATCGAAAACAATTAACTTGAAAATGGAAATGTATAGAATTTTGTAGTGTCTCATTACTTTTGTGCCAACCCAATACTTTCAAGTATTCTTATACCTGGTTTTCGACCCTATTATTTTTACATAGGTACTCGTACTTAGAAGCCGTGGTATTGAATTTTCAAGTATATCTCATCCCTTACAGTACAAATATGTTGAATTTCAGATATAATCTTAAAATTCAGTAGATACTAATGGTTCGTCCTGAATGAGCATATCATCGCGATTACACTTCCATGCGTTACTTTTGCACAACTTTTAGTGTGCGTTCGCGCAGCGGAATGTTGTTGAATTTAAAGATTTTAATTATGCAGATATTTAGTGTATGACGTCGTATAATTGTGTATGGTAAAAAACAATTTGTGCACGCAGCCATTGTGGAGACATTCACCAAAAACTGATTCCGCTGGGCGAACGTTGTCCTGGCGGAACTTTTTTTAATCCATAGACTTCAGAAGAAAAGAGATGTGTCCAATAATTAGTGTGTATTTGTGTGTAATTGTGTATGTATGAATAAAATTAGTGCATGCATAAACTTCGGAGAAATTCAAGTTTCCGCTGCGCGAACGTTTGGCCATTAGCTAGTTTTCATATAAAGCGCTTACATAGAGAGCTGTACATTTTTACATACGTTGTTTTGAATTTGTTTATATTTGTTTAAAAAACAGATTTAGAAAAAATCGTAGGGCTTAAAAGATGAAAATATAAACGTAAAATACGCTTATTAGGTCTTAGTTCTTAAAGTATGCACTTTGCGGTCTAGATTTTCACGTTTATACAAACCTTGTAAGTGTCTGCAACATGTTGCCAAGTATCAATGATTTTCCGTTAGTAATTAAAGAGTTATAGGACAATTTACCATGAATAGATCACTGTTTACAAAGCAGTCAAATATCACGACGTTCTAAAGGAATTGCATGGTAAAATGTATGCTAATAATTAGTGTATTCATTCAACTATTCACATGCAAAATTTCATGTCATTAAATTCAATAATTAATGAAAAACAATTATAATACTGACGAAGCATCGAAAACCTACATAACCCGACCAAGTTCGGATGGCTACAAAAAAGCGGCCGTGCAATATATTTAGGTAACATCCCAAAATTTACAGTATAATACCGGTATTGAATTGGTATAGGTGATAACACAATTGTTGTTTCGATATAATTTATAGGTCATTTATTTTTGTACACCTACTTTTTTAAATGTATTTGACTATGACAGAAAGTAGGTACTATTTACGTAGGTACTTTATTTAAGTATGCGCTTGAGACTTGAGATATAATCTAGATATATTATTTAAGACAAATAAAATTCATACAGCTAATTTCTATTGAAGATTTCACGGATCAGGATTCTAACTATAGACCCCTTAGGGAAATTAAATAATTAAAATTGGTATTGAATTGCAAATACCTTTTTATACCAATGTTTTATTTTATAAGTACTTTTTAAATGTTGATTTATTTTTATATTAGGCAGACTCTCAAACCTAAACAACTGAATAGTCTAGTTATGTGACCTGTGATTGTTAATCTGTGATTTTAAAATTAAAACTAGAAAATATTAGGTATACTTAGAAATGTTGAGGTTATTTACTGTATTGGCTACTCATTTAAGAATATTTTCTTGAAAATACCTTTTTTATACCAATGTTTTAGTTTATAAGCACTTTTTTAATGTTGATCAAATCTAAACAACTGAATAGTCTAGTTATGTGATGTGATTTTAATTTTTATTGAAGCTCGAAATATTATACTTACCCTTATATTCATTATCGTTTATTAAACCTATTTTAGTTAAAACACATTTAAGTCTATTGCTGTCGTTGCAAGCGTTTGTTAACGTTATTATAATTACATAATTAAGTATTATATGTAATTAAAAATATTTTTGTACACGGATATTTAAATAGAGAAGTACTTGTTAATTGAAGATTTATTTTTATCGTAGATAGTAGCGTTATTATTAAAAAAATATTTTTCATTCAAGAAATGCAATTGTTTTATTTTTTCCTAACGCTTGTGTACGCAACTGTACCATATTAATAAATACTATATTGGAAGGTTAAGAACGTTTCTTAGATATATGGCACGGCCGCTTTTTTGTAGCCATCCGAACTTGGTCGGGTTATGTAGGTTTTCGATGCTTCGTCAGTATTATAATTGTTTTTCTTTAATTACTGAATTTAATGACATGAAATTTTGCATGTGAATAGTTGAATGAATACACTAATTATTAGCATACATTTTACCATGCAATTCCTTTAGAACGTCGTGATATTTGACTGCTTTGTAAACAGTGATCTATTCATGGTAAATTGTGCTATAACTCTTTAATTACTAACGGAACATCATTGATACTTGGCAACATGTTGCAGACACTTACAAGGTTTGTATAAACGTGAAAATCTAGACCCCAAAGTGCATACTTTAAGAAATAAGACCTAATAAGCGTATTTTACGTTTATATTTTTATCTTTTAAGCCCTACGATTTTTTCTAAATCTGTTTTTTAAACAAATATAAACAAATTCAAAACAACGTATGTAAAAATCTACAGCTCTCTATGTAAGCGCTTTATATGAAAACTAGCTAATGGCCAAACGTTCGCGCAGCGGAAACTTGAATTTCTCCGAAGTTTATGCATGCACTAACTTTATTCATACATACACAATTACACACTAATTTTTGGACACATCTCTTTTCTTCTAAAGTCTATGGATTAAAAAAAAGTTCCGCCAGGACAACGTTCGCCCAGCGGAATCAGTTTTTGGTGAATTTCTCCACAATGGCTGCGTGCACAAATTGTTTTTTTACCATACACAATTATACGACGTCATACACTAAATATCTGCATAATTAAAATCTTTAAATTCAACAACATTCCGCTGCGCGAACGCACACCAACTTTTACCAGAAATTCGAAAAGTAACTGCCTCGGAGGTCTACTAGTGGCGATAGTATGTGAATGATATTCAAAAGTCCCAGGCCGACAATAGTGCTTTAATATACAACATGTAAACACACCCCAATTAGAAAATTAACTTACAATCATCATTTATGCACGGAAATTTTACTTAAATGCACTTAGGTAGTGTTTTCAAGAAATGAATCAATTTAATTGTAGGCAAATAATATGGACATCAACGCATTACATCGCTAGCGCATCGGTATTGGTATCTACGCACGCACATACAAACACGCTACTGCCGCAATCAAGATAATATCTCAAAAAATAATATCTCATCAAAGGGCATTTTATCAAATTACTGAATACCTACCACTAACCAACCAATACCAATTACCATTATTAGGGCATTTTATCAACTGAACGTTAAATTGCTAGATTATTTTACTAACTATATTTTTTTATTTATTTATGTAATACCTCAAGCACATAAATGTACAGAGGCGGACTTAATGCTATATGCATTTTCAACTTTATATATTTCGAAACAAACATTCCACCTTAAGACATCATACATACTGTCTAGAAACTTAAAACTCTTAAGATGCATACATCATAGAGACAAATTATATCGGAAATTTAAAAAACATCCAGACAACGAAAACAATAAGTTAATCCTCATCCGTTACCGAAACTATTGTAATAATTTACTAAAAAAAGTTAAAAGAGAGTACGAACGCACAGAGTTTCAGAAGGCAAAAAGGAACCCGAAAGCTACATGGGCTCTTATCAAGCAGATAGCAAATCTAAACCAAACCAGAACACCGTCTTCAGAGCTCCTAAAATGCAGTGCTAATCCCTCCCAATCAGTGAACATGGTAAATGAATACTTTGTTAATGTGGGCAGACTTTTGGCATCCAAAATTCAACAATCTGAAGCTCATAATAATACCACTTCTAGCAATTTTGATTCCAGTTTTTCTAAATCGACGGTGCTACATTCAATGGCACTTTACGAGGTTGACGGTTCCGAGATAAATAATATTATCCTAAACCGAAAAGATAAATGCGCCATTGGTTTCGACGGTATCCCCACCTCAGTTTTGAAAGCTACTAGATTAATTATAGTCCCTGTGCTTGTCCACATTTTTCATTTAGGCCTCTTATCGGGTATCTTCCCAGATATCTTTAAGACCGCGGTTATCCACCCAATCTATGAACCTGGAGACAGAAACAGTGTCACTAACTATAGACCTATATCGGTACTTACGACTTTATCCAAAATAATGGAGAAGGTTATTAATATTAGATTAACAAAATTTCTCACAAAATTCAACATACTAGCTAGTAACCAATTTGGCTTCAGAAGTGGCAAAAGTACTGATGATGTAGTGTTGGAACTAACAGGCACCATTATTGATAATTTTGAAAATAAACAAAAGACACTGGCTATTTTCCTTGACCTATCGAAAGCCTTTGACACTGTTTCTGTCCCCATACTCCTTTCGAAGTTATATGATGTTGATATACGCGGTACGGCCTGGGATATGTTCAAAAGTTATCTGACTGGACGTACACAGTATGTAAAGGTGGATAACTATGTTAGTAGAAAGGAGATCCTCACTTTTGGTGTGCCTCAGGGCAGCGTGCTTGGCCCGAGTCTCTTTCTTATTTATGTGAATGAGCTGTGTCGGCTATCTCTCCCTAACTGCAAAATAGTAACTTACGCAGATGACACAGCTCTAATAATTCATGGCCGCAATTGGAGTGAGACTTGTAGAAATGCTGAGCTAGTCCTAAGTATTGCTATGAAATGGTTATCTACAAATCTGTTAACTTTAAATATTGATAAAACTAAGTTCATTACTTTTTCTTTAAATAAGACAGGTCAACCTCAGACTCCTTTTGCTCTCCAAGCCCATACTTGTACAAACCCTAGTTCTAAGACTATTTGTGACTGCCCTCAAATAGTAGGTACTGCAACTATTAAATATCTTGGTATTATACTTGATAGTCACCTTAAATGGCACCAACAAATTGACTCAGTCGTGACACGCCTCAGGAAGCTTTTATATATTTTTAAGAAACTTAGATCTGCGGCAGACTTTGGGACTTTAATTAATGTATATTTTGCACTGGCTCAGTCAGTGATGTGATCGCATTGAGAGAGCTCAAAGAGCAGTTCTGAAAGTCCTTGCGAGGAAACCTATACGCTTTCCTACAATCTCACTGTATTCCCTCTGCCACGTCCTAACAGTCAGACAGCTGTTTGTTTCTCAGGCAGTGCTACGTAAACATTCCCAGCTTCCCTATGAACTAGCCAGATGCAACAGTAGACGCCGTTCAGATAGAGTATGCGATGTAAAACCTTGTACAAATGTAGCTGCACGTCGTCATTGTACCTACATAAGCTCTAAATTATACAATAGAATTAACAAAACGATCAACATCTATTCTTTCACCAAAAATAAATGCAAGAAAAGGCTCAATACTTGGCTAAAATCGCTTACATATGATGCAACTGAAAAACTTGTGGAAGTGTAACACATTCATACTCACACACGCTAACACACCCTCACACACACATACACACACCCTCACTTACACTACACTTATTCCGTAATTTTGCTGTCGTGTTTTTTTTCGTTTTTTTTCCTTTTTATTTTTAACTACTTACATATTATAGTTTAAAATTAATATGTTTTTCTCTGGAACGAGCTACCCTCTCACTAGGAGCCGGGCGTTGATAGCTGCGTCACAGTTACTAACTTTTGCAGTTATCATCGTTTAACTATTTTTATGATTGTATCTGTTTTTGTTCCAAAATAAACGATTTTTATTTTTTTTATTAAAGTATTTTGTACTTGCTTATACCAATGTATGGAGAAATTGAATTCTTTAATATCCTTTTAATTACACACCGACTAAATCTGTGTCTTGGCGAAAAATTACGACTAATTAGCGACTAAATTTAGGAGAAAACAGATCTTCGCTAGGTGCCCTAGTTTTTGAGATAAAAATGTGGCCAAGCTGGGGAGATTCTCTCCAGGTCGGCCACCTAGTCACGTTTATAACTTTTGAACCAGTAACCGACAGTGATATTTGGCGACGGATTCCGACTAATTGGCGACTAAATTTGGGAGAAAACAGATCTTCGCTAGGTGCCCTAGCTTTTGAGATTCGAATGGGCCAAGCTGGGGTCAGCTCTTTTCAGATCGGCCACCTATAAACCCTTATAACTTTTAAACCAGTGACCGACTAATTCTGATATTTGGCGACTAATTTCGACTAATTAGCGACAAATATTTTATGTTATCAAAATTAAAATCCCTGATGGTGGCCAAGCCAGTGTCAGTCACACACATTGGGCCTATTTCACAAACCAAATTATTTTAATAAATGTAATTTATATAAATAGGTCTTTGAAAACTACACAACTAGGCAAGCGTAAAGCAATAATAAATACTGGAATGAATAGAAGTTAAGCATACATAATGTAAGCTTGGCTGAACAAGTCTTCAAACTTATGTAATTACTACACAAATAAATTATTCAGTTCCTACTTATGTAAAGGATATATTCGCCATAGTAAAATATATGCTCAGAATGCGTTACATGCAAAAATATACTTACGAGCTAATAGGCTCACTACGTTACAGTATACTGTGAGCTAACGTTTGACTAGTAAACGCAATATAGTGATTTGAAGTAGTAATAAGTAACGCTCCAAGCATAGTTATATCATTAAAGTCAGAGAGTCGAAAGGGTCATTTCAATTTGGTCAAAAGCGCGTCTTAGTATATTACACGAAATAAAAATAAAGTTTTGCAATATTCATATCACACACGACCTATATCTAATCTCAGGTCCTTTCTCACGGTGAGCTCACTTCACGATATTCTTACGACCCACATAATGCGCAAGAATTATTATCACCTTTTCAAACGATTTATATCGTCAGCTTTGGTAATTTATTGATTTAAAAAAAAATATTGGAGATGGAAGTATGATTGTTTGGAAATGTTTGATTTTACGATTTTCATATTTGACATACGGCATAGCACGTTTCTGTACTACAACATACAGTAATCCCCCCTATAACGCGGTACCCTTATATCGCGTTTTCTTATTACGCGATTTCAATCCCCCGTATAACACGGGCATTCCCCTATATAAAGCGGGGATTTCCCACATACATATTTCTGTACCGTGAAACTTCAATATTTGATTTAAACCCCCTGCAGCGAGAAAAGTTAAATGTGATGAATAATTTATACGTAACGCGTTATACGAGAATGGCTTGTGTTTAAACACCGCCCAAAAAAGTACCTATTTCGCAACCAAAAAAATTCTAAACGGTTACCAAAATGGATTAATGGTCACCAAATAACGTTTCCTAAAATATTATGAAATAAATCCATTTTTTCCTATTATTGTCTGTCATAAAAATATATGGACGCCTTAAAAATACACTTTAAAATTATAACCAAAGTTTTTGTACACTAATTATTATCTTTAATAATAATAAGGCGTAGTCGACGGAGCCCCGCTTCGCGGGGCCCCTATTTCTGTCTGCAGGGTCTAAAGGAACCTAACACGAAGCGGATGACGGGGGCTCGTTCGCTCGCTCACTTGAGCCCCCGTCATCCCCTTCGAACCTAACCTGTCCGTGACGGGGTGCCCCAAGTCACGAGCTCGCTTCGCTCGCTCTTGCATCCTAAGTTCTCAAGTTCAATCTTGTGTTTTTCTGGGAATGAGTCTTCAGAGATGCCTATAGTTGCCTATAATACAGTTTGTTATCCCACTGTTAATATTAGTCGCCATGTCATTATTTTTAGTAGCAAATAGATAGTCGC
>OX451405.1:18112386-18160474 GCA_949629135.1 Eremobia ochroleuca | reverse complement strand
CTTTAAATTTGTCTCTGAGGGAGTGTCTGGGACTTAATTTATAAATGGAACGAATTGCCCTTTTTTGTAAAATAAAAATTATCTGAATTTCGGCGGCATTTCCCCACAACAGAATACCGTATGACATCACACTATGAAAATAACTAAAGTAAACTAAACGGGCTGTCTCTAAATCAGTTAAGTCACGAATTTTCCTAACGGCGTATGCTGCAGAGCTAAGCTTTTTTGACAATTTATCTATATGGGGGCCCCATTGAAGCTTGGCATCCAAAGTTATGCCTAAGAATACTGTGGTATTTTCGGGTTTTAACTCTTCACCCTTTATGAGAACACTAGTTTCTACTTGTCTAACATTTGGTATCGTAAACTTAATACATTTGGTTTTTTTTTCGTTAAGAAGTAAATTATTAACATTAAACCAGTTAACTACTTTTGCGAGGGCACTATTTATACTGTCAGTAACCAGCTGTTGACGTTTGAGTTTAAATAAAAGTGAAGTGTCATCTGCAAACAAAACTATATCATGTTCATCCTTTATGAGGTAAGGCAAGTCATTGATATAAACAATAAATAAAAATGGTCCAAGTATTGAGCCCTGTGGGACCCCATTCTTACTACAGATCCGGGTGACCTTTTCCCGTTAACATCAACTCTCTGAATCCTATCACTTAAGTAAGAAGTGAGAAGATCCAGAGAGGCGTTCCGGATTCCGTAGTGGTGAAGTTTCCTGATTAAGGTTTCATGAAGAACACAATCGAATGCCTTGGACAAATCACAAAAGATGCCCAAAGCATCGCATTTGTCCTCCCATGCATTATAAATATGTCCTAAAAGTTCAACTCCGGCATCGGTAGTTGAACGACCCCTTGTAAAACCGAACTGTTTATTATTCAGTAATTTATTGTTATTGAAAAATCTTTGCAATTGATTTAAAATAAGTTTTTCATAAATTTTACTAAAGGTGGGTAGTACGGAAATAGGTCTATAATTAGTAGGGTCTGATGTACTACCTGATTTAAACAACGGTATTATTTTACTGTGTTTCATAAGATCAGGAAACTCACCACATTGAATACAATTATTAAATATAACAGCTAAAGTAGGTGCTACAATGTTTATAATTGTCTTAGCAACATCCACAGAATTACCCCATAGATCTGCAGTCTTTTTTACATTTAACATGTGAAAAGTTTTAATTATATCTGTACAAGTGACAAATTCGAAGTGAAATTCCGAATCACAAACTGGAACGTTTTCCTTAAGTAAAGACTCTGCAGCAGTGGGTGAGGAGCTTAGAGATTTAGTGGTTGACACAGGAATCTCTGCAAAGAAATTTTCAAAGGCCGCGGCAACCTGGGAATCTGATCTAATTACATTGTCATCAATAGCAAGGCTGTAGTCACTACTTCGGTTGCATGACCTTCCTGTTTCGCTATTAATGACATTCCAAGTCATTTTAATAATGTTATTACTATTTTTAATTTTTGAACTCAAATAACGTGACTTGGCCATACTACAGACTGTTTTAAATATTTTAGAATAATTTTTAACATATAAATTAAATTCAGCAGTGTTTATACAAATTCGTTCATCATATAATTCATAAAGTCTTTTTCTACTTTTATGTATACCAATGGTGGCCCAGTCACTGAAGGAAGCGTTACTATTGACTGATAATGTCTTTGGAATGAATGTTTTATCAAATTGTGTGCAATACATATTAAAAAAATCATTATATTGTTTGTTAGGGTCATCATTAGTCAACAGAAGTGGTAATTTACTTAAGAGTTTAGTTTTAAATGTTTCTAAGCGTTTAGTTGTTTTTGGGTTAACAGTGATATCTTTTTTAATAACTTTTTTGTTTTGATTTGTAATAGTGATCAGCTGTCCGCAATGATCTGAGTCTATTAAATTAATCATTTCTTTGTGGTTTGGTATAATATCTGTATAAATGTTATCTAGGCATGTGGCACTAGTAGGAGTTATTCTAGAGGGCTCCAAAAATAGGTTAACAAGATTGTATGACTGAAACAAACTTATGATTTTAGTACTTAACCCAGAATTTTCTAACAAATTAACATTGAAATCACCGCAAGTGATGATGGACTTGTTTGTATTACAGATTTTGTGCAACACTTCATCCATAACCTTTTCAAAACAATCATACAATCCTGAAGGAGGTCTGTATACACTTAATATAATGAACTGCTCCAATTCTATACAGGCTATTTCAATTGTCCGCTCAACAGAGAGGCTCACAATGTCCTTTCGGTCCTTAAATTTAAGCATACAGCATTAAATTTTAGCAGCAGTATACGCGTTTAACATCTACTTTCAAAACAACAAATTTCTCGATATTGATGGTTTATTTATATTAGTTTCATGCAATACAATATAGACGGAAGCTTAAACTTTTACACAAGAGTAATGATTAAATTGTTTATTTCATAATATGGTGCGACGTGTATTTTGTCATATATTTGTGACGTTGGCGTTCAGGGTAAGATTTCGTTTGTCACATATGTGACAATGGCGTTCAAAAGGTTAATTTACATAAATGAACTGTGCAACCTGAAATTAGCAGATGGTATCATGCAGATGACACAGCCCTATTGTTCTCGGCTAAATCACGAGAGGAGGATTATAAATAAATATGCTCAGAGTTGCTTTAAAATTGTGTCGAATTGGCTTCGTATGAACCTACTAACATTAAATGCAGATAAAACCAAGTATATTCTATTTGTAATGAGAAACACTAATATACCACTTACTAACCTTACCATTTATGCTCATAACTGTACGCCAGACGCTGACTCTGCTTGTTCGTGTCCTACTCTAGCTAAAACCGATCACATGAAATATTTAGGTATCACTATTGACACAAATCTAAACTTCCGTACAATGTACTCGAGTTCGTAAACTCATATACACTGGACAGCAAATAAACCGGGCCACCCGCTACCTTGGAACTCTGATTCGATTTTCTCAAAAAGTATATAACTTACAACTATCAAAGTTATACCTACAGAAAGTGCGTTTCATGATGATTAAAATGACTATAAATTTATTCTAAAGTATCGTCAACTCACATTGTAATCAAGCAACAAACACAATGCTAACGATTTGCTTTGTTTTGACTAGACTTTGCAATTAGCGTTATTTTTTTCTACAATGAGGGAAGTCGGATATTTCTTATCATTTCTTTAGTTTTTGTCCATAGTTTGCTCAGACGCGTGTATTTGCTACTTGTTTTCGATCAATAATGGATACGACACCTCAGGAAGCAGCTCAAGCTGTAGCACTACTTCAAGCAGGCGTTGCGCAACGTGAGGTCGCTCGAAGACTTCGAATCAGCAGATCTTCGGTGCAACGAGTTTACAGACGATACCTAGAGACTAGAGCATTTGATCGCCGTCCAGGTACGGGCAGACCTAGGGCTACATCAGTCGCAGATGATCGTTATATCCAACTTACTGTTCTGCGAAATCGCCGCCTCAACGCAGTTCTAGTCCAACAAAGCCTGCGTGACGAACGCCATGTGGTTATAAGTTCAGATACCGTCAGCAGGAGACTTGCTGAACGGAACCTGACTCCAAAGAGAGCTGCAACAGGCCCAGCATTAACGGTAGCCGTCGAGCACGACTTGAATTTGCTCGAGAGCATAGGGATTGGACGTTAGAGCAGTGGGGTAATGTACTCTTCACTGATGAGACCAGAGTGAGTCTACATGGAAGTGATCGACGTCAGAGAGTATATCGTCGCCCTGGAGAACGTTATTCTCAATGTTGCATCGAGGAAACTGTTGCTTATGGAGGAGGATCTGTAATGGTCTGGGGCGGCATCTCGTTAACCGCACATACAGCGTTAGTTTTCATCGAACCGACGGGCCGTACACGTGGATTGACTTCTCATCGCTACATTACTGAAATCCTCGCAGACCATGTGGTACCTTACGCAGGATATGCAGTTGATGCAGGATAATGCACGGCTTCATGTTGCTCATGTGGTGACCCAGTATCTACGCGACGTCAGCATTCGTACGATAGACTGGCCAGCTCGAAGCCCGGACTTGAATCCGATAGAACACTTATGGGATGAGCTGAAACGTCGGGTTCGAGCCCGGGTACCTGCTCCAACAAGGCTTCCAGAGCTGCGAATCGCAATTGAAGAGGAGTGGAATGCAATTCCCCAAGATTTCATCGTCAGGCTCGTGAGGTCGATGAATACGAGGATGCTGGCAGTTATCCGAGCAAGGGGACGGAATACTGAATACTGATCAATAACTTTTTTTTTATTTTTTCTTTGTTTCTGGCTTTAATTTTTTTTTTCATTTTATGTTTACTAACGATTAACACGACTTGAAAACGACTCTTCTTTGTAAGACCCTTAACAGACACTTAATAAATTGATTAATTCCAATGAGTTTCCATTCATTTTAATCATCATGAAACGCCCTTTCTGTATGTATAACTATGATAGTTGTAAGGTTTATACTTTTTGAGAAAATCGAATCAGAGTTCCAAGGTTGGCTCGGTTTATTTCCTGTCCAGTGTATATCTTTAAGAATCTACGCCAAATTGTTGACTTTAAATTAATTAAACAGGTATATTTAGCTTTATGCCAATCTGTACTTCTATACTGCATAACTTCATGGGGCGGTGTTGCAGTCTATTTTACTCCCTCTAGAACGTGCTCAAAGAGCAATTCTAAAAGCCACCTTTAGGCCTTTCAGATTTCCTACACACTGCTTGTGATGTGCTAACAGTAAAGTTCGCGTCACGTAAAAAGAGCGCTCACGTGAACTTGTGCAGTAAGCGTCCAGCGTGTACGTGACGCGCACTATACGCCAATTATTTATACTGGACATCATATTACAGCAGCACGTTGAACTCGCTTACAATAGAGGGGCCCGTGGCTAAATAATAACAGCCGCACAGGTCGATCGAACAGGTTAAGCTACGCTTGCCGCAGTTGGTCTGTGGATGGGTGACCATCTTCACATACCGAGAACCCTCCGTGCCTCGGAAAGCACGTTACGCCGTTGGTCCCGGTTGTCATTCGTGGATCTTTGACAGTCGTTACGGGTAGTCAGAAGCCCGAAAGTCTGACAACCAGTCTTACCAAGGAGTATCGTATTACCCAGTAACTGGGTTGTGGAGGTCAGATAGGCAGTCGCTCCATGTAAAATACTGGTATTCAGCTGCATCCGGTTAGACTGGAAGCTGACCCCAACATAGTTGGGAAAAGGCTAGGCAGATGATGTTGAACTCGCTTACAAGCCAGTACCTTCTGACAAGAGAAGGAAGGATTTGGTCTGCGTAAAGCCGCAAACTAGACATGCCTTTGTGAAACGATTCTGTCTTTTTAGGACCCGATTTATATAATAAGCTCAATAGCATACTTAATACTTTATATGGTGTACATAATAAAGAGTATTCTATTCTATTCTATTCTTAATATTTATAGTGCCAGTTACAAACATTGTATTCTGAAGTGACGCGAATATTTGGGTAAACTTGATTACACAGACACAGAAAGACTTCTAGAAGTATTTCAATAAAGATGTAGTTTTTAAATTGGTATTTTTTTATTTGTATTTAGTACCTACTATAAGTCGGATAGTATTATTTCAAAAAATAACTAGCTGTGGACAAATAATCAGCTGATCACTATATATACTATCTTACGGGGATGGCCTGAAACACAGGTTTTTATTAGGGTGCGTTTCCACAGAAGCTGAGCTGGGCGAAGCGGAGCAGAGACGTGCAGGAATCGACTAATCACAATGGTTGAAATACTCATCGCGTCACTCATCTCGTCTGTGATTGGACGATTCCCACACGTCTCCGCTCCGCTCCGCCCAGCTCCGCTTCTGTGGAAACGACCCTTAACCTAGCTCAGGCAGGTCGCCACTCGCCACAAGTTATAATGTCAGTACCAACGCACCTTTCATAAATAATTATAACGTGTAAATTAAACTAGTTTTTATATAGGTATTTAAGCCAATCTGTTAAGAACCTGGCACTACTAAGTATTTATAAGTTTGTAAATGTATTACTTTTGTAAGAAAACCTAAATATTTTATTATTATTTTATAAAAGAGAATACGCGGCAAGAACTGAACTCAATTCCGGAAAAAGCGTTTAAAAAATGTTTTGATGATTGGATTATTCGTTGGCGTAAGTGTATCGTTTCTGAAGGAGCATACTTTGAAGGTGATAAAATAAAGGATGAATAACTAACATTTTGTGTATTATTGATCTTTTCCCGGCACTTTCTTGGCTGAGTAGTATACAACCCGTAAGAAAAAAAAAAGAAATTGACCATTCCGAAGCGGGATAAAAGAAAAAAAGAGCTCGCTTTGCTCGCTCCTGCATCACAATTTCTCTTATTTCTTCACATTTGCTGCATAAGTATACAGTGCGACTCCTATTTCTATATAAGATTGTTAAAAGAAAGCTAAACTATAGGAGGCGGGGTACTAAAAATCTTGGAGCTCACGTCGCTCGCTAATGCATCTTATTTTTAATTCTTAAACTTTCTTGCATAAGTCGACAAATTAACTTCTATTACTGTATGAATAGTCAAAATAAACCTAATATATCCGAACTACTTAAACTTTCGAGCTCGCTTCACTCGCTCTTGCATTCAAAGTTCTCTTAGAACTATCACTGTTTAATCACTGCCGGCACCAGCTATGCGAAAAATCAATCATGTACGGTTTTTGCGAAAGTACTATAATTAGTGTAGTTTTTTTATGAAAGTAAAGTAACTAAAGTGTTTAGGAATACGAAGAAAAGAACGTCTTTGTTTAGAAACGTCGATTTATGACGACCGTTGAAGTAAATATGGTGACACATAGCACAGACTGCATTATTTCTGATGTTTATTTATAGTAATTAATTATAGTCGGTAATAAACTACATTTTCTGTATTAGTGGATTTTATTCTACCAAAATGATTTCGAGATGTGAAGGGGCCTAAAATGTGAAGTGCCTAGAGGCCCTATGTCTCTAAGTCCGGGATTGCCAACAGCTCCCGTGTCAACGTCATTCGAACGCCATAAGATCTTTATAGCAATGCAGGTTCATAGATTTGTGTTATGAAAATTTGAGACCACATTAGATACACATTGTTTTCTTTGTAGTTTACTGATCCAACATATTTGTACTATGTTGATGGCGCGAACGAAATTACTGTCATCGAGGCTAGAGCGTAGAACCTGTCTTTGACTAGCACAGGAGCGGGGAGATGGTCACAAGCAGAGATAGGACTATACCCAGCAGTGGGTGAGGTTAGGTTACCGGACACGGATGTTTCGGGAAGTACCTGTGTCGCATAGGCCGGGAGCCGACGTCCCAGTGCCACCATTGTGGTGATTGCCGCGACGATACGGCGCTGCATACGTTGGCGGAGTGCCCAGCCTGGGCCGAGCAGCGCCGTGACTTGGTCGCGGCCGTAGGTGCTGCGGGAAACCTCTCGCTTCCGGCTGTTGTGTCTACCATGGTCGGAAGCGAGTCAGGGTGGAGTGCCGTCGCCACCTTTTGCGAGGCCGTGATGCTCGCAAAGGAGGCGGCGGAAAGGGAGAGAGAGGCTGCCTCCTCTCTCCCCTCCCGCAGCAGGGCTTCGTAGGGTGGCCGACTTCCGGCCACCGTAGGGCGCGGCCTGCGGACGGCAGACTTGGGGCGTCTTGTCGTCCGACCAGCAGCAGGCCTCGAGGCGGCGGCGTCGTGTTCTGCGCGCGCCTCATAGTGGAGTCCTGCGGCCGGGGTGACGGCCGCAGTGGGTGACGGGGCCCGCCTGACCATCTGGCGGGCCAATACCCGTCGGGGGGTAGCGACGAATGCTTCGGCGATACCCGCCCCTCCGACACACGGGTACATGAGGAACACGGGTTGGTTTTTAGTCAGTAAGAGTCTGACAGTCCCCTTCGCCCTTCCCCAAGGGCGGAGGGACTCCATGAGGATTTTCCAACCCGACAAAAAAAAAAAAAAAAAAAAAAAGTGGGTGAGGTTAGGTTGTGAATTATGATGTTGTTGTTGAACATCCTGTAATTATAGATATAAGATGGACAAATAATAGTACCTGGCCGCCTCGTACTGCCGGATGGTGAGCAGCGTGTCCTCTATGGTCTTGTTGGTGAGCGTGTTGAGCGAGTTGTTGAAGAAGTGCAGCGCAGCCAGCAGCGTCTCGCCGTTGCGCGTCAGCGTGCGCTGCGTGTCCGCGTTGTACAGGAACCTGAAGGCCAATTGTTGTACAGACGCCAGCACATCAAGCTACTATAATCTGTCAAATTTCTTTAATAGATTTTTAACTTTATCGCTAAAGCATTAGGTTCAATGTTGATTGGGAAAATTTGACAATTTCGGGTAGCTTGATGTGCTATACTTAAAAAACCGTTCGAATATACATCGCAATCTCACCTCAGCGAAAATCGATGTCAAAAATGTAGAAAATTAGAGGTAATCTCCTTTTTATGAAATAAAATTTCTTATTTATTATTTATTTTATTTATTTATACATTGACACAGATCAAAATGCGAACGGATTTCGATCACGACGGCCAATCTCAATGAAAATAAACTGGTCAACTACACAGGAGAAATTATTATAGACTATAAATTGTCTTTCGAATCATGATTGAATTATATTAGAAACTTTTTTTTTTATTTATTTTTTATTTAAGCCTAATACATTTTGTGAGTCTTAGTGTCGATAGACCGGTTTTTCATAATCCTAACTATAATATTAGGTCTTTACCTATGAAATTGCCGTTCTGCAGTACTGGCCATTTCAAATCAAAATAATTTTTGCGTGGCTAACAATTCTAATTTCAAATTAATTTTATTTTAAAAACATGGAGTTTTGTTTCCAAAAGTAGTCATTTGTTTATTGATTAGTGTTACATTTTCATCGCATTTCAATCTTTTTCGTCATCATGGATACGTTAAAAATTCGAGTAATTATGGAATATGAGTACCGTCGTGGCAGCAACGCGGCACAAGCGGCACGCAACATCAACGACGTTTACGGAGCTAACACTACAAACCAACGCACCACCTGTTATTGGTTTGCTCGCTTCCGTTCTAGAAATTTCGACCTGAAAAATGAACCTCGCGGTCGTCCGAAGACTTTGGTCGACAGTGACGAATTAACCCTTCGTATGCCAGGAACGTGGATCCATGGGAAACAATGGATTTTTAATTGTTTTTGTAATGACGGCATTCAACCGTGAAACTGATAAAAAGCAATTTGAACGATTTATAGTATGAAATAAAAACAATTTTTGGTTGACAGAAATTGGTCGTAGATATACGTTCCGACAGTTTACGGATACAAATTTTGGCGCGTAGGTCTACGCTCCGACATACCAGAGGTTAAAGGCGATTGTGGAAGCTGATGATACACAATCTACGGCTGAATTAGCACCAGCTTTCGACGTTAGCGTCAAAACAATATTGGTCCATTTGCGTCAAATTGGCAAGGTAAAAAAGCTTGACAAATGGGTGCCCCACGAACTCAATGATCGCCAGCGCGAAGTACTCGTCGAGACGTGTCTTGCAATGCTCAGCAGACACACAAATGAAGGAATTTTGAACCGCATTATTACCTGCGATGAAAAATGGATTCTGTATGATAACCGCAAGTCCGCAAGCGCTCAGACCTCTTTCGTCCAAACCGTTGTCCAGTGCAGACGTGTTTGCGATTTTGTAAGTTAATCTAATAGTACTCTAAGTGCGAAAGTAGTTCCTAGTGATAACCAAATAAACAAGATAGTTGTAAGAACATTACGCTGTGTTTTGCGTGGACACGCCGCGTCAGAAGCCCCCCGTACCTCGAGCCGCGAAAAAGAGAGTTACCGCATAATTGCTATCCCGCTCTCGCGCCGCTGAGACCGACCGCACGGCGATCGGATACTGACTCACGGCTAAGTTACTTTGTATTATCCTGCGCCCGCTGCCAGCGGAGTACAAAGTTCAAATTAACAACTTATTGCACGCTTAACTCAGAGGATTTGATGGCGCAATCAATGGACAAATCGCTTTCTGAAACTGACATCAATCTGGTGGGATTAAATACGCCTCCTAATTTTGTATTTCAACGGGTCAAGAGGAGCAGAGACGATATGGAGGACTCGATCGACAAACAGCTTGCTGAGTTTAAGGAAGAGATGAAGAATATGTTGACTCTCTTCTCCGACAAACAAGGGAAAGAGATTCAGCAAATTACTGCCACACTTAAGGAAATTCAACAATCCAACGACAACATCGGAAGCTCAATCGCATTCCTTGCTGCTCAAAATGAGGAACTGAAAAAAAAAAATTGATCAATTGGAGAACCAAGCCAAGGATGACAAAAATCATATCAAGATTCTTGAAGAAAAACTTGAAATAATGCAGAACAGTAATCAGAAGACCAACTTTGTTATAAAGAATGTACCCAAAAGACCAAACGAAACCAAAGAGGATCTTATCGACATGGCTATGTGTCTCTCTCAAAACTTGGACTGCGCAATGGGCAAACACGACATAAAACACATATATAGAGTACGTGGAAGAAACAGTGAAAATATTAACTCACCGATAATCGTGGAAACCAATTCGACTCTTATAAAGACAGAGATTTTGAAGATGAGTAAGGCATATAACACTAAGCACAAATTTAAATTATGCTGTAAGCACCTCGGCTGGAAATCGCAAGACGAAATCCCCATTTTTCTCTCAGAGCACCTAACTCCTAAGGGTTCCCGGCTACACTTCCTTGCTCGAGATTTAACTAAATCTGGAGCCTATAAATTTTGTTGGACAGCATATGGTAAAGTACTACTAAAGAAGGACGAACAGTCGCCGACTATAACTATTAGAAACTAACAGCAGATACAGCAACTTTTAATGACTAAATGACGATTAATAACTTTTTTCACTTTAATATGTGTTCGTATTCCTATTGTACAAACGCTAAAATCAATATTATTGTATCACACTTCTTACACTTATTACACTATGTTAATACTCATAACTCATAAAACCCAAAATTACCTTCATACAAGTTCACACATCCATCCACAAAATTACTACTCCTACTCGATTGCTCCCCTTGTGAAAATAATCCTTTCTCAGTGTCTCAAACATACAACAATTACTCATTTATCAATTTACTCAAAGCTATTCTCAACGATTACATAAAAACACAATCCATACACAAATATACAATACAAATATTCTATATTCTGTGGGACAATTCAAAACACCGTCACACTTTTGCACAAATAATTACACTATTCGATGGTACGTCCTCTTTATCTAAAACTATACATAATGGCTGATACAAAACATTAATGAAATCGATAGTATTGAAATTGCCCGTACTATCGAGTGTGATTGCTCTGAGCTAGCTAAACACATAAATATAAAAAGAAATGATTTCACAATAATATCTCAGAATATAAGAAGCATTTCATGTAATATTGACGACTTCATACTCACCTTGTCCGCATTTAAGTTTGATACTGATATCATCATTTTAACAGAATGTAGACTAAGTCCTGGAAAACCTATCCCACAACTAAATCATTATTCCTCCTATGCGACGACACACCAGTTGAACCAAAATGATGGGGTTGTTGTTTATATAAAAAAATATTTAAAATAGAATGTTAAGGAAATTAAATTATCCCAGGCGTCTTGCTTACAGCTGGAGATATTAAACAACATAGTTTTATGTATTTATCGATCTCCATCAAATTCGAGTACTGATAGTTTTTTAAGTTCCCTTGGTTCCCATTTGGAGACTCTAAATTCACAGAAAAACACTATCATAGCGGGTGACATTAACATTAATATCAAACCCAAGGATTCAGAGCCGTCGTGTGAACACAAAAATAGAGTTAATTACCTTAATATGCTAGCGCTATATGGAATACTACCGGGACATACTTTGCCTACCCGAGATAAAAACTGTTTAGACCACTTTATGCTAAAGATAAACAAACATAAGGTATCAGCATTCATCGATAAGGCGGAGTGGTTCCGGGAGGCCATGTCCGAAATATGTGACGTGGCAATGCCCCGGGTCCAGCCCGGACGCGCCTGTCGCCAGGTGTGCTGGTGGTCGCCGGAACTGACAACTCTGCGTGAGGCGTGCGTTGCTGCGCGGCGCCGGTACACCAGGCACCGCAGGCTCCGAATCCGCCCTCCGAATACGGAAGCCATTCAGGCGGAGCTGTACGAGGCGTACAGAGCGGCGAAGACCGCCCTCCGAGCGGAGATCCTGCGGGCCAGAGGACTGGCTCGCGAGGAGTCGCTGGGGACTCTGAACAGAGACCCGTGGGGACGACCCTACAAAATGGTGCGGGAGCAACTCCGCCCATGGGCTCCCCCGCTGACGCAGTCTCCGGCCCCAGCTCGTGGAGGACGTAGTGAGCGCTCTGTTCCCTTCGCGAGGGGAACACACTTCCGCGCCCATGGCTCCGCCTCCTGCGGTGCCCGATGTGGACCACACCGCTGACGACAACGACGATGCTCCGGAGGTGACCGAGGTAGAGCTGAAAGTGGCGGTACGTAGGCTTAATGCCAAAAATACCGCCCCAGGACCCGACGGCTTACCTGGAAAAGCCTGGGTTCTGGCCTTAGAGGCTCTCGGGCCTCGACTAAGGGGGCTCCTAAGCGCATGCTTGGAGAGGGGCCAGTTTCCACTTCGTTGGAAGATGGGGAAACTGGTCCTCATTAAGAAAGCAGGGCGCCCTGCGGACTCTCCGTCCGCTTACCGGCCCATCGTGCTGCTCGACGAGGTGGGCAAGCTCTTTGAAAGAGTCATTGCAGACCGCCTCGTCGGGCAGCTGGTGCGGGTGGGGCCGGATCTAGCGGAGAGCCAGTTTGGCTTCCGCAGGGGGCGCTCTACGGTGGACGCCATCATGCGCGTGCGAGCCCTGACGACAGGGGATGCTGTAGCCCGGGGTGGGGTCGTCTTGGCGGTGTCTCTAGACATCACCAATGCTTTCAATACCCTGCCCTGGAGTTGCATCAGGGAGGCACTCCGGTATCACCGGATGCCAACCTACCTGTCGCGTGGTCGAGGCCTATTTGACGGACAGAGCCGTCATTTACCCCGGTCGTGCGGTGTCCCACAGGGATCGGTCCTGGGGCCGCATCTGTGGGACATCGGGTACGACTGGGTGCTGCGCGCCGACTTCCTCAGCGGCGTCAGTGTAGTTTGCTACGCTGACGACACGCTTGTCTTGGCGCAGGGGAGGTCGCACCAGGCGGCGGCTGAATTAGTGACACGCGGGGTTGCGAGTCGTTGAGAGCATCCGGCAACTGGGACTCGAGGTGGCCCTGCACAAGTCCGCGGCCATGTGTTTTCATGGTCCTCGGAACGCGCCACCCAAATAACGGTGGGAGGGGTTCACATCGGCGTCGAGTCGACGATGAAGTACCTGGGACTCGTCCTCGACAGCCAGTGGAACTTCGTGGAGCATTTCCGACGTTTGGCTCCCAGACTGGAGCGGGCCGGGGCTGCCTTGAAGCGGCTCATGCCCAATCTAGGGGGTCCAAACGCCTCCTGCCGGAGGCTCTACGCAGGGGTCGTGCGGTCCATGGCCCTTTACGGGGCACCGGTGTGGGCGCGTTCTTTGAGGCGGCGACCAGCCCGCCGGTTGAACGCGTCCCAGAGGGTCATGGCCGCCCGGCTAGTCCGGGGATACCGCACGGTCTCCGGTGAGGCGGCGAGCCTCCTTGCCGGATTACCGCCATGGGATCTGGAGGCAAAAGTCCTCGCCTAAATATGGGAGTGGCGCGAGGAGGAAAAACGCCGGGGCGTTACTCCGCTGCCGCGAGAAATCACGGCACAGCGGACAGAGCTCCGGCGGGATCTCATGGCGACATGGAGAGCGCGTCTGTCGCAACCCAGTGCTGGGCACGCCACAATTGCGGCGGTAAGTCCCCTCTTTGAGGAGTGGTTAGAGAGGCGCCACGGCGTCCTCGCCTTCCGCCTGACGCAGGTCCTCACCGGACACGGCTGCTTCGGGAGGTTCCTGTTCCGTATAAGGCGGGAGGAAACGCCCGGGTGTCACCATTGTGTGGATCACCCGGAGGACACGGTGGAGGTCTGCCCAGCTTGGGCGGAGCACCGCCGCGTCCTCACGGCGGCAATTGGTGGCGGCGATCTCTCGCGTCCGGCCCTGGTCCAGGCCATGGTATGGAGCGAGAGTGCATGTGAAGCCGTCACCTACTTCTGCGAAGCAGTAATGCTTGCGAAGGAGGAGGCGGAACGCGTGAGGGAGAGGCAATCTTTGCGCCCTCACACCCCTAGTCGCCACAGGAGAGTCGGGAGTCAAGAGCCGACTCCCGGCCACCATAGGCGCGGGCTTGCGGGCGGCGAGCAATGGGCAGTTCGCCGTCCGGTAAGGACCAGGCCCGGGTCGACGGCGCGTTGTGTTCCACGCGCGCCTAAAAGAGATGTCAGCAGTAACTGACGGGGTCCGTTAGGGCCGATGCCTGCCATGGTCGCACGATTGTTCGAAAGAGTTACCGTGGCCCTTGGCACAGGCAACTGAAGGAACACGGGTGGGTTTTAGTCAGTAAAAGTCTGACACACCCTCCCGCTCCGCCCAGAGCGGGAGAAGTTATTTGATAATTTCCCACCCAAAAAAAAAAAAAAAAAAGGTATCAGCATTCATTGCCATCTTACACACTAGTATTACTGATCATTACACAACACTTTTATCATTATCTAAAATAAAAAATACCCATGTAGCTAATAAAAAGAGATCTTCAATAGATTATGACTTATGAGCAAGCACTTATAAGTCTGTCAAGAAAGTCATGAAAAGAATGTTTTGGGAACTACTGCTTTTCCTAATACTGGCAATACTGAATAATTGTCAAACTGAGTACCTCAACTGTCACACGTAGCTTTGTGGTTAATATTTTTTATTATTTTTGTGCTATTTCGAGTTTTTTTTAATCGTGTGACCGTATAGAGACTAAAAATGAATCGGAATGTTTATAAGAGCGGTGCGAGACAGATTATATTTAAAGTTTTTCAAGAGTGTTTGGCCGAATTTCAAGCTGGGACGATCAAAGACGATTTTTATCATTGTTTATATTTCGTTGAGGTTATGATATTTACCTACGATTTATTATACTACCACTCATCGGTTTTGATCCTTTTGTGTTATTTATTTAGATATGATTAAGGTATTTGTTATTTAACATGTGTCTTTATTGATTTCAGATGTTTCCGAAAGAACAATTCGGCGCGTAGTGGACGCAGGCATGAAGAATGGAGGTAAATTTGTAAAGCCTGGAAAACACAGGAAAGGCCGACCTACAAAACACATCGATGATTTCGAACTATGTGCCATTCGTCAGAAAGTACAGTTTTTCTACACAGTGCAGAAAGAAGTAACAACATTAAGAAAACTTTTGGCTGAACCAATCTACTAAATTGATGAATTTTTATCTGAACATGGGCATACAGTGGTAAGACTGCCTCCTTACCATTGTGATTTAAACCCAATCGAATTAGTTTGGGCAATAGTAAAAAGGCAAATTGCACAAAAGAATGTTTGTGGTCAAAATGTTGCAAAGTTGGCTGAAGAAGCATTTCAGTCAGTAACTCCACAAGAATGGAAAAATTCTGTTGACCATGTCATCAAAATTGAAAATGAATATTTTGCCAGTGGAGCAACTCTCTATGGTGATATAGGCAGTTTGTCATTTCAGTTAGCGATGATATGTAGTTCAAGTGAATCTGAAGAGTCAGAAGTGGACGAATTTAATTATGCAGGAGTTTCAGGTAACATTTCGGATGTCGAATACCTCGATTCTGATTATTTTGATTCTGATTAATAAAGAAATATCTAATAAACATTTTTTTTTTTTGACAATTGAGCTGATATCGATATTCCACAATGATATATTAAAAATAACATTATTAATTAGATATAGAAATCATTGCAACAGTCTCATTAAAAAATTAAAACGTACATACGAAAGGGAATTAATTGCTAAATCGGTTGGGAACAGTAAATTACTTTGGAAAAACATAAAAACGATAACCTACACAAATAAATCTAAAGATAACACCACAGAATTATTAAATGTTAAATCATCCCCCTTAGAATCAGTTAACCATATAAATGACTATTTCGCGAACATAGGAAAAAGCCTTGCACAAAAGATCCAGTCTATTTCAAATCATGGTCACAGCCTCTCTCATAATTGGGTACTAAGACAAGCAAATTCCTGCGTACTGTTAGATACTGATTTGGACGAAGTGAATCTGATCCTAATGAGCCGTCAGGCAGTGCATCTGGGTTTGATAATGTTTCAACTGGATTTCTGAAATATATAAGGAAGGAGGTTGTGCCCATAATAACTCACCTCGCTAATCTTTGTTTTGTAAAGGCATCTTTCCGGGTCTACTAAAGCAAGCCGTCATAACACCAGTTTACAAGGGTGGGGACAGAGATGAGGTCAGCAATTACAGGCCAATATCAGTGTTACCTTCAATATCCAAAATTTTAGAAAAACTTATCAATATAAGGCTACTAAAATTCCTGAAAGAATTTAATATATTATCCGGTTCACAATATGGCTTCCGCCGAATGTTTAACAGCTTTCATTGACCTTAAAAAAGCTTTTGACACTGTTTCTGTCCCAATCCTTGTACACAAGCTTGAACGTGTCGGAATACGTGGAACACCTCTCAATCTGCTCAAAGATTATCTCTCGAGAAGGAAGCAGAGGGTTAGGGTGGGTCAGTATACCAGTGGGTATGCAGAGGTATCATACGGCGTCCCCCTAGGTAGCGTATTGGGGCCTAAATTATTCCTTATTTACGTGAATGAACTTTGTGACCTACAAATCAATCACGCACAAGTCTTTTCGTACGCCGATGATACCGCTGTAGTCTTTTCTGGTGATACTTGGCATGACGTCAAACTTCGTGCTGAATCAGGCTTGGCTAAAATTGCCTGGTGGCTGGGAAAAAATTTGCTTACACTGAATATCTCAAAAACTAATTATATATGCTTCAGTGTCTGCAATCGAACACAACCCAGTGACGATATCAATATCAAGGTTCATGTATGTGACGTCGACAAAAACACAACCTGTAACTGCTCAACCATAAATAAAGTTCCATATTTAAAATACTTGGGCGTTGTCATTGACCAAAGACTGTCTTGGTACCCTGGTACCCTCATCTTGATCAGATTGCGAATAGAGTTAGGAAATTTAGCTGGATGTTCAAGACTCTGAGATACGTTGTTCCAAAAAATCTCTTAAATGGAGTATATGTCGCTCTTGTGCAGTCAGTGTTATTATATTGTATACCTATATGGGGTGGTGCCACGAAAACTAAGTTTTTAGAGCTGGAGCGAGCACAACGCGCTTTGATCAAGTGCATGTACTTAAAAAAAAAGAGATACCCAACCGAAACTTTGTATAAAATTAGCAACTTGTTCTCGGTCCGGAAACTTTATATAATACAAATTGTTTTGAAAAAACATAAGTCCGTTGTTTTTGACGCCAGGTTACAATCAAAAAGAAGGAAAGACATCGTAGTTAAAGTCCCGCAAACAAGGACCTTTTCAGCCAGTACACAATTCAGCAAACGTTCTGCACAACTGTATAACATAGTCAATAAATACGTATATATTTACTCAAAAAACTATTATGAGGCAAAAACAGTTACCTATAATGAAACAGAGGCACTACTTCAACACGTACATTGACACACACACACACACACATACATACACACACACACACACACACACACACACACACACACACACACACACACACACACACACACACACACACACACACACACACACACACACCCACACAACTCCACGCATAAACGCAACTTGCAAACGAAATATTGTAAATATTGATATAATTATTTCACTACTTAGCACCTACATACTTGTTTTTCTTAACAATTTGAGTATTATTTTGTATACTTATAATAGATAACGTCATATTTGCATTATTACTACGTACGATTTGTTGTAAAAGACCGAAGTCTCCTAACACAGGCACATCTTGCTTAAAAGGGGGCTTCAATCACAATATTGTAAATACCAAGACCTGTCTTGCAAATAAACGATTTATTTATTATTATTATTATCAGCAAGTTGGTTGGATCCTGGTTCAGCACCTAAACAATGCCCTAAACGAAAACTTACCCCTAGAAAAGTGATGGTCACTGTTTGGTGGTCTAGTGCCGGTGTGATTCATCACAGCTTCTTACCAAACGGGGTGAGCATTACTGCAGTTGTGTACTGTGAAGAACTGAGCACAATGATGGAGAAGCTGGCATATCTCCAACCAGCATTGGTCAATCGCTCGTCTCCGGTGCTCCTGCACGACAACGCGCGACCTCATACTGCACAGCAGACGGTCTCCAAGTTGCAAGAACTGCGGTTGGAAGCTCTCCGTCATCCGCCCTACTCACCAGACCTCGCGCCTACAGACTACTACTTTTTCCAGAATTTGGATAACTTCTTTGCGGGAAAAAAAATCAATACCCGAGAGGCAGTACAAAATGCCTTTGAAGAATTTGTTGCCTCCTGTCCAGCTGATTTCTTTAACCCTAGAAGCCTAATCTACGCCTGCAAGGCGTACACGCAATCGAATATCGTTTGTCTCTTTATTAGTTATAATTTATAATAGTGTTGTTTTATTTTTAGTTTATATTCCTTTACGACAGTTAATATAAAAATAACCCTCCTTTTGGGCTTCGCCGCAGTCGGGTAAAAAATACTTATCGTTAATGAATATTAACGATAAGTATTTTTTACCTAGAAAACCCTGAATAATAATCATGATGAAATATGATAGATATATATATAGATTTTTTTCACTTCTGCATTATTTTACCTACTTACCTATTTGAAATCCAGTATGACCTCATTCATAAAGTATACTTAGTAGGTTTTTTAAATCATACTTTTATAGAATAATAATTAATATATGGAATAGTGATTGTATGTTTTTATAGTAGCTTCTATTTGCACTTTATCCCAAATAAATTCAAAATGTGATTCAGATTAAAAAATATGCAACAGTTCACTAAAAATTCAATCAATTGATTGCAATCGATTGGGCATCACTAATCTTTTTCGACACGACATGACGTTTGGCAAAGATGGCGGCGGTTAATGTTATTAGTCACGTAAAATACTTTATAATGTTCATTTTGTCATGCAGCTAGTCCGTGTTACAAAAGTATTTGCAACTAATATAGTAAAATATACAATTAATTATCGTGTATGTCCGATACTTGTGTTGCACAGGGCGATTCTGGACAATGTTCTTTCGAAAGATATAACCAAGTAATCAATAGCCTATGTCCCAATAGAAGACGATTGGCGTACGTCTCAAACTCAAACTCAAACTCAAAGCATTTATTTCAAGTAAACCAATTACAGGCACTTTTGCATTGTCAAGGGGTCAGTCAGTCAGAATGATGAAGCTAGTTGCCCATTCCAAAGCGAAGTAGGTACCTGTGGAGAAGAACGGGCAAGAAACTCCACGGACACACGGACACTCTTTTAAATCATAAAAATTGTTACAAAATTTTGGTTACATCATTCAACTTGAAATTATACATGTGAGAACGATGTAGAAAGACGTGCACGTTAAAAGCATCCGTTCTAAAAAAGATAAAAACAAAAAAAAAAAAACAATTCAGAAATTAAAATACTTAGATTAAAATTAAAATAAGCTGTGGCAGCTAAAAGATGCCCAGTCCCTACTGGCGGCGCCCGTTCATGAACATGATGTAGGGATCAGCACCATTTAGCTCAAACATTTTGAAGGGAACTTAATGATCCAACACACACGCCACCACCATCGAGACATTTGAGTGAGCATGACATACCCTGAGCCGCCATGGCACATTCAAGTCAATGAAAGACGTACCCAGTAAATGGTAGCTTTATAGTTTAGGTATAGTGCTCACACGTGTGTTATGCAATTATACAATATTAAGAGATTGAATTTATACAATACAAAGATAGTTTTTTCAATCTTCAGCAGCTCCAACTAATTAGTTTATGCGCCCTTGTGGAGCAGGACCAGCGCATTTTTGTCTGCGATGTAATCCCCCAACTTATAATATGCTTGGCTGCATAGTGTGCATTTTATGAAAGATTTGAATTTCGTTTCATTGAGTTGGAGTACAGTCCGCGCGCGAGCTCCGAGGAATCGGTGGCTGAGGAAGCGGGCGGGTGTGCGCCGCGCCCGACCGTCGCTTCACCCCCCGCACTCTCCCAGTACTAGTGTCGACCTTGATGCGAGAACACGCTTATTGAGTCATTTTTAATTTTGCGATAGTAGGTAGTGTTATTTTCTACTATAAATAGTACTGCATTTATAATTATGTTGTTTTGTCACAATGTAATGCGATTACCGCCTTATATGTGTGACTTGAACCCAATAGAGCTCGCATGGGCAAAAGTTAAAAGGCTCGTGAGGGAAAACAACATTACTTCAGATTTTTCTCTGACGAGACTGAAGGAAATCACCGAAAAACCTATCACGCATGTCACAAAAGAAGATTGGTGTGGATATGATAAACATGTTTTAGCATTAGAGGAACATTACTGTCAAAGGGATGGCTTAATGGAGAATGTTGTCGACTCATTTATTATTGAAGTGCGTGAGGAGAGTTTATTTTCATCATTTTTTTTTTTATTTCAAGTACATAATACCCTCATAAAATGATTTCATGAAGTACACTCGCGCGGAGGCTCAAGATGTATTAGTATCGACAGTGCAATATCGACTAAATCACAACTCTAGCTCATTACGTCAACATTCCTTATCATTCCTCGGAGTTCGCGCGCGGACTGTATGTGGGGAT
Source organism: Eremobia ochroleuca (assembly GCA_949629135.1). Lineage (NCBI taxonomy): Eukaryota > Metazoa > Arthropoda > Insecta > Lepidoptera > Noctuidae > Eremobia > Eremobia ochroleuca. Next base: position 18,139,594 of record OX451405.1, on the reverse strand, counting down.
GTATTTTATTGTAGCATTTTAAACAGTACCCCATGAAGGATGAGTCTACTTTAGCCAGTCTGAAACCTGGTTGAACTAATTGGTCCCTATTTCTAGTCCTATAGGTGTGTCTATCACCTCTTTTAGTGAAAAGATTAAGATTTTTCCTTACGTGCATGATGTTTTCATAGATATATTGACAAGGTACCGTCATGATATTAATATCCTTAAACAGTTCCCTTAGAGAATCGCGCCTGCGGAGGCCATATATTACTCTGATGGCTCTTTTCTGCAGAATAAAAATAGACTCGATATCGGCAGCCCGTCCCCATAGTAAAATACCGTAAGACATGATACTATGAAAGTAACTGAAATAGACTAGTCTCGCGGTATCTACAGTAGTAAATTGACGGATTTTTCTTACAGCATACGCTGCTGAACTTAGCCTTCCTGCAAGAGATGTTATATGAGGACCCCATTGTAGCTTTGAGTCGAGCGTGATCCACAGGAAAACAGTTTTATCGACGAATTCTAGTTTCTCTTTATTCAATACTATGTCACAATCAATGCTTTTAACGTTCGGTAAAATAAATCTTATGCATTTAGATTTTTTTCCATTTAATACTAAATTATTAGCAGTGAACCAATTTTGCACCTGCAGTAAGGCGTTATTTACGTCGTCAAGATTTGATGCACGTCTATTTATCTTAAAAATTAAGGAAGTATTGTCAGCAAATAACACCATTTGTGATTGTTTTTTTAATAAAAGGGGTAGATCATTAATATACAACGTGTCCCAGAAATCAACGTCAAGCCGAAAACGGGCAATAGGCCAAGTCGTGACAGCTATTAGAAAAATATAAAAAAAAATCTTGGTCATGTACTTTTCGAATTATAAGCATTCAAAAATAAATCTCAAAAAGTGACACCCTGTGATGATTTTTCAAGTCCTGTGACTACATTATTAACATTTCGGTAGTTTTTTTCTCTGTGATCTAACCATGAATAACCCTTCTGTAAATTACAGTTAAAAGTTAAAACGTAACTGCCTCAGTTTTAAATTAAATGTTAGATTTTTGCCCAATATTGAATTCAAAATAATGACATCACCCAACTTTAACCGACTGTACTGAAAAAAAAATCTACTACACTATTTTGGCAAGTAACTTTAAAAGATGGCGCGTTTAGTCAGGATTCCAAAATGGTATAACACATACTAATTGCTACTTCTTAATTGAGGAAAAAAAGTACATTGTTGGTTTTAGGTGCATTTGAAATAAAATTCAGTCGTTGGATTTCTTTTATTATAATTTTTATTAAATCAGATTTACGAAGTTTTATAACAAATGTTCAAACTGTTTTCCTTCAGCTGCAATGCAAGTTCTACATCTCTTTAAAAATGATCGCGTAATAAGACGGGCGTATCTTCTTGAGTTGATGTATTCAGCGGCTTCTGCAATTCTTTGGCGCAGCTCGTCTAAATCTTGAATTGGTTTAGAGTACACTTTATCCTTTATCGTACCCCAGTAAAAAAAATCTATGGGGTTTAAATCGGGTGAACGGGCAGGCCACGAAATTGTACCACCCCGCCCAATCCACCTATCGGGGTATTCTCGATTGAGAAACTCTCGTACAGTGAGAGCATAATGCGCTGGGCAGCCATCTTGTTGATACCACATGCTGCCGTAAATGTTCAGTGGCACTTCTTCCAATAATTCTGGTAATTGGTTCTGTAAGAAGTTCAAATAACCCTGGGCATTTAAATTCTCCGGCAGCTCGATTGGACCAATAACTTTACCATTCAAAATTCCCGTCCACATATTTACTTTAAACTGGTACTGAGATCTATCTTCCCGCATCAAATTTGGATTTTCCACGTGCCATTCGTGCAAATTGTGGAGGTTCATGTAACCGTCCTTTTTAAATGTTGATTCATCGGACCATAGAATTTTTTCAAAGAATCGCGGGTCCTCTCGGTGCCTCTGCAACATCGTTCGACAAAATCGTACTCTCTCTGGGTAGTCTCGGGGTAGCAGACTTTGTACTCGTCGTACATGGTATGGGTGAAACTCGTTCTTTTTTAAAATACGATGTGCAGTACTTTTGGGGACTCCTATGCTCTGTTCAATTCCACGTACTGAGATACTTCTGTCTTCTTCAACTGCTTGCAAGACTTCGGCTTCGTAGGGCATAACGGGTCTTCCCTCGCTAACCATTTGGCTAGGAAATCGACCCTCTGATAATGACCGATGCACATTAATAAATACTCGATGATCGGGATGACGCTCAGCATTCGGGTATCTCTCACGATACACTCTTGCTGCGGCATTGGCGTTGCATAAGCATTCTCCATAAATGAGATGCATGTTGGCGTATTCCTGTGCGGTGTATCGAGATGGCATGATAAAACACTACACAAACACGGGGTTGCGATTAAAACAAGTCCGGGGTTGTCAGAAACGGTGCAGATAAATCCAAATTACAATGCAAATCATGTCCAATAAACAAAGCCACAGTTGTAAGTACGAAGTCAATACGAATACAAAAAGATGTGCAGTCAACGAAAGAGCGTAACGTACTGCAGTATTGCACAATTTGCCGACGCATCCCTGTTTAGCCAGAGTAGCGTCTCTATCTGTTTCACTCACACATATGAAATGATGTGTCAATCCGTCTCCCTCTTAGTTAGATAAAAGTAGCGTCACTATCTATCTCGCTCCCACTTGTCAAAGTAGCGTCACCTCACATTAGCTAAAATGAATCTTTCTCGCTCACACTAGTCAAAATAACGTCACTCTTCGTCTCAATCGAACTTTTATGAAATACGGCTTCATAAAAAAAAAATGTTTTTTCTCAATTAAGAAGTAGCAATTAGTATGTGTTATACCATTTTGGAATCCTGACTAAACGCGCCATCTTTTAAAGTTACTTGCCAAAATAGTGTAGTAGATTTTTTTTTCAGTACAGTCGGTTAAAGTTGGGTGATGTCATTATTTTGAATTCAATATTGGGCAAAAATCTAACATTTAATTTAGAACTGAGGCAGTTACGTTTTACTTTTAACTGTAATTTACAGAAGGTTTATTCATGGTTACATCACAGAGAAAAAAACTACCGAAATGTTAATAATGTAGTCACAGGACTTGAAAAACCATCACAGGGTGTCACTTTTTGAGATTTATTTTTGAATGCTTATAATTCGAAAAGTACATGACCAAGATTTTTTTTTTATATTTTTCTAATAGCTGTCACGACTTGGCCTATTGCCCGTTTTCGGCTTGACGTTGATTTCTGGGACACGTTGTATACTAAAAGAGGAAAGGACCTAATATCGAGCCTTGTGGAACACCCATTTTTTACTTTTAAACCAAGTGAATTGACCCCGTTTATTTTAACTTTTTGCCGTCTATCATTTAAATAAGATTTTACTTAACTGAGCACAAGTTTACCTAGCCCGTAATGCTCAAGTTTCAAGAGCAAGCTTTCATGATTAACGCAGTCAAATGCCTTGGAGAGGTCACAAAAGATTCCTATGGCATCTTTTATTTAAGTGACACCGGCGTCGGTTGTACAACAGCCTTTGATGAAACCATATTGCTGGTCGTGTAAGATTTTGCTGTTGTTAAAATGATTAAGGATTTGATTGAGCATTACCTTTTAGAATACCTTGCTGAATACTGGCAACACGGATACTGGTGTATAATTATTGATGTCTTTGCTGTCCCCAGATTTAAAAAGTGGAATAACTATACTGTATTTCATTAAATCTGGGAAGATCTACACACAAATTAAATACTAAAGCTAAGCATGGTGCTATTGTCTCGATTATGGATGTACAAACTTTGATAGACATACCCCATGGATCTTCGGTCATTTTGATTTTGATTTGTCGAAAAGCTTTCATAACTATCATACGATTTATATGTTTAAATTGAAATTCAACCAGGCATCCTGGAACGTTCGCTCTTAATAAATCAATAGATACGTCTGGTGAGGAATTTAAGGCTTCCGTCGTTTTTGATGGTATATTAGTAAAGAAATTTACAAATTCTTGAGCTACTTCTAAGTTAGAGCTTATGGCACCACGTGAATTCTCCAATGTGTAATCAGTGTTTCGTTTTTTTAATCCTACTAGTTTCGTTATTTATAATTTTCCAAACTGTTTTTATTTTGATTTCTGCTGATTTGATTTTGTTGCTAGTGTCACAGCTAATGTCACAGGGCTTTGGCTATCTTGCAGGTATTTCTATAAATTTTTGAATATGTAGCAACATACTTGTTGAAAGTTTCCGTATTGATGTAAGGCTTAAGGCCATACAGCTCGAACAGTCTTTTCCTACGTGATAGTTGCGATCGTTGTTCGTACGACTACGAACCCGAACAACGATCGCAACCCTAGACTGCACTGGCCAAACGCCTAGTGCAGCGATACCCTTAAATACAAATGTGGTCACGTGATTCACATGTAACCCTGTTGTTCAAATATGTATACACATACACACTGTAATTTCAGCAAAATCTGCCGAACAGCTTGTCTATTATGCGTAATTTTATTTTTATTTTTATTTTTATTCAAGAGGAACAACAAACAGCCACAATATAAAACATAGAAATAAGAACTACACAAAACATGTAGACGATATTGCAGCCCACAAAGCTGTTCACAGATTATCGATAAGATATACAGTGAAAATAATAATAATGTAATGTGTGTAATACATCTCTGCTTACCCCTTCAGGGTATACAGAAGAAGAGTGTATATGAATTATAACTTGATATAGTCAATGTCATTGCTTTTTGTTTATTTTTTAACAGTAACTATAACATAAAAATCATCTTCCTGACTTGAACAGAAAAATGGCTTTATCTCTAAAACAGGCCATTATTTCTTTTGCGCCCATATTAACTTTCTATCAGCATATTACAGGCTATATTGTACTAAAATTTCAGCCAAATTAACAGAATGGCTTTTTCCTAACATTTTGTGCGGGGTTCTTTCAAACTTGGTGTAACAATAGGAGTTTGCACAAATCTACACCGTCTACTAATGTGTCCTAAGAATAATTAATGAAAGGCCTTTAATTTTTATTCTTCGGTCGTAATAGTAGATCGCGTCCGTGATAGATATAAAAATCTGATTCACTTCAGAACATTCTGATTCACGCGCCGTCGGTTAACTTGCAGTGGGTGTCAATCTGTGTGCGTGTGTGCGTAAATTTGTACTGACTGGTTCTGCAGCTCGGGCGACTTCTGCGCGAGCTCGGCAAAGGCCTCGCCCAGCGCGCGCTGCGTGGCGGCGGCGGCGCCGAGCTGCGCGGTGAGCGCGCCGGACAGGCGCAGCACGCCGGCGTACTTGCGCTGCGTCTCGCGCAGCATCTCGATCTGAGCCTCCAACTCTGCAGACAAACCCCATTCACATGCACAAATTATGTCAAGCACACATCAGAGGAACTACTAAAACCGCCCTAACTGCTACGAAATGTAAATGGCCTTCAAATTCATATTTTTTAAGAACATTGTAAGTAATTAGTTAGCAAGTTTCCCGAATAGAATAAAATAAAACAAATAAGGTTACTGCTAATGTCCAAACTGTTAGCATGGAGGTGCATTTAACAGTAGCAGTAAAATAGTGCAAATAATGTGCACAATTTGTTTTGATAATCTGCATGTACTGAAAGTGTTCTATCATTATAAAACTGCCACAAAGCATTAATTACAAAATAATCAATATACAGTGTGTCCGGACATGGACTAGCGATATTCTAAATACTTAAATATAAGCTATTTTAAAGTACTATTACACTATAGGCTTGGGTCCAATACACTTCCCCGCTATGTGGCAGCCATTTTGTTTTTTTTTGTTGAAATATGCTCTATGCGAGTACAAAAAAAATCATATATCTCAAAGTTTTAGTCATACTGAGATAAAAATAGGCTTATTCGGAAGGCAATAATATTGTCTACCGTCTGCATTACAAAGCAATGTGTTCACAATTCCATAACTTTTGAAAAAAAATGTGAAAGTCGAAAAAAAATTCAAAAAATTATGCAATTCAACCAATAATGGTTAATTACTACAAAAACAACCCCGAGAACTTTTTATTTTTTATACTAGATCGACAGTTTTTGAGCTACGCTACAATGCAACATAAAATTCACAACTGTATGTTTAATACTTTAAGAGTTATTGTTGTTTGAACATAGCGTATGCGCAAGCACAAAACGTCTTTGTTAACCGCCAGAGTGTCATTTATGGCATTCACTGTATTCCATCTGAGAGCAGGCGAGAAATACTGTTCGTTACTACCGTGAGTAAGCGAGATAGAACGTATTAGTCCACTACCTGAAACAAAATCAGTTTTAAGGACAAATTATTAGTTGGGTTAGTTTAGTTGTCCCTCGCCCTGCGTTGTGATCGCTATCGCTACTTTCACTTACCGTCCGTGCTGTTTACGTGCTGCGTTAGTGTTTTGTATTTAAAAGTGTGATAAAGTATGGCACAGCGTCAATATTCATCGCAACATATTGCTGACATACACTTTGTGTATGGCTTTTGCAATGGAAGTGCAAATTTGGCTGTACAAGAATATCGACGAAGGTACCCTAACAGGCCTACACCGAGTCGCCAAACTTTTATCGACGTGCATTCAAGATTAGCGGAAAGAGGTATTCAAAGAGCTGTTAATGAACGCAATCGCTTGGTATCGCCCGAAGATGAAGAAGAAGTGCTTAGACTAATAACCAATGATCCTAGACTAAGCGTTAGACGGATTTCAGTGCAACTTCGAATGTCTAAGTGGCATGTATGGAGAATTTTGAAAAGAAAAGGGTTACACCCTTATCATTTTCGACGGGTTCAAGACGTGATCGAACCAGATTTTGCTGCGAGATCTGTGTTTTGTTCGTGGATAAATAGAAATTTGAGACAGAACCGTAATTTTTTACAAAGAATACTGTGGACTGATGAAGCCAAATTTACAAGAGCTGGGATTACAAACCACAGAAACGACCATCTCTGGTGCTCCGCAAATCCAAGGGCGGTGCGCCCAAGCTCATTTCAACATGAATTCTCAGTAAATGTGTGGGCCGGCATAATCAACGATAGGCTGATAGGGCCATTGGAATTGCCACCTACATTAAACGGCGCTAGATTTTTAGAATTCTTACAGACACAGTTTGCGGACAGCCTCATGGACCTACCTCTATCATACCGTCGGCGTATGTGGTTCCAGCTCGATGGTGCACCCGCGCATTTTTCTCGAGCAGTGAGAGAATATTTAAATAATAATCTACAGCCGTGGATCGGTCGTGGTGGTGTAGTAGCGTGGCCGCCTCGCTCACCCGATTTGACACCCTTGGATTATTTTTTGTGGGGTCATATGAAACAAAAAGTATACGCTACAGTTCCAAATACCAGGGAAGAACTCGTCGCAAAAATTATGGCAGCCGCCGAAGAAATTAGATCCGATTTGGATTTAATTAGGCGCTCATCAACCCAGGTGGCACAGAGAGCCGTAGTGTGTCTACAAGCTGGAGGTGGCCACTTTGAGCAACTGCTTTAGATATTTTAATCTTCATTTAATATTGGAAAAAACATTAAATAAAATTCAATATGAATGTTATGTTTTTTTAATGATTTCCTGTTTAGGGTTCCGACAAAGGCCTTTTGTGCTTGCGCATACGCTATGTTCATACAACAATAACTCTTAAAGTATTAGACATACAGTTGTGAATTTTATGTTGTATTGTAGCTTAGCTCAAAAACTGTCGATCTAGTATAAAAAATAAAAAAGCTCTCGGGGTTGTTTTTGTAGTAATTAACAATTATTGGTTGAATTGCATAATTTTTTGTTTTTTTTTTCGACTTTCACATTTTTTTTCAAAAGTTATGGAATTGTGAACATATTGCTTTGTAGTGCAGACGGTAGACAATATTATTGCCTTTCGAATAAGCCTATTTTTATCTCAGTATGACTAAAACTTTGAGATATATGATTTTTTTTGTACTCGCATAGAGCATACTTCAACAAAAAAAACAAAATGGCTGCCACATAGCGGGGAAGTATATTGGACCTAAGCCTATAGTGTAATTGTACTTTAAAATAGCTTATATTTAAGTATTTAGAATATCGCTAGTCCATGTCCGGACACACTGTATATTATAAAAGAAAGTGTACAATATGCGTGCCGCTAAAACTCAGAAATGAGACCCGGTACGATTAAGGGAGTTATATGGTGTGGTAACCCTCTATCTCCTGTCCATGAAGACGGTTCCCGTTTTTACCTGAAGGGCATGCTTTTGAAGATATAAGGGCTGGAGTTTTCGCCCTCTAGAAATTTCTAGAACAGTCCAGAGCATTCGAGAGCACTCCACAACATTCTGGAATGTTGTGGAATGTTCCTGAGCGAAGCCAGGAACCACTTACCAGTATCCACAGTGCGTGAGCTCTTGCCGAGCTTCTCGTACAGTATCTGTTTGGTGCACTTGTAAGTGGAGACACCCCAGTTGCGGATGGCGTCGAGCTTGGATGAGCCAGCTCGTAGCAATGTACTGGAGCCCGCACCATTTTGTGACACATCTGGGGGAGCTGACACAATACCACTTTAATAATTTTTTGCATACCAAATGGTAAAATGTTCTTCAAACAAAACAAATTATTCTATTCTATTCCTTTTTAGGGTTCCGTACGTCCGAATAATAAAAAAAAAGGAACCCTTATAGGATCACTCGTGTGTCCGTCTGTCCGTCCGTCAGAGTCAATTATCTCCGAATCTACTAGACCGATTAAATTGAAATTTGGTACACATATCAATTCACATATCAAGTCGTGTAAGCTCAAGGTATATTTACCCTGAGTGATACACTGTTGAAATAATTCGCAACAAAAAAGTAAAGGCTGTTCTACATAAACGGTACAAAACCAGCAGGTTGATGACTGATTACGAAGCGTTTGCTCAGTGTAGAACCATAGTTAAAAATTTGAATTTACGCGCTCGGGAACAGCATGAGCACCGTGTTGAAAACCAAATGCTGGAAGACCCATAGTCGTTTTGGAATTATGCAAAATCTAGAAGAGGTAGTAGAAGTAGGCAAAAGATTTTAAAGAATGGCGAGCCGTTGACGGACGAGCAGTGTGCTCAGGAGTTTGCTGAGTACTTCTATTCGGTGTATAGTACAGAGCAGGCTGAGTTGGATGTCAGCGCGGCTATGACCGAAGCGGGCGGGGAGAACGGAGCGGCGCGGGTACATCTTGATCACTTACAACTGTCAGACGTATGTTGCGCGCTTCAAGAGCTTAAACCGAAAAAGTCTTCGGGACCGGATGGCATTCCGCCTTACACCTTTAAGGATTGTCGGTCGGCGCTAGCTAAACCGCTGCAATACATTTTAATAAATATCTGGATGGAGCTGTGTTTCCGGAGAAGAGGAAGATTACCCGCGTCGTGCCGGTGCCAAAGGGAGGGTCAGCGATGACGGTGGACGGTTACAGGCCTGTCGCAGTGCTGTCGACTCCAGCGAAGGTTTTCGAAGCGGCTATTCATAAGAGCATATTTCAACAGGTCAGTGGCCAGCTTTCAGACGTCCAGCACGGGTTTCGACCAGCAAGAAGTACTACTAGCAATCTCCTGAGTTACATGGCTAATATTGTGCCAACAGCGCGTACACTTGTTCGATCTTGATATATTTTCACTACCTCGAACAAAATTTAAAAGGATGGCTATTCAATTGCTTGCACAATAACCATGATCATCATTCTTCCTAACCTAAATCGCCTCCATTAGATGCGTGCATTGACGCATAAAATAATTCTATGCATCAATGGATGTGTGGCTTTGTTTTATTTCTCCATAATAGTTTATTCCGCGGACATTGGTGTGGGTTACATGTTTACCTCTATTACCCTATTTTGTTATTTACCATATTTGTAACGTGTAACTGTTTTATGTCCCAATAAAATAAAATAAAAATAAATAAAAAACAGTGGACAGTGGGGGCCAAACTGATGCCGCTTATTTCGATTTTAAAAAAGCATTCGATCTGGTAAATAATGATGTTTTGCTAAAAAAGTTAGCCACCATTGGTTTCACTCCACATCTACTAGTTTTTTGCAAGTTACTTAAGCGGTAGGCAACAGTACGTAGAATATGCGGGACACACGTCAGAACCATATTTTTTTATTTATCAGGTCGGGGGTGAGTCAGGGCAGTAATCTTGGGCCTTTGCAGTTCATTCTTATGATTAATGATTTGCCAGAAGTTGTTAAAGACGCCAAATGTTTACTGTTTGCTGATGACCTCAAGCTGTCGCTGGAGATAAGTAAATTGGAGGACTGTGATAGGCTTCAAAGAGACATAGACAGAGTGGTGACCTGGAGCAAGGATAACATCTTGCAGTTCAACATCTCGAAGTGCGTAACAATCACTTTCTCTCGCGCGCGCACTCCTTATATGCATACAATATAGACGGGTTGCCAATGACTAGGACTACGGAAGTAAGGGAATTTGGGGGTTAAATTCAACACTGGGCTAACGTTTCGTGATCACATCACAAGCTGCTGCAGAAAAGCTTACCGTCATTTGGGTTTTATGCTACGTATGGTGCGTGGCTTTAATAACATTAAAGCGGTTATCGCCTTATATAATGCTTTAGTTAGAAGTCAATTAGGATGTAACGCAGTCATTTGGGCTCCACACGAATCTAAATATAGGCTCTTGCTGGAGAGTACAAAACAAGTTTGTGAGATACTTGTACTTGCGCTTGTATGGAGTATACCCATTTTATCCGCTTACGTACCCAACTTTATTTATTTTGGGTATGGTTGGATAATATAACGAGCTGAGGGTCAGGAGGGATCTCGCACTCACCTCGTACATATTCAAAGTACTTAGAGGGAAGGTACATAATGCGAACATATTAGGGCACATAGGGTTGTACGTTCCGGACAGGTACGTGTGGCGACGACGACAGCCACGGGTGCTGGCGGAGCCGCGCGCTCGGACTAATATTTTAAGGGAGGCGCCACTGTCGCGTGCACTCCGCACTCTCAACCTCATAGCTAGTGACTCGGACCTTTTCTGTTGTTCTCTTTGTGAGTTCACAAAGAATGCATTGTTTGTAATAAGTTACAAAATTTAATCATAGTAATAAGTTAGGATAAGAAATTAATTAGGATAAGATATGTACACTATCGCAATAGGTTTCCCTGTAAGGATAGATGTAATTTGGAAATAAATAAATAAATAAAAAAAAATTCTGTGACCCAAACGCAGAGGTGTGACGTAAATAGACGAAATCTGTATATGGGGGTCACTTTTGGGGTCAAGATGGGAAATTAAAAAAAACAATTGCAAAGTGCATTGTGTGACATATCAAATGAAAGGGCTTATTGTGAGGATCTCAATTTTTGTTTTGTAATTTTAAAATAAATAGTTTCCCAGTTATTCAAGAAAATAGACGAAAGTTGACCATTCCCCCCCTTCATTCCGAAACTACTCAACCTAAAATTTTGAAAAAAATACATAAATTAGTTTTCTACTTATAGATTATGGGAAAACCTATAAGAAGTCCATGATATGAAAAATAACATGGTAACTGGTAGAGAATACCTAAGGCATTAAGTCCGCCTTTGTACCTTTTTTGTGTGCGAAAAGTTTAAATAAATAATAAATAAATCACTCAATATTGTGCGTACCAACTTACATTTGCAGTTGGAATGTATGGGAGAACATGATTTTCAACTACAATGTTAAGTTTGTTCTTGGGATAAATTCATTCCAGCTAAGGAACCCTTCATTTTGCATGGTCCGTCACGCACTTGGCCGGTTTTTTTTCAAGTATGGTTTGATAAATAAAATGAACAAACAATAAAAAATATAATATTATTTCCTTGTTGTAGTGTTCTTGTTTCCTTGGCTAATAATAATATTTCTTCATTATAAAACAACGCCAATCAAAAATCAAAATTCAAAAATCAGGCTCAAAACAGCACTTTTTGAACACAGGACTACATAAGACTGTCCATAAAACAATGGCACTTCACCACTTCCTAGTGTTCTGGCTAGGAACACAATGTGGTGCAATAATCTCCCAAGAAGTAGTTCTTCGCAATAGTATTCTATTGAAAAAATAAAAAGTTCCAGTTGAAACATATTTTGAAACTACTTCAGATGTGCCCATCTATTGTCTTGACAATCATAGTAAAGTTAGCGTCAGAGAAAACGAACCCCCCAAGACTTAAAGAATTATCGCTCGAGCAACGGTGGGCGCGTCACGTGACTGGCCCCGAGCAGCTCCCTCCCCGCCGCCCGCGCCGCACCCATCTCTGCCCGAGCATCCACCGATCCATACACGGGTCATTTAATAAACACCTCTTTGTCATAGGAGTAACAGACAGTCCGCTGTGCAGGGCCTGCATGGAGGATGACGAGACAGCGGCACATGTGCTTCTAAGCTGCCCGGTGGTCGCCACTTACAGGGCAAAATACTTCGGTAACCCAGGTACCCTACGTGAGACGGTCAGTAACATCAAGGCGTTGCTGGCCTTCCTTGAGGAGCTGGGGTGGATCGAATGATCGATTTTCCCACCCGTACGCAAAATACGCGCATTGACGTGGAGTTGCGGACACCAGCCCATATTACCTATTACCTATATTATCCACCGATCCAACTCAAATATTATTTGCATGTTTTTAATAATTAGGTGTTATGGTATCTTTTTCGGCTTCTAGCCGAACTGTATACCAAGAATAACTTACAAGACACTTCGTGTCGTAGAGGATACAAACCCGCATGACCAGGCGCCAGCCGATCATCAAGACCGTGCCTTATACCAATAGGCTATTGGCTCAGTTACAAGGTTGATAACGGTCTACTCTTCTACACATTAAGGTTTAAATTTCAACTTCCACCACGTGAGATACACCTACTGTCCACAACCTTGTTTTACAAAATGCAATACGTAGGTAACTCCTCAATTAACTAAAAGATAAGGTTGAAATTAGCATAGATTTCTTGTTTGGTTGAATAGAATGTGCTTGATTCCGATTGTTGCACGACCGTCATTTTACTTCAGAAACTTAACTGACGGGTGATGTGAAATGTGATCGCCAAGGCCCTCGCCCAACTGCTTACACTAATGAATCGGAGCGACACCTTGGGACACACAAAAACTAATGCGAAATAGTGCTGCATGCTTCAATATGGTTTCGGGCATGAAACATCGACTTCAAAAAGTGATAGACAGTGACGGCCATCCTCTCCGTTATTAATAGGCAATTTACTCAGCAGATTGATTGTGAAACTTATCTGATAAAATTGCATTGGAACGTGTGAGCAAGTGTTAATAATTCCCAATATTTGTGGGATCATTATCTCATAGTTAATCAAAAATAAACAACCTTTATTATTATCAATCTAAGCCAATCAAGTTACTCTTATTTACAAGTAGTCTTGCAATGTGTTAACGATGCACCACCTGACCTCACATATTTTTCTAATGTTGTGTTAAAAGGGCTATCAGAAATTGTGATAAAAGAGAAAGATGTATTTTGCTATACTATTATAGTTTAGCATGTTGGTTCTTCCTCTGTGATTCACAGGCACAAATGACAAGATTTCATTTTTTAACCAGGCTTTTTTCCGACAAGATCATACATAGTATAAAAAAATAATGTTGTAAAAACATTATTTTTTTATACTTTTAGTAAATAAATATTGTAGTTATGTTTCTAGAAATATCTACAACGTGTAACGTTAAATGCGCAAAACCTGAAAATAGTTTGATCAGAATGACGAGCAGAATTAATTGAACCACTTTTTAATATAGGTCACATTTTTCAAAAAATCTTCATTATAAATGTTGCTCGTCTCTTGCGTCTGCGACAATGCTCGATAAAGCATCGTCGCAGACGCAAGAAACGATCAGAATGGCCAGTAAAACTAAAACAGCACAAAAAACCTTTACAATTTTTTTAATGACTTATTTTCTCTGTGAAATAGGTCAATTGAATTAAAAATCAGTTGGGGTGTCTGAGGTTTTGCGCATTTAACATTACACGTTGTATAAACGAACCTTTATCTAATGTTAAACGTTCTAGCATTTGTTTTCCAATATGGTTTTTAAATATAGATGTTTTCTGAAATAAAGTTACGAAAATTACCTAATCATCTATTAAAGATTATTAAAAAAAAAAAAAAAACTTCTCATCCGCAGATTTGAAGGGGGGTTCGTTTTCTCTGAAGCTACACGAGTACAAGCAAGCAAAGCCAAGCAAGGTAAGCTACGCAAGTATAATGAGACTGACCTAGTCAGCACTGGAATGCTAGTGGGTGTAATGCTGTACAAATACATTGCTTCTGATTAATTCAATAGGACAACGTGATATAGCACAGCACAAACTTCCAAATCAGTTTTATTGGCAATGACATGACTCACGATTTAACAAGATGTGTCTGAGATATAGAAAACTGATATTGTACACCATACAAAACTTGGGCAAGGCCCGTGTCGACAGCGATAGAGTGAGGGATTGCATTTGGTTCTGAGTATATCTCAGGGGGCAGATTGTAATGCTCACCTACAGCTGGTGGTGCTTACCGTACGCGGGCGGGAAGGGCATAGAGCGCGAGGTGGGGAACTTGGGCTCCGTGCCTGACGTGATGGAGTCGCTGGACTCGCGCAGCGGCGGAGTGTCCTTCAGCATCTCGTGGATGCTGCGCTCCGATTGCCTGCACGATAACAACGCGTTACACTCACACTCATAGTAGCCCACACACAAGCCACTACGGAAGCAGGTAAATTAAACAGATAACAGTCCAGTATTATTGTATAAAATTAAGACAATATTTCCATATCACATGACACACCATTTAGACATCTTAGCGTATAAATGATGTCTTCCTTCAACGACTAGACAACTCGATCGCGATAAACACCCTGAACTTCTTTAAGTAAACGACAAACTTAGCATTTTTCAAGGAAATGCCGGAACATATTTTATGAATCACAGCAATCGACGCTAAGTACACTTTGACATTGACAATTTACAAGAAGCTGCCTTTTCTTTCACCGTTGTTTTGATAAGGCGTGACAGCAGGATAGATAGCCACATTTACTATATATTTGAAAGAGAAGGCAACTTTCGTTTTACCATTTTGACGTTTAATAATCGGAGGCTTTATTTATTTATTGCTATAGCAACAATAAAGTTTGGATACACGTCCGAAATGTTTTACCGTTTGGATGGGTCACACACGATAGCCAAAAGGTAAGGGCTCTTTCCCACGGCAAGATCCCGTTTTTTGCAGGTACGGTTTTTAGCAGGATCCCGTTTAGTAGTATACGTGTTTAAATAACATTTACACAAGCATCCTGTTTGCAGTATCCGGCAAACAGGATGCTTGTGTGAATATATATATTTGAATATGTATACATATTAGTGTGTATTTGTATACATTTTTGTATAGTGTGCGTGTTTAACACGTTGACGGGTGGTACCGCCTATGGGCGATAATGTCTCAAAAATGATACGACAGTACGTCGCGCGACGTCTAAGTTTTTACTTAAATAAAATCAGTACGTTCGACGACGATCGCTTTTGCATACTTTCATAAGGAAAGGAGGAAAGGAGTGTCGAATAGAGTCGACGCATACAGACGTGTACATCAATGCATTATAAAAATAAATAAATTAACACTTGCATAAATACTGACCCAGTTTTTTTAGTATACTAGCGTGTTTTATAAATCAAGTGATGTTTAGGATGATGTGACTAGATTATAATAATAAACATTTTTATAATCTGAAGTATGGACGGCAGCCCCTTTCCTCGAAGCGGGTTGACTCCACGCAGCCCCCCGTCGACACCAACACCAAGATCACCTCAACAACCCAAGCAGACCCAAGAAGTTGCCGTTGACCCAGCTGAACCTATCCCCACTCCGGAAATCCAGAACTGGATGGTGTCCATTGAACAATGCTTGAACGAGGTATGTGCTACTGCTAATGAAGGAAAACTCAATTCAGACCAGAAGTTAAGAATCTCTTTGCCGAAAAGTTGGACACGGAGTTTCTCAAATGGCCGTGCGATACCAGTCGCTGAAATCAAGTGCCATACAAACACATACCGCCCTTAAGACCATGACTGAAGCTCGAGACCTAGCGGACTGTCTTACAGAGATGAACCGCACCATTCAGGAGTCCTGTACGAAGCAAGGTGCTGGGAGGAGTGATACATCGTTTGCCGATATGGTGAAGAAGGGATCCAGCAATTTTGTTCGTCCGATCCAACTAAGTTCCGTGGCCATTTTCCCATGTGACAACTCAAAAACCAGTGACGAAACCAGGAACATGGTTCAAAACATCATATGCCCAGGTGAGATGAAGCTGAAAGTACGTGGCGTACGCAAAATCGGAAAAGGAGGCCTTATAATCAGCACGGAGACTAAAGATGACCTGGACAAGCTCAAGCAAACTGTCCAAACTGCTTCGTCAGAGCTTACTGTCGACGAACCCCGAAAGCGCAAACCTCGCATTGTAGTAATTGGAGTGCCCGCATCTATGGCTGAAAAAGAGGTCTTTAAATGTATATATGATCAAAATTTAGCTGACAAACTGCCGACTATATCCCGAGATACTTTTATGACCTCAATAATACTAAGCCACAAATCTGAGAGAAAAGATACTGAAAACTGCAATTACATACTAGAAGTTCCAGCCGTCATTCGGAAGGTCCTGATCACCCAGGAACGACTATTTATTAATTGGACGTCCTGCCCAGTACGTGACTTCACTCTGGTAACTAGATGTTACAAGTGCCAGCAGTACGGCCACGCAGCCAAGTTCTGCAAAGCCACTGCCCCTACGTGTGGTCATTGCGGAGAAGAAGGCCACAATATTCAAGACTGTACAAAGAAAGCCGAAGCGCCAAAATGTGCAACATGTCTGCGCTTCAAAAAATCAGCGAGCCACAAAACGGGAGATCAAGATTGTCCAGCTAAAAAGTCTGCCGAGAACAGGTACATCAACTCAATCGATTATGAAGGCGCCTAAGAGCGCCACATACCTGTTTGTATTTTAGACTTTACTTTTTATTTTCATTTTTATTATACTATGGATAGTACCTTAATTACGGACATAGATAATAGTTTTCAAACTGTTTCAAAGTCATGTAAGGTTGAGGACTGCAGACAATATCTTTCCGTGTATCAAAAGTCACTAACCATATTAACCCAAAACATTCGTAGTATTTATAAGAACATGGATAGCTTTAACATTTTTCTTCATAGACTTAACTTTAATTGTGATATAATAATACTAACCGAGTGCTGGTTATCTAATCGCCAGGATAACCTCCCAGTAATACCAGGGTATAACGTGTCTTTTACCAGAATAAATAACAATCAAAACGATGGTGTGGTTGTCTATTCAAAAGATTCTTTAATGGTCACAGTCGAGGAACCTAATCTACACGACTGTAAGAGTAATTGCTTGATTATCAAAATTGGTACAACCGCAGCAATAATTGCTATATATAGATCCCCTTCTGCTAGAAACTTGGATGCTTTTCATGCTTCCTTAAACCAACTTTTTCAAGCGGTAGGCAATTTTAAAAATGTAATATTAACACGAGATATAAATATAAACATTAACTCTGATTACTGCAACGCAGGGATCCAAGACTATCTTAATATCTGCTCATTCCATGGTTTTCTGTCCGCACATACACTGCCTACACATCAAAGCGGTTCCTGTCTCGATCATATGATAATCAAATCCAGTTTTTCGTTTATTACGCTTGTTACTAACTCTACAATTACCGACCATCACGCAGTTTTACTGAGCCTTAACTTAACGCTGCCTAAGCAAAATCGCCCGCAGACCAAAACGCAACTAAACACAAACAAACTTGAATATGATTTATGCAACATTGATTTTAACCCAGTTTTCAATACACCTGACGCTAATTTTGCTTTATCGTACTTTATAAAACATGTTCAATCAGCTATATTACACAACTCGACTGTTATTACAGTAAACAAGAAAAATTATAATATTAAACCTTGGATTACTCCTGGCCTAATTCGGTGCATAAGACAGAGAGATAAACTTCATCTAAGATATAGGAGGGACCCAGATAATCTCGTCACTAAAGTCACCTATACCAGATACAGGAATTTTTGTAATAAACTACTAAAGGATTTAAAAAGAAGTTACGATAAAAATGAATTAAATAGAGCGGGAAACAATAGCAAGCAACTTTGGAAACATATCAAAAACATCACCTATATGTCAAAACA
This sequence comes from Eremobia ochroleuca, assembly GCA_949629135.1. Taxonomy (NCBI): domain Eukaryota; kingdom Metazoa; phylum Arthropoda; class Insecta; order Lepidoptera; family Noctuidae; genus Eremobia; species Eremobia ochroleuca. Next base: position 18,121,316 of record OX451405.1, on the reverse strand, counting down.
GCGCGAATCAAATTCGAGTTTACTGCTTACTAATCCTTCACCTATCCTGTCAGCCAACGAAGTGAATAATTTTTTCGTAAATGTTGGGAAAACTCTTGCTGAGCAGATTCCAAAACCTGACTGGGTTCAACCTTCTTCCCAAAAGTGTGAAAATAGACGTACTCTAAAATCTTTTGCCTTGCTAGACACCGACGAAGAAGAAATTACCCGAATAATTTGTGGACTAAAAGATGACTGTGCTGTTGGATGGGATAACATTAGCAATAAGACCCTTAAACTCTTTAAGCATATCCTTGTACCTCCCTTAACCCATATTTATGTGTTTTTCTGAAGGCATTTTCCCTAAATGTCTAAAAAAAGCAATTGTCATCCCTATCTTCAAATCCGGAAACAAAGACCTAGTAAACAATTATCGGCCAATATCACTACTCCCCTCAATATCTAAAATACTAGAAAAAATTATTAACAGTAGATTAGTTAACTATCTAGAGAAAAATGAATTCTTATCATCTGCGCAATTTGGTTTTAGAGCCAAATTATCCACAGCCGATGCAGTACACAGTCTAACAGATTTTGTCTCAGAAGAACTTGGTAAAGGAAACCAGACCCTGGGGATCTTCCTTGATCTGGCGAAGGCTTTTGATACAGTCTCCGTTTCGACGCTTTTGTACAAATTAGAGGCCTTAGGAATAAGGGGAACGCCGCTGAAACTTTTTGCTGACTACTTAGACGATCGTTATCAATGTGTTAAAATTGACAATATTAGTAGCGACGAGCAAAAAAACACAGGTTTTGGTGTTCCCCAGGGAAGTATTCTAGGCCCCACCCTTTTCCTGATTTATATCAACGATTTGTGTAATTTAAATATTAAACATGGCAAAATTATATCGTATGCAGATGACACGGCGTTAATATTCACCGCTAAAACAAATAGTGAATTGTACGAATATGCTCAAATAGGTTTCAATACTGTGTATAATTGGCTTCAAAGCAACTTACTAACACTAAATGCCGACAAGACAAAATATATCCACTTCTGCATCCGCAAACCGCATCTTAATATTACTAACTCTCATCTGTATGCCCATCATTGCGGACTCCGCTCAGTCAACGTATGTAAGTGTCCTTGTATCCTCAAAACATGTAACATAAAATATCTCGGGGTTCTAATAGACGAGTCGCTCTCATTTAGACCACATATTGACAGTTTGGTTACAAGAGTGCGCAAATTAATATTTGTTTTTAAAAAATTGCGAGTAATTGCAGATAGGAAACTAGTGTCACAAATTTACCTGGCCCTAGGTCAATCTGTAATACAGTACTGTATTACTTCATGGGGTGGAGCACCAAAAACTTACTTACTACCTCTTGAAAGAGCACAGAGAGCAATTTTAAAAGTAGCAAACTTCCATCCCTTTCTCTATCCTACAGCTCTGCTATACAAATCCTGTAACGTGCTGACTGTTCGCCAGCTTTTCATAACGCACTTGGTATTAAAACAGCACACCATGCTTTCCTATAACATCCAAAGCACTAATAAGAGACGGAATGATATTGTATGTGAGTCAAATGCATCCTCTAAATATGTTTTTGTAAACAGATTCTATACATTTTTAGGCCCATTTCTATACAATAAATTAAATAGGAAATTAAGTATCTATAAATTAAATAATTACGTCTGTAAAAAGATTATTCTGCAATTTTTACTTAGCTTATCATACAGTGAGACAGAGGATTTACTCATTGTCTGTAAATAAAACATGTTAGTTTTTAAGATAATATCAGTTTTTAATTAGTCTTCTCAGTTTTAATTTTGTATTTTTATATTTTAAAATTCTAAGCACCTTTCTAGCCTGAAACACAGGTTCTACCTAGTTCAGGCAAATGAGCAACTGTGTCCTCTACATATAATTGTTAAGGTATATTATTGTAAATCTGCACCATTTTTATAAATAAACGATATTATTATTATTATTATTATTAATAAGGCGCAGCAGTACTGTCACCACAGGTACAATTATGACTTCCGTACTGGCACAATACTATGATTAAAAATTCGTTATACATAATATACAGTGCGAGTCTTTATAAAGTGCACATATTAAAAAGGGTGAAAATATAAACAATTTTATCGACGGAAAAAAATTCAAAAAATATCTAAAAAAAAAAAATATTTTTTTTATGGACTTTTATTTTTTTTTACTCTCGTCTTGGTACCCCACGCAAACAAACTGTTACTACTTTTAAACTAAATGTGATATTAAAACAAAACAAAATTAATAATGATATCTAATAATAGGCCGAGCTAATAAAGCCATAATTTTTTGAAAAATAAACCTCATAAATTAATTATTAATGATTTTTTTAAGAAAATTTATCATTTTTCTACCAATTTTTGCAATAAATGTAAAATTTATCAAAAAAATGTCCCCTTTACCCTACTTTTTTCTTATTTTATCTTATTCTACATCGTATTAGCTATTTTTTGGTAAAAATCCCATGGTTGTAGCTAAAACACAACATTTGCTATCAGAGGCTAAAAAAGAGGCTCACTGGGTGTGTTATTAATTCGAAAGGATAAATTACTTTCTTATGAAGGCTATGTGATTCATAAAACAAAGAAGCGTAGGTTAGGTTAATCAAAATCATTTATTATTTCACATGAAACTTAAAACTAATGCATTAATTGCTCAAAATGTCCGCCACGCTGTTGTAAACACAAAAACGCGCGAAGGGAAATTTGTTGTGTGGCCCTTCTTGTCATTTCGCGATCATTGCGAATACCATTCGCGCAGTTTATTATGCGATCTTGCAAATCAGCCTCGGTTTCGATCGGGGTGTTATAAACTCGTTGTTTCATTGTCCCCCACAAAAAGTAATCAAGTGGCGTCATGTCAGGAGAACGTGCAGGCCACCCTACGGGCCCTGCTCGGCCGATCCACCGGTTAGGGTAATTTTCATTAAGGAATGCTCGGACATTTCCAGCGTAATGGGCAGGACATCCATCCATTTGTACATACATGTGTCGACGTGTCATCAACGGCACATCCTCCAGGAGTTCATAAAGTTGCTGCAACAGCCCTAAAAAGCTTTGGCCGGTCAATGTTCGTGGCAATATCACCGGGCCAATTAAATGGTCATCAATAAGGGCTGCCCAAACGTTTACTGTAAATTTCACTTGAAATGTCAATGGGCGTTTCAATTTTGGGTTTTCGCCTTTTGGGCACCACATATGTAGATTTCGGCAATTAGTGATGCCATCTCTTGTAAAACTTGCTTCGTCCATCCATAGTATCTTTGCTGGAAAATTTGGATTTTCTCGTATCTTCCTCTGGATCCAAGTCGACATTACGCACCTTGGCCTTCAATCTACATCTTCATGCAGATGCTGTACCCTCTGATAATGATAAGGATGCAACCCCTCTTTTCTTAAGATGCACCACGCCGTTTTTTGTGAAATTCCGTGACGCATAGCCAAACGTCTAGTGCTGGTAGTTGGATTAGCATACAAATCATTTAGCACTGCTTCTTCGACAGCGACGTCAATTATAACTCCCGATTCTGCTTTTACCACTCCAAGTTCGGGGCCAACGCTCGCAAATGCGTTAAGCCATGCGATTACGAGAAGTCGGAAAACACCAAAGGCAGTCGGTAATGGCGGCTGACGACTGTCTGACGACCACTGGTCGCCTTTTCGTCACGGACCGAACATCGAAGACACAGTTTTTAGTGGACACTGGTAGTGATTTGTGTGTGTTTCCGCGGCATGTTCTACGTGAACAGCGTGTCAAGTCGAACTATCAACTGTCGGCCGCTAACGGATCTACTATTGATACGTACGGCTATCTACAGCTAAATTTAGACTTTAATTTGCGCCGTAACTTTCCATGGCGTTTTATTGTAGCTGATGTCACTAAGCCGATCATTGGTGTGGATTTTTTAAGTTTTTACGAGTTGCTTGTTGATATCAGAAACCAACGTTTGGTGGACAATACCACGTCAATGTATGTAACAGCTTCCGTTGCGAAGGCTTCAGCGACGTGTTCAGTGAAGGTCTCAGTTGGTGATTCCAGGTATCACTTGATACTTAATAAGTACCCCGAGATCTAAACGACCGAACGTAGCGAACTTTTTTCACATATTGAGGCAAAGGATCCTATGAATAAAGCAAATTGGTCAAGTTGGATGTTTGTTGCACAGATATAGTTTGTTGTTTAGGCGTGAGTAGATGAGTATGAGTGTATTTTACTTCCTAATAATCCTACTAATATTATAAATGTGAAAATTGGTGAGTATGGATGGATGGATGTTTGTTACTCTTTCACGAAAAAACTACTGGACCAATTTTGTTATTTGACATGGAGGTAGCTGACACTTTGGATTGCATATGAGCTTGTTTTATCTACTAAATTGGCTTTTTTTTGTATCATTCGTCTGTCCGATATCGATTAAAATCGATTATTCTACGATCTAGAGCCGAGAATACATTTCAAAACTGTGAGTTTTGTCATTATGTTTCCCTGAATTGTGGTACGGAGCAGCTTATCAACAACTAGGAGAAGAAATTAATAGAATATACAATTAACGATTTCTCCATTATATTATGGGAGTCATCATAATAATCACGCACAACGTGCCCGCGCAGCGGCGCACCGTCTACTTGCGCTGAGTTCTCCCATTGGTCGATCAATTATTTTAACACTAGCTGACCCGCGCAACTTCGTCTGCGTCGCAATAATATATATCTTACAACCTTCCTCGATAGATCGACTATCCAACATAGTAATATTTTTTCAATTAGTTTTCCTAATGTGGAAAGAATTTTCAAAGTCGTCAGAGTAATTTTTGAGTTGAATCGTAACAAACAAAAAATCTAATCTTTCCTCTCTATAATATTAGTTCAGATTACCTACCTTAGAATATAGTATTAATGTGAGAATTACTATAGGTACATAATATCATCATCATCATCATCAGCATCAGCCTTATATTGGTCCCACTGTAGGGACTCAGGCCTCCTCTCTAGGAGAGGGATGGCCTATACTCCACCACGCGGGCCCAGTGCGGATTGGTAGATGTCACATATCTTCGAATTTTTGGTTCTAAGATATACCGGTTTCCTCACGATGTTTTCCTTCACCGTTTTAACCTTCAAGCGGGCGCGCGGACATTTGTAACGCCAGCGGTCGCGCGTAACCTAAAAGACCTATAGGATATTTCAGGGATTTAAAACACTAATTATTTAATATTTTTTGTATTTATCACATTATCATTATGTTAGGACATAAACAAAATTATAAAATCAAAATAATATTCTAATTTTCTTTGGATTTGTAAGCAATCTGGCATCATAAATGTATCGAGAATCGATCGCATCGCGGTCGATTCGACGCCGCGCGCCCGCTTGAAGGTTAAGAGCAGTGGCACGTGTTGAAATAAATTACACAAAGTAATGCGCCTGCCTGGGTTCGAACCCACAACCAACTGTTCGTAAGTCGGGGCCGCCACCACTGGGCCACCACTGCTCACAAAACAATATACAATAACACCTTGTAAATATTACGGTGCAATAAATATTTTGAAATTGAATTTCCCGGAGGCCAGAATCTCCACGTATCTACATTGGGACGCGAGGGCCGGCGCAGCGTACCGCGTAATTATTTTGTCGCGCGGACATTTTTACATTGCGATATCTTCTAAGATATTTGTTTAAACTATAGAGAGTAAAAAGCACAAATATTCTATATTAAATTTCCATTCTAACAAACCCATTTATTTAGATATATATTAATACCATATGGGTTAAATAAGCTTCGCAAAAAATAACTCTATTGAAATTAACATTTCAATGGTAAAAAATGGTTACAGTGAGTTAATTTTAATAGATAGATATGCTGTCGCTGACTTTTTTGTAGAACTTTTAAAGAGGAACATTTCTTTTGTACATTATATTTGCATAACTTAAACCATTTTCGCAGCGCATGCAACGGAAGCTCTCAATAAGGAATATCGTTTCCCGTTTGTGTTCATTTATGCTCCACTCTTTTTGGTCCTAGCGTGATGTTATATAACCTAAAGCCTTCCTCGATAAATGGACTATCCAACACAAAAGTAATTTTTCAATTCCAACCAGTAGATCCTGAGATCTTAGCGTTCAAACAAACAAACAAACAAACTCTTCAGCTTTATAATATTAGTATCACAGATAGGTATATATCTACAATAGATAATGCAATTATCACGATTTGTATTGAAACCAAGCGTGCCGACTTTTTAACACCTACTGTGACGTCACAGGCGGAATTTAGTGATGGGAAATCCAAACCGATTCAAAGCCATCGATGCCGCCGATGCCCCTTCGCCCCGCTACGATTCAACTGAAGCCGCCGCCGCCGCCGTGATCGTCTCGCTCACGGCGTATATCGAGGTATCAATACTAATGTGAGCATTAATACATCCACCCATGTACAGACAGTCAAGTTTACTGGCTATCATTCTTAAAACACTGTTGCGGCTAGGCTAGCCCATACTTGTGTGCGTTACTCGAGCGGAATGTTGTCGCTTTTCAGGATTTCGGCTTGACAGAATGAAATTAATAATTTGTGCGTCCAGCCGATCCAAAGATATTCACGAAAAACAGATTTCGCTGGAGTAACGTTACTGCAGCGACATGTTTTTTTACCCGTGGTCGTAGCTGAATACAAACTAGCTACTTATATACATATAATTTGTGCCTAATTGTGCCCAAAAAATATAATTTGTGCGTCTTGAGGTTTCGGAGTTATTCAAGATTCCGCTGGGGTAACGTTTAGCAAATTGCTGTATCTCTTAAACGGCATGACATACAACTACGATTTTTTTTACTACGGTGGGTCTTAATTTGTGCTTAATTTGTGCAATTTTATTTTTTCTATAATTGACACCTTTGGATAATTAGATTTTTTTTTTCAAAAACACTAAAATCGATCCTCGCGCTTCAATGAGAAACCCTAGAAACTTACCAATTATGGTGATTTGTACATACCTTTCATGAACTCAAAGCATCATGTGAAATTCGATGTTTATATTCTAACTCCTTAGAGAGTTATTCCATTTTAATTAAAATCTGGCCACGATATAATGTAACGCTCCAATACATGAGTTATTATTAAGTGACTGATATTATGATTATACTAATAATTAGTACCCTTATTAAATTGTTTATCCTTAAAGTTTCAGCTGAAAAAACCTTCTAACTACTTAGATATAAGAAAAAAACGATAGGAAAAGAAATCACACGATTAACCGAACAATTTCGAATTACTACATAAAAGCGGGCTCGCAGTACATTATGCCCACCTTCTTAAATTGGTAGTATTATAATTGAATTTTTATGGGTACAGGTGCGTACAAAACGTTTAATTAGGTAACTATTTATTTACTTTTATATAAACATGTGACATAGAGAGTTATCAGAGAGTAGGAAGTGACCTAAGGGCGAGCGCGCACTGCGGTGCGTTTTTCTAACGCATAATCTGTGAAGTATGGAATGTCTTTGAAGTGCGCGCACTGCGGTCATGCGTTTTGTTACTGTAGGCCCCGCCCAGTGCGGCAGAACTAACGTAAACGCACCGCAGTGCGCGGTCGCCCGCTTATTGTCGAGTTTATTACAGACATAATGTTTCGAAAGTTTGATACTTTGTAGATTTAAAAAATATTAATAACTCCATACCGATATTGGTTCGTATGGCCTGATGACGTCACTTGCCTTAAATTATTATGTACGAATATGCACTTCTACCACCATAGACTTATAAAAAAAGGAGGACTCCGCGCCACGCATATCGAAAGTGAAGCACAGTAAGTATGCTGGACCATTTGTACAGACGCCAGTACATCTAGCTACTACAATCTGTCAGATTTCTTTAATAGATTTTCAACTTTATCACTAAAGCATAAGGTTCAAAGTTGATTGGGAAAATCTGACAGTTTCGGGTAGCTTGATATGCTGGGGTCTGTACAAACTCGCCTCACGCACACATTTACATCATAGTGTGCCGACCAGTCGCCATTACGTGACCATAAGCACAATGTACCACAAAACCAATGCGTATTGCCCAGCCGAAATTACACGCGTTGTAATTATACACACAATTCCTTGAATTACTGGGAAAAAGATAATGCGCACACGCTCTCCACACACGAAATTGGCGGCCAATTACTCGTGTCAAACAAAATTAACACCGAACCGAACTAAAAGTGCGTTTTACGAATGTTGGTACCATTGTTTTTCATTGAAGAATGTTTACAAAAAACCATTCCATACGGCAACTTCGAATGAAGCAACGACAAACTCTGGGGATTCCCGCCAAGTAATATTTTATTATCCCGGTCGTTCTGACGGCATAGCATAGGGTAGATGTATTTTAGAATTGGCTGAGATAGACAATATAGACATCCACTTTCCTCAATTTGATCAATTTGTGAATATTTCTATTAAGTAGGTACCTAAATAATAAAACAAAATTTTACAGAGGTATCAATCATGCCATTTTATTTCAATTAAAAACTAAATCTATAAACGGTATTTTTTCTTTTATTTTTTTGGCAATAAAAATACACTTTCTCGTCAAATAAACCTTTGGTCTTTATTAGATTGCTGTACTTACTAACATTTGACTGAGAGTTAAAAGGTTTGCAAATCCTTAATATCATTTATGGCTTACATACTGTGTGTACAGTCGGTGATAGCAGTTGACTGACCCCCTTAAAAATTAAACGAATTTGAACCTTCTGCTTGTTAACAGTAAACTTATCGAACTAGAACAACTGGTTCAACGTCTATGATTAATAGTTATTCGAATTTGATCTTTAACACGTAGAGTCAAGGTAGGTATGATCTTGAATATTGTTTTAACTTGTAATATAATTTTATTGCTAATTTCAACAAC
>OX451405.1:18030121-18112186 GCA_949629135.1 Eremobia ochroleuca | reverse complement strand
CGGCGCCCGCCTGACCATCTGGCGGGCCAATACCCGTCGGGGGGTAGCGACGAATGCTTCGGCGATACCCGCCCCCTGACACACGGGTACATGAGGAACACGGGTTGGTTTTTAGTCAGTAAGAGTCTGACAGTCCCCTTCGCCCTTCCCCAAGGGCGGAGGGACTCCATGAGGATTTTCCAACCCGATAAAAAAAAAAAAAAAAAAAAAAAAAAAAAAAAAAAAAAAAAAGTATTGTTTGTGCCCAACACTGGTCACTGAAGTCATTCAGTGGTGACCAGTGTTGGGCACAAACAATACTTTTTTTTTTTTTTTTTGAGGCGCGCGCGGAACACGACGCCGCCGCCTCGAGGCCTGCTGCTGGTCGGACGACGAGACGCCCCAAGTCTGCCGTCCGCAGGCCGCGCCCTACGGTGGCCGGAAGTCGGCCACCCTACGACGCCCAGTGCGTCTGCTGCGGGAGGGGAGAGAGGAGGCAGCCTCTCTCTCCCTTTCCGCCGCCTCCTTTGCGAGCATAACGGCCTCGCAAAATGTGGCGACGGCACTCCACCCTGACTCGCTTCCGACCATGGTTGACACAACAGCCGGAAGCGAGAGGTTTCCCGCAGCACCTACGGCCGCGACCGCCACAAACAATACTAACGTGTCAGTGTGTGTGTTTAATTAACTCTTGTTATAATTTCTAACGAAGTATTTCGCATACCTACCTAGTTTTTGTCAAAACCTTATTTATAACTCAAAATAACTACTTACAATACAAATTGATATAGGTAAAACATTAACATATGGTAATGCTATTTTATTTAGTTAAATGATATTTAATGTGGTGATGTTATTGTTATGAAATAGAAATACATACCTATATTTCTAAATATTCTAACATGTTGATTCACTACATTAAACTCTGTGAAGTATGTAACAACGTTAATAATAAGCAGGTAAATGTTACATCATTTACGTTATTCTTATAATAATTTTATTTATGAAATAAAATCGTTTTTACCATCATTATCGTTTTTTATTTCTGTTCAGCTTTTTTTTGTAGCTAAATTTATAATTTATTATTTATAACTTAAAAAAAATATTATAAAACAAAACGCGTAACAGACAATATGTTGATTTCGAACTCACAACCTTGTTCTCGTCAGCTCACTACAGCTACTACTAGACCACACGAACATAGTGAATGTTGTTGAAATTAGCAATAAAATTATATTACAAGTTAAAACAATATTCAAGATCATACCTACCTTGACTCTGCGTGTTAAAGATCAAATTCGAATAACTATTAATCATAGACGTTGAACCAGTTGTTCTAGTTCGATAAGTTTACTGTTAACAAGCAGAAGGTTCAAATTCGTTTAATTTTTAAGGGGGTCAGTCAACTGCTATCACCGACTGTACACACAGTATGTAAGCCATAAATGATATTAAGGATTTGCAAACCTTTTAACTCTCAGTCAAATGTTAGTAAGTACAGCAATCTAATAAAGACCAAAGGTTTATTTGACGAGAAAGTGTATTTTTATTGCCAAAAAAATAAAAGAAAAAATACCGTTTATAGATTTAGTTTTTAATTGAAATAAAATGGCATGATTGATACCTCTGTAAAATTTTGTTTTATTATTTAGGTACCTACTTAATAGAAATATTCACAAATTGATCAAATTGAGGAAAGTGGATGTCTATATTGTCTATCTCAGCCAATTCTAAAATACATCTACCCTATGCTATGCCGTCAGAACGACCGGGATAATAAAATATTACTTGGCGGGAATCCCCAGAGTTTGTCGTTGCTTCATTCGAAGTTGCCGTATGGAATGGTTTTTTGTAAACATTCTTCAATGAAAAACAATGGTACCAACATTCGTAAAACGCACTTTTAGTTCGGTTCGGAGTTAATTTTGTTTGACACGAGTAATTGGCCGCCAATTTCGTGTGTGGAGAGCGTGTGCGCATTATCTTTTTCCCAGTAATTCAAGGAATTGTGTGTATAATTACAACGCGTGTAATTTCGGCTGGGCAATACGCATTGGTTTTGTGGTACATTGTGCTTATGGTCACGTAATGGCGACTGGTCGGCACACTATGATGTAAATGTGTGCGTGAGGCGAGTTTGTACAGACCCCAGCATATCAAGCTACCCGAAACTGTCAGATTTTCCCAATCAACTTTGAACCTTATGCTTTAGTGATAAAGTTGAAAATCTATTAAAGAAATCTGACAGATTGTAGTAGCTAGATGTACTGGCGTCTGTACAAATGGTCCAGCATACTTACTGTGCTTCACTTTCGATATGCGTGGCGCGGAGTCCTCCTTTTTTTATAAGTCTATGGTGGTAGAAGTGCATATTCGTACATAATAATTTAAGGCAAGTGACGTCATCAGGCCATACGAACCAATATCGGTATGGAGTTATTAATATTTTTTAAATCTACAAAGTATCAAACTTTCGAAACATTATGTCTGTAATAAACTCGACAATAAGCGGGCGACCGCGCACTGCGGTGCGTTTACGTTAGTTCTGCCGCACTGGGCGGGGCCTACAGTAACAAAACGCATGACCGCAGTGCGCGCACTTCAAAGACATTCCATACTTCACAGATTATGCGTTAGAAAAACGCACCGCAGTGCGCGCTCGCCCTTAGGTCACTTCCTACTCTCTGATAACTCTCTATGTCACATGTTTATATAAAAGTAAATAAATAGTTACCTAATTAAACGTTTTGTACGCACCTGTACCCATAAAAATTCAATTATAATACTACCAATTTAAGAAGGTGGGCATAATGTACTGCGAGCCCGCTTTTATGTAGTAATTCGAAATTGTTCGGTTAATCGTGTGATTTCTTTTCCTATCGTTTTTTTCTTATATCTAAGTAGTTAGAAGGTTTTTTCAGCTGAAACTTTAAGGATAAACAATTTAATAAGGGTACTAATTATTAGTATAATCATAATATCAGTCACTTAATAATAACTCATGTATTGGAGCGTTACATTATATCGTGGCCAGATTTTAATTAAAATGGAATAACTCTCTAAGGAGTTGGAATATAAACATCGAATTTCACATGATGCTTTGAGTTCATGAAAGGTATGTACAAATCACCATAATTGGTAAGTTTCTAGGGTTTCTCATTGAAGCGCGAGGATCGATTTTAGTGTTTTTGAAAAAAAAAATCTAATTATCCAAAGGTGTCAATTATAGAAAAAATAAAATTGCACAAATTAAGCACAAATTAAGACCCACCGTAGTAAAAAAAATCGTAGTTGTATGTCATGCCGTTTAAGAGATACAGCAATTTGCTAAACGTTACCCCAGCGGAATCTTGAATAACTCCGAAACCTCAAGACGCACAAATTACATTTTTTGGGCACAATTAGGCACAAATTATATGTATATAAGTAGCTAGTTTGTATTCAGCTACGACCACGGGTAAAAAAACATGTCGCTGCAGTAACGTTACTCCAGCGAAATCTGTTTTTCGTGAATCAGCTGGACGCACAAATTATTAATTTCGGGCACAATTACACGAGATGGGGTACTAATTTTCTGTCAAGCCGAAATCCTGAAAAGCGACAACATTCCGCTGGAGTAACGCACACCCCATACTTTGCTCAGCATTGACGCGCACCGCTTGCGCAGAGTACCTAGCGTAAAAGCAATCGATGCGCGCCTCCGCAAACATACGTGAAGCACTACAGTGGCGGGGCAGCCGCAACGTCGTTCTAAGCGCATTGTTGTACTGCACCCGTAGGGCACTGCACGCTTTTTGAGTATAGACCGCCCACAGGCTGCAGGTGTAAAAGGATGTACAGAAGGCAGAAGAGAGTGATTTTTACCTCATTTGTACATCGGGCAAACCTGCGAGCAATCATGTTTGCTGTCACGGACAATGCCCTACGTTCACGTTCAATATCCATGTCGTCCTTAAGGTTTTCGGTAATTAGATGACCCAGGTATCTGAACTGACGTACCCTAGCCAACTCAACTCCATTCAGCTTTATAGGGGGCACGCTAGAGGGACACCTAGTGCCAGCCTTAAAGACGACATTCGCTTTTCTTAACATTATACATCAAGCCGTGACCATCTGCATAACTTTCACGTAACAGTTTCCTAATGCCACAAACCGAGGCGCTCAGCAACACCATGTCGTCCGCATAGAGATTATTAACACAAACATCATCTATGCGACAACCGATCAGTTGGCCGCTGAGCTCCTCGATTAGGGCATTTAGTTACAAATTAAAAAGACGGGTGAGCTCAAGCCACCCTGTCTCACGCCACATTCCAATTTGTATGGATCTGAGAGGGTGCCCGCCCACCGTATATTATTACTTTGGTTACTATACCAGTATTTTAAGATATTCACAAGTTCAGACGGTAGCCCTACTTCTTGTAACTTTCTCCAAAGAATATCATAACAGACTAAGTCAAAAGCTTTGCTCAAATCGAGGCAACAGTCATACACAGGTGTGCCCCTGTGGGTATAATACCTGACAGTATGCTTCATGCACAATTTGGCACTTTCCGTCGACAGCTGTGATCTAAAACCAAATTGATTGTCATGCAGAACTATAGATTCAGCCAATTGTACATCCAGCACGCTGTCAAGCACCTTAGCCACCACAGTCGCTAAAGATATCGGCCTATAATTGTTTTTATCGGAGGTATCTCCCTTTCTATTTTTCTTCATTTTTTGTAATCATAAGTTATTCATTTCTTCGTGAGCTGCGCTTAATTGTAAATTAACTTTTTGTAGTTCATGTTTAAGCTGCAAGATTTTTTTGTCGCTTTCGTCATCGTTTACGAAATTATGTGGTAGCGACTGTTGTCGGGGGCCCATTATTGAGTGTGCAAGTCACCTCCTGCCATTTTGTCCGTGCAATTTATACAGGGGCTAGTCTTTCCATAGTCCTAATAACCAGTTCACTTTAGCCACCCAAATCCATAATCCTATAGGTATCTTTATTTCCATATCCTGCAATAGTCCTACACCAACCAGGGGTTGTCCCTGCGTGCACTTGCATCTTGTGAACAGGTATAATCGTCGGTTGGTGCCTCGTTTCAATAAAAACGTCTAACGGCCTCTGCGCGTTGGTTTCGGCCCCTCGTACGCCTTCCAAAGGTCGACTCCAGGGTCCCGAGAAACGTCAAGGAAATAAATAAATAGATAATAAAAGAAAGGAATGAAAAAAGGAAAATTGTATTACTTTCCGAAAATAAAACAGTCCTAAATGCATCATAATTGTTTTAATTTATAAATAATCGGACTGACTATAAAGACTTGTTTTCATTGGTCAACATTATACAACAAAAAAGGTAAAAAAGGTCATTATGATTAATAATTAATTTTGTAATAGGTAAGTTATGGATAACAGATCATTATAAGGTAGTATTTGATACTCTGAGTATTACTTATGTATGCATATAGGTACGTACTATCGAATTTCTATAATTACAGTATTATACTATAGATAGGTACTACCTACTCTAAAACCAATTTCGCCATACTCTTTCATGTCCTACTTAAAATGTAGCACCCGTGACTGTGACTGTGACTGCTTGCCCCCACTTCTACATGTTCCACGTTGTGCGCAGGAGCATGTGACGTGCCTGCGAAGGTACGTAGCCACGTTACATGCTCAGGACATGCAAAGTAAAGCAAAGAGTTTAATAACTAACAGGTATGGTGGAACTGGCTCTAACTTAATAATAATATTCTATTAATTCACAAATGTACAGACACCAGCACATCAAGCTAAACTGTCAAATTTTCCCAATCGACCTTGAAACTTATGCTTAAGCGATAAAGTTGAAAATCTATTAAAGAAATTTGACAGATTGTAGTAGCTTGATGTGCTGGCGTCTGTACATACATCTCTCTTAACAATCTATTTATTATAATGAATTACCTTTCATCATGGGCGCTGCCAGAACCATATTATGACAGGCTCTTATATTAGTTATAATAACATAATAAAACTTATAATGAGCTTAATTAAAAAAAATAAATAGATATAGACTAAAATATTATGCTGTTTTGCTGACCATAGTCATAATATAGGTACCTCCTACGGCCGCTAACTAAAACTGCAAATCTGAAGTTAAATATTTAGTCTGCTTTCTTCGCATGTATTTTCAATGTTACAGCTATTACTATTAGGTTGTCCCGTTCAAAATGACATTTGAAAAAAATATTGTAGAAATGAAAAGAAAAGGGATTATTAACTGATATTTTATTATTATTATAAGTAGACACCGTCATTGTTAATTACAGCATTCCATCGCTCTGGAAGCTTTTGCACACCTTGAAACAAGCCCGTCTCAGAACCTTCTCTTATGGCAGCTTCAAGAGCTTCCTGAAGCTGATCCCAGTTAGCGTAACGAGTACCCTTGAGTTGACGTTTAAGAGGACCAAAGCAGCTGAAATCACATGGATTTAAATCCGGCGAATAAGGTGGATGTCCCATAGCTAATATCGTCGTGATTTAAGAAATTCCCGAATTAGAACTGCTTTGTGTGCTCTGGCATTGTCGTGAAGGAGCACTGGATAGCGAAAAATTTTACCCCGTCACCACTGAGTTATATTGTTATCCAGGAAGTCTCTATAGACTTCAGAATTAACCGTTTGTCCTTCTTCGCAAAGATGCCAGAATGCCACACCGTTGAAATCCATTGCCAGAATAAACATCCTTTTCCTCTCTCCCATCCCTTGTGATGGTATCACTGGTGCTTTTTCACCTCTCCCAAGCCAGAACTTACACTTGTCTCTTGTTGGAGGGGTGTAAAGAGACAACCAAGTTTCGTCTATGGCCAGAGTCTGTTTCAGCCAGTTAGGATGTTCATTCAGGAGCAGTAGGTTATGGCGGGAGCAAAGCCAACGACGTTCCATTTCTTCGTGAGTGAGTTCGTGTGGTACCCACTTTCCCAATTTCTTTCTCAACTGTAGATCTTCAGTGAGAACACGGTACACAGAAGACTTAGGGAGCTCAACTCTGTAGGCAAGTTCCCTCACAGGCCAACTTCTTGAATAGTCAAGAAGATCCTTCAAAACCCTCACACGATCTTCATGATCTGGAGCTGTGTTATGAGGTCCACCGCGAGCCTCTTTGATGCTGGTTCGGCCTTGTCTAAAATGAGCAAGCCATCGCTGGACCGTCCTTAGAGGATAAGCTCTTCGACCTATTGCGGCTGTAAGATCACGGTGGATGTCAGGTTCTGAATGTCGAAGCAAAAAACCAAACTTTATAAAGACACGTTGTTCGATATTGGTCACAGAATTAATTAAATTTTGGCGATCCATAGCGAAGGAGACAATTTAAATGCGCGGTGCCGCTGATAACTCTCGAACGACTGATTCGACCGCATAGATAATTATCTATTATTTGATTGATTATAATCAATCAAATAATCTCTAGAAATTTCGAGAAAACTCATGATTATAAGGTGTCACTTTGAATGGGACAACGTAATATGTGTAAACAATGTTGGTGTTGCAGACTTACTGTCCTCATTTTCATGTAGGCCTCTTTTAACAAAAACTCTGTGACTAGGCTATTGATAACTTTATGATTTTGAGTGTGCACACGTAGAATGCATCATGGGGTGGCCGTGAGACAAAAGGTCCGCACCGCCACGTCAGCTTGTAGGGTTTGAATGTGATAGATTTTACAGTAAAACATTTCACTGTACAAACAAACCACATAAATAAACTAAATACAACGGGTAACTATTTGAGACTAGTCTGTCACATCTTATCGGGTTGCGAGTTTAGCTCGTCAGATTTATTTACAAATAACACGATACAAAAATATAAGTCGTTTACCTTTTCTATTTTAATGATAAGTACAAATGTTTAATTATCTTTACGGTATTTATACCTAAAGTGCCACCTAACTACTTCGGAGATACAGACAGGACCTTGGTACATTCATATATATGTACCTTCTTATGTCCATGTGCAGTGTACACACCTTGTAAGTATTATAGGTAGGTAGTTCATATCACATCACAGTATTTATCTGTCGTTCCTATTGTAAGCAGTTGCCAGGCCCGGGCACCTCGAGGGTGCGAAGTGTCTAATACTTACTTAGGCACGCTAAAATCCAGTGACTTTTAAGGTTTATCACTAACCCCAAAAGATAATACCCTGACTTAAATGTTAATCTAATTGTACACTAGAGCTTATATTGACATCCTACAGGCTAAATCCCATAGAACTATCTGTCTTTGGTCATGAAAATGCGTGAAATACACTGCCTAGATTCGAAGACGAGCACAATTTGAAAAGTACACCAAACACTGAGCTTGCTCCTCAGCACCTTCTGGGCACAGTCCATTGTGTTGTAGGAGTTCATTATGTGACGATTTCACCGCTACTCCGCTGCTGGATATACAACATGTCCCAGAATGAATGCACAAACTCTTTAAGGGGTCATTGTACTCATCATTATGAACAACTTTAGCTATGGGAACAAACATAAAATAGCGAAAAAAAAATCACCTGCTCCCTACATTTTAACGAGTTATGCGAACGTACACGTAAATGTAGGGATCAGCTGATTTTTTTCGCGATTTCAGGTTTGGTCCCACGGTAAAATTTCTTCATTATGATGTGTCCAATGACCCCTTAACGCAAGCTGTGCGTTAATTCAGGGACGCGTTGTAGACCAATCCAACGCAGATCAACAAACGTGTGCTCATCTAAAGCGATTCCTTCAATTTCGACAAACAACGAAACTTATTCACAGTTCTTGTTCTAAGCTTGGTTGGTGTGTGGCCCCTACATGAGCGTGTGTACGTGGGGTGAAGGGCGCGCAGGGTGCGGGCGGCCGGGGGGTCAGTCGAACAATCGCAGAGTGTGGTCGGGCCCGTACTGCGCGTGCGCTTCGGGCGAGCGCAGCGGCCGCATCTCAGCGGCCGAGCTGTCTCCTCCGCTGCTCACCACGAGCGTCTCCTGTGGGCAGCACGACGTCTTCATCGACACTGACTCCGTCGATGTTTTGTGACTCTGTTGGGGACGCAACAAACCATGAACAACACTCAACTTCAACATTAAGTTGTAGTAGAGCTCTTTGTGAAGAAGCTCGTCCGGGGAGGTGCTACCACCATACATTCTGTCGCCGAACAGGGTTGCTGTTTTATGGTTTGTACAGACGCCAGCACATCAAGCTACCCGAAACTGTCAGATTTTCCCAATCAACTTTGAACCTTATGCATTAGCGCTAAAGTTGAAAATCTATTAAAGAAATCTGACAGATTGTAGTAGCTTGATGTGCTGGCGTCTGTACAATGACATGACGGTGTATCTATATATCTATTGGCAGAATGAGGTGCACAAGCAGCTTTTTCTAACATCAAGCCTGTATTCCCTGCGTATAATAAACATTCATGCGCGGAAAATAGATTTAATTTATTACTTTTATAAATTTACAAAAGTAGAAAAAATGGACTTGCCGGTTGTAAGAAGTACAGACGCCAGCACATCAAGCTACCCGAAACTGTCAGATTTTCCCAATCAACTTTCAACCTTATGGTTTTGCGATAAAGTTGAATATCTATTAAAGAAATCTGACAGATTGTAGTAGCTTGATGTGCTGGCGTCTGTACATGAATGCAGAGAGAGAGTGGATTTCTCGCCACAGTGTGCTTTTGGGTAACACGTGTGTTCGATTTTTTGCCCCTTTTTCTGTGTTATTGTGTTTATTGTGACTTGTTATTGTGATTGTCTGTGTTTTGTCTTGTTGTTTCCTGCTATCAGGTTTGTTTAGTGTTTGTTTTTCTTAACAATTTCGATCACGATTATCCCTATTCAATATGAATATGGATAAAAATAAACCCCCAGACCCTCCTGATGATACCCCTACTACCCCCATATCCGGCTTTTCTTCATCTAACCAAAGTCCCATCTCCAACCCATTAAGCCAGTTTGCAGATGTGGTCTGTAACCTGGAGTCCCAAATTCTCCCATCCCAGACTAACACACGTAAACGCCACGGTAATGAAGAGGATGTATCCATCCGCCCTACCAAACAACCGAGAACTCATGTAGGTCGTGTGAGGTACTCAGCAACAGACAAAGGTCCTTTCATCGTCCATGTATCCCGTCTGGAAACTCATGTCAATTCTGGAACTACTTTACACCCAGTTACATTTGGGCGCTTTTTGGCAAACCAGAAGCTGTCAAATATTGTTGCAGTCAAGCGTGTTGGTAGAAACCGCGTATCAGTGGAGTTTACATCCCCTCAGGATGCCAACGCTTTCATCTCAAATAATGTTTTAGGCTCGAATTTATATGAAGCTGTTATTCCTTCCTTTAATATAACCCGTATGGGTGTTGTAAGTGGAATTCCTACTGACTTCTCAGAGGAGGAAGTATTAACATATTTAAAAGTACCAGTAGGCTGCGGTCCGATTATAAAAGTAAGGCGATTAAACAGGAAGGTTATCAAAGATAGTGTAACTGAATACAGGCCCACAGAAACTTGCGTCATCACATTTGATGGCCAAGTTTTACCAAACCGAATTTTCTATTTCTATACTTCTCTTACTGTAGAACAGTATGTCTACCCCACAATTCAATGCCGCAAGTGCTGCCGATTTGGTCATGTAGAATCTCTTTGTCGTTCTAAACCCCGCTGCAGCAAGTGTGGCAATGATCACCCCGGTGATGGTTGCAGCATAGCTGAGAGCGAAGCATTCTGCGTGTTGTACTCTGGAAGTCATTTTGCAAATAGCAGAGCCTGTCCGGAGTACAGCAGGCAGAAAACTATTAAAACAATTATGGCAGAGAAAGTGATTTCATATTCTGAGGCAAGTAAAACTGTTCCCATTTCTACTCGTAGCTATGCTGACATTGCTAAATCGCAGTCTCAGTCTCACCGCAAAACTGTGTTTCTTAAGCCAAAGACCCATGCTCCCCTTTCTCCCTCTTATGATAAAACAGCTCATCAGCAGCTTACTAGCACTCCTCAATCTTCTCAGCCTGCGGTAATGGCTGTGCTCTCAACAGTGAACCAGTAGAATCACCTGAAAACTTGTCTTCAATAATTGAACTACTTAGTAAACTCCTGTTAACTTTAATTTCTTCATCCAATAAAACTCAATTACCGTCCAACGTTGCCACTTCACTCATTAACTCTCTTTTATCCCATAATAATGCCTCGGTTCGTACTTCTTCAATGGAATGTGAGGAGCGTGTGGCATAAGAAACACGAGCTCACATTCCTTCTGAACAAATACACACCCTTAGCTTGTTCCCTCGCTGAGACTTGGCTAGTTCCGAGTCTTAGTTTCCGTTTACCTTCCTTTAATATTCTCAGATGCGACCGATCTGATGGCTATGGCGGGTCGGCTCTCTGCATGAACAATCGTGTTCCATTTGTGGCTGTATCTTTGCCTTCTATAGGCGATGATATTAGCATTGTGGCTGGCAGGGTGAAGGGTATAACCCTCTTATCTGTCTATATTGCTCACCCTCACCAAAGTTTCCTTCCAATCTTAAAGCGCACCTTGGAAAACTTAGAAGGCCATATTCTTGTTATGGGGGATTTCAACTGCCATCACTTTAGGTGGGGGTCTGAACGCTGCGACTCTTTTGGGAAAGTTTTGGTTGAAATCTTAGATGACCTTAACCTGTGCATTTTAAACAATGGTTGCCAAACTCGTAGGACTCTTCCTGGACAGCATAAGAGTTGTGTTGACCTCACATTTTGCACACTGGATATCGCAGCGTCGTGCCATTGGGAATGTACCAGTTTGTCACATGGGAGTGACCACTATCCAATTATAATATCTTTGGCAGACAAAACTTATTTAGAAAAATCAAGCCCTCCACTCTTGAGGTATAATTTATCTAATCCTGATTGGGCAAAGTATTCCTCATTATTGGAGGACAAAATTGATTCACTTCCAAATTTAGTTTCTTGTGATTTTAATTTTCTTAGTCCCTTTCATGTGTCAAACTGTTATAATAACCTCATTTCGGCCATAACAGCTAGTGCAGACTCATGTTTTCCTATTAAAAACTCAGCTCGTGGGCAGATTCCTCCTCCTCCATGGTGGGATCAGGAATGCACAGCGGCCATAAGGGAAAGAGATGATGCTGAAAGGGTGTACAATGAGGCGATGATTAGCGATAACTTGATTTCGTTCAACAGGACCCTTGCTAAATCTAAAAGATTGCTGCGAAGGAAGAAACGCGCCGGTTGGGCTGACTTTTGTGGGTCACTGTCCCCCTCTACTCCATTATCAGTAGTATGGAAGAAGATCAACCGTTTTAGATCTGGATGTTCGCCTTCAATTTCTTCTCCCATCCCCCGAGAGACTGCTGAGCAGTTCTTTGATAAACTGGCTCCTCCGTATGTTCCATCGGAAACTGAACATAACCAACCGGCTCTCATTTCTTCTGAGGATCCTTTAGATGCACCATTTTCGATGCAGGAGCTTAACTCGGTTCTAAAACATGTTCATGACTCTGCCCCCGGTATAGACGGTATTGTCTATTCCTTTATGTCACACGCAGGTCATAGAGCCAAAAACTTTTTTTTAAACATTCTAAATTTTTGTTACACTACTGGCTGGGTCCCCGATCAGTGGAAAACTCAAATTATCATACCCATTCTGAAACCTGGCAAACACGCTGATGACCCAAACAACTTCAGACCAATCGCTTTGTCATCAGTCCTTGCTAAAATATTTGAACATTTAATAAAGAACCGACTAGAATATATAGTAGAATCCAGAGACCTACTTCCTAGGTTTCAATTTGGTTTTAGAAAGGGACTCAGTACCATGGATAGTGTTGGGGTTTTGGTTTCAGATATACGCTCATCGTTTTCGAAAAATGAATCCGTAGTCGCAGCCTTTTTAGACATTTCCTCTGCATATGACAATGTCCTTCTTCCCATTCTCAGGCAAAAATTGCAACAGCTGAGTATACCGGACAGAATGGTACAATGCATCTGTAGTTTACTCATGTCTAGGACTTTGGTTTTGAGAGTGCCAGGAGAAGAATTTGACGTCAGGATGTCATGGAAGGGCCTACCTCAAGGTTCTGTGCTTAGTCCTCTACTGTACAATTTATATACAGCTGACATTGGTTCATGCCTCAATAACGATTGTCAAATTCTACAGTATGCTGATGACTTGGCATTATATGTGACCAATAACTCTGTTAGCGACGCTGCAACTTCTCTTTGCGTATCCTTGGACTCTCTAAACCAATGGCTAAATTCTCACGGTCTGAGTTTGTCTGCCCCAAAAAGTGCTGTGGTTGTGTTTTCTCGCAGGAGGCTGATACCACAAATTTCAGTAGGCATACAAGGGCATTGTGTACCGGTTTCATCAAAAGTAAAATTTTTAGGCGTTTTTTTAGATTCCAAATTGAGTGGCTTACATCATCTAAATTACTTAGTCAATAGATGCGAGAGAACTATTCCCATTCTAAAAGTGCTTGCTGGTGTCTGGCGGGGTGCACATCCGTACTGCATGAAACTGGTATACAATGCCTTAATCCGGAGCGTTCTGGACTACGGATCTTTCCTTTTAATTCCCTGCAACAAAGGTGCTTTGGCAAAGCTAGACGGAATTCAGGCTAAGTGTCTACGGATCATATCGGGCTGTATGAAGTCCTCACCAATTAACGCGTTGCAGGTAGAGTGCGCAGAACCACCGTTGGCCTTGAGAAGGCAGTATCTAGCATCGAGATTTTGGGCTAGAGCCATTACCAAATCCTCCCATCCTCTTGTCCAAAAAGTGGCTGACTTGGATGCTGCATGCCGAAGTTCTAACT
The DNA here is from genome assembly GCA_949629135.1 of Eremobia ochroleuca. Lineage (NCBI taxonomy): Eukaryota > Metazoa > Arthropoda > Insecta > Lepidoptera > Noctuidae > Eremobia > Eremobia ochroleuca. The sequence goes on along the minus strand of OX451405.1, from coordinate 18,098,389 downwards.
ATTGGAACCTTAAAGAACTCCCTTTGTTTTTAAAATCCTTCCGTTATTATCAAAATTTAGATTCCCCCATTATTCAGTTTCCAAAACTCCCTATTTACAGTTTTGATTATGAAATTTTATGCTTTAAACCTGATATTTTTTACAATATTGGCATAGCGAAAAAGTCTCCTTCTGCGGACTCTATTTTCAATGCGGCGGTTGGTGAGCGGTGGTACAATTTCGAAAGATTTTTCACGGACGCCTCTAAATTATCAGATGCAAGTTGCACTGGTGCGGCGGTATACTACCAAAACTCTAAAATCGTTTTGAAATTCAAATGCCCTAAACAATCATCAGTGTTTACGGGTGAGTGCGTGGCGATATTAGAAGCATGCTTATTCATAGAAGCTCATAGCATAAATTTTGGTGTCATCTTTACAGACTCACTTAGTTGCTTGCAAGCTTTGGACAAGAACCCTTTCAAGAGTAAATTGCACAGTCCAATCCTTCTACAAATTAAAAAGTCTCTTTTCTCTTGTGCCAAGAATCACAAAACCGTCCAGTTGGTTTGGATTCCAAGCCATTCTGGCATAAGAGGAAACGAATATGTGGATGCTCTTGCTAAGGATGCTGTTACGTCCCAAGCCGTTGACCTTAAGCACTTTCAATGTCAGGGCTACGATTTGCTGAGCCTTCCAAAAAAGAGCTTGCTAACCTCATGGCAGGTGCAGTGGCAAAACTCAAGTAAACGGAAAGGTGCTTTTTATCACGCAATACAGGCTAATGTTACACCCAAGCCTTGGTTTTACCCATATAAAAAAACATCAAAGAAGGTAATTTCTATTATTTCCCGTCTCCGCATAGGCCATTGTTGTTCTCCGGTATTCCTTCACAAAATCCGGGTCAGAGACTCATCGCTCTGCGAATGTGGGTTGGATGAAGGTACTTTGGAGCACATCTTTTTTAACTGCTCCAATAATAACCCAGCCCATGACTTATATAGCCAACTCCCTAAATTAAAGATCCCTGTCCCAATTAACTTCCCATCCTTACTAACACATTCTTCCCCAAAGCTCTTTGAGGCTTTGATGTATTTTATCCGCGTCAATGACATCAAATTGTGATGATATTTATGTGATCAATTGTGTATGTACATATTTATTAATATAATTAACAATTATTTTATTCGTTTGTTTCAGTGTACCTACTAATACTCGTCAACAAGTTTCACATTAAATTCAACGAACAATAATTTGAACTTAATTATTTTTTTTTAATTTTTTTTTAATTTCTCTACACGTTTTCTCCTATCACATGACTTTGGCAGAATTGTCGACATCGGCACCATTGCCATGAAGAAAAATAGAATAGAATAGCAGAGAGAGAGTGTTGCTAGGCATCAAAAATGTTAATGTTAAGCTCATTGTCTATGGTTGAGCTTGATCACAATGTTGCAACTAAATAAATGACTTTGTAATCGATTACAGTTATTAATCTTACTAAAATGACAAATTATTGCAGATTATTAAATTGATATAAAATTAAGTTTTAAAGTTTATGTTGAATTTACTTTAACACCCTGCAAAGGTTTAACCAGCAAGCGTCGTTATGTGCAAGTCCTATACTGCCGTGCGATTCTGTAACCATCTCACCGTGAAAGCTTGGGTGAAGTGAGCGTGGAGTGAGCTGTCATTCGCTAGGGATTAACACTATTAAGTGCTCACTTCACTTATGATTTCACAGTGAGATTTTTACAGAATCGACCGGCTGTACTTAAAAAAAATGGGATGGTTGAGCCTATTGTCAATAGCTACTGCATGGGCAAAATCCAGCCATCTACATTATCATCCTGACTGCAACTGAGATAGTCCAAGTAGGAAAACCCAACAAAACTTACCCGCTTGAAACAATGCGCGATGGAGTGGCAGAGGTTGGTGAGCGAGAGCCGCCGGCGCTGGCGCATGAGCACGTAGAGGATGGGGTTGAGCACGTAGTTGAGCAGCATGAGGATGTCCGACAGCGTGGACAGCGGGCTCAGCCGCGGCCACGCCTTCGGGCCCAGCCCGAGGTACAGCGCCGACGTCAGCTGTGGATCAACAGTGCGATCGTAATGTAACCTTAGCATACACCTTAGTACAACCTCATGTTTTAGGTAAATATTTACCTAAATACTCGTGGCATTATGGCACTTTGAGTTTAAGATATAAATAAAACAAAAAATCAATTAAAATTTTATTACCTAGTTTAGTTTATTACCTACTCAATACATTCTGTTTCCGGGACATTTACTATGAAATGTACAAAGTCCAAACAATTAGTTATTATTGAGTGCGGATCCCGACACGACATCAATGAAGGCAATCGGTTTAATTGATCAATTACCAGCACCCAGTACCAGTACCTACAGCACACCCTCGATTGGTGATCCACTCAGGTGACGTGTGGAGCGACCGTTGTTACAGAAGTAATATCTGCTTTAAATGCTTCTTTAGATTCTCTATTGATGTTCCATGATAATTTGTTAGTGATATGTGATACTTGGATAAAATCTCAAGCTTTGACTGTTCAACTAGGGGAAGACAAAAATGGAGTCAAAATCTTTGCAAAGACAATTTTATTAATTAATTTACATAACGATTTGATTAATTAATCAATCTATTCGTCACGTGTGGCTGTCTGGAATATAATTATGCAATGTTTATATGTCGTGGTTCATATGAATAAAATTCTAGTTTCATTCGCTTGCCATTTGAGAAACAATGAAATATTTTCGCCAATGTTCGGTACGCGCGCGGCATGTTGATGACGATGTCGATGTACTGATCAACAATAAATATTGTAAAACCACGACGTGACTGACGCGACTTGACTTGTCGCACAGCGATCGACGTGACTGACGCGACTTGACTTGTCGCACAGCGATCGACACACATGGATGGCTATAGTGACATTAGTAACACAGCTATCGACGCAGGCTATCGCACAGATCTACTGCTTGCATTGTCGTATCCCAAGTTGCAATAGAAAATACTTTGTTCAACCAGCGACACCCATTCCTCGTAATTATCTTCTACTCCCGTACTTCTCTCCTTCTGTAGGTACTCTTTCACACAATCCATCCACCTTTTCCTTTGTTCTTATTGCGATCAACATTCATACTCAAAAATTTCTTACGTCTCGATCCTCATTCCTCCTTATAATTAATTTCAGTTATTATCGGGAAAATAAAGAACAAATAGAATCAAATGCAGTGGCATTTGATTCTATTTGTTCTTTATTTCTGTTCCGGCCCGAGAGAAGTATAGGGAGACCGAGGTGAGTTGTAACAGAGGAGAGTTGTGACAAAGACGATTTCTCGAAACCTATGACCGTTAGCGAGCTGGCAACAGCGCACGATTGTTTCTTTAGAGACGCCCTACTAGACGCAGTATGCGCCAGAGGCGCACGACAAGCGGTTGCGTGAGTACGACGTCTGCATGGAAAAAAAAACGAAAAGTAAGTTTTTTATCAAAATTTTGATTGTACTTATATCGTGACATATTACATTCACGTGGTTATTCTATTTTTGCTTATATTGTGTGGTTTTTGAAGTTTCAAAGAGTGGCATTGTCTTGCTGTATTTGCATTTTGTTTCGAAATTAAGAATTATTATTCTGACCAGGTCGTGATTTTTGGTACCTAGGTGAGTTGTGACACGCTGTCACAACTCTCCTACTTCAGTTTATTTTCTAGTTAGCTTATTTTACATGCTTTTTGCAGTGTTCTTTTTTATGTTTACATATTGTGTTCATTTATTTTAGTCAATTCTTAAAACCTAAGTTTGACATAAAAAGTATTCGGCAATTAAATTCTGTCTAAAATTACTTTTTTGTCAGGAACATTTTTGGGCATGTAGTTTGCTGTTGCATGCTGAATTTGCTATTTTTTGTTTCAGAATGCCTAACAATTATACACGAAAGACTGATGCCCTGTCGGCGAAGTGTCCTGTCGGCGAAGAGTCCCGTCGAAGTAAAGTCTTGTTGGTGTTCAGTCTGTCAGCGTAGTGTCTGTTGTCGTTTAGTCGTACACTCGCTGCCTTAGTGGGTTCAGTGCCTGGAATGCAAAGGCTGATCTCACGCAGATTGCACTGGGGACGTCTGTCATAATTGTTTATCAGATTAAATTAAGATTTTTGACTGAATTTAAGCCAGCTGATCTCGTAATGATGCCATAATTAGTTACAAAAGATTTAATACTTGTTATGTTAGTTTCATGTTATTGTAGTTCCTAAAATTATGCCTAATGATAATTAAAGTACTTTTATGCAAAATAAAATAATGTATTTTGTTTATAATACCTATAAAATTATTTTATGTTTCAAATATAGTCTAGATATACGGCTGTCACAACTTACCTTGGTACCTGTCACAATTTACCTCGGTGTTAGGAGAGTTGTGACAAAGGCAGTAGTTACGGTTTTCGTGGATTTTCTCAGAAACCTTATAACTTTCATTGACTCTGATAACTGCTTTCAAAAGAGTAAGAATTGAGCTACATTGAGGCAAAGAGTTCATAATCGTGGTGTGTTTTTTTATTGAGATGTGTTCTTTTAAGTAAAAATTGTCATAACCCTCCTCGGTCTCCCCTACTAACGTTGCGCGTTGGTTTAATTGATAAGCATATTATTACCGTGGGAGAGATCTTAAAATTAAATCTTGTATCTTTGTGCAAAGAGTAAAGCAGAGAGAGAACACTTTCATAGAATAACAAACACCTACGCTAGATTCTAATTTAAATTCAGATTAATAGACCATTTTATTGGTTTTTCTATGTTCCGCGTGACTGTTGAATTAGCCCCACGTGCTAAGCAGTTTGTAGTAGAACACATCCTTATGCGCCGCTGCATACAGTTCGCTTGTCTCACATACATATAAATACCGCCAGTTTGCTTACAATGCTCAATTGAGCAGCTCCTGCAGAATATTGATGCGTCGATGACAGATCAGAGCTAATAATATCCTTTCCATCATTTATTTGTTTATGAGGAACCGAATATTAATTTCCTTGTTAAAATAAACATACAATTTAATCCTTGTTTTTGTACCTAAGCTTTCTGAAAGATCCACTTTTCTCATTGCTTGTATCAATTTTCCGTTGTAAGTAGGTACGAATTACAGAACTATGAGCGATCAATGACTTACTGAAACTACTCCTTTTTGGAGATTAATGCTGGACATGAAAAGCATATCCACACAAAACTACTTTTTAACATAACATGAGTAAAGTATTTTTTTCTTTTTATGCCACACCAACTCTGGTATTTCTATCCTACCCAGTAACAAACGAACTTTCACGAACGTTGAACGATTTTAAAAATGAAATCATGCAAATGCTTGCCTCGTGGAAAGCCGACAATGACGAACGACTGTCCCTCTGGAAAGCTGAACACGATGAGGCATTAAAGGGGTTCGTTAGAGACATGGGCGAGCTTAAATTTCAGTGTGCAGAAATACGAAAGAACCACCTTGAAATGGAAAACAGTTTAAAATTTACAAGTGAATGCTATCATGAGATTAAAGCGGGTTTGACTGCTCTTGAGAAGCACGTGGATGTCCGCAAGGACTGCTTCCGTGACCTGTATCGTTTATCGGGAAAGTCTACGACACCTAGACCTGTCGTTGCTGAATTTAACTCGGTAACAAAAAGGAATGAATTCCTCTCAAGCGTCCGTGGTTGTAATAAAGAACGCCCTGTAATCGAAAAGCTTAATACTCATTCAATAAGCTTAGTAGGAGATAAAAAGCCCATCTACGTAGATGAGCACCTTATGCCGTCAAAGAAAAAGCTTTTCTACTACACTCGTACTTTAGCAAAGGCCAACAAGTTCTCCTGCTGGATTTCGTATGGAAGAATATTCGTACGAAAAGATCCCAACGATCCGAATGAAAAACCGATTCAAATTAGGTCAGAAAAATGTCTACTCTCTTTAACTGAAAAGGAATGACTATTTTATGCCTTTGTCCCTAACTTTAACGATTATTTTTTACTTTTTATTCTTTTTACAATATTGTTTTCCTATTTTTCTATTTTTATTATGCATGTTTCAATTAGTTTATATAGTCATAGGGCTAAAACCCGTTTTTTATTTGAAAATTGCTTTACTGTTTCAATTGTTAGTACAGTATTCAAACCAAATGCTTTTAACGTTTGTAATGAGTTTAACTACTGCAACCTACCATGTTTCATTTACACATACACATTTACTATTATTTTTCTAAAACAAGTCATTATTTTTTGTAGTCAGTTGGGAACGATAGTCATGAAGAGGAAGCTATCTATTTTTATAATTACCGGTCTTTCCTATCTTTTGCAAATGTTTTAAGATTCATATTAATTTAAATGGCTTACACCAATTCTATTTATATATCAACTATCGATAGCTTCAACGCACCAATGCCCCCCCCGACAGATGCTCGGAGTTTATTACCTATCCCAGAGAACACTTAATATTAATTCAAATAAATATCAGGAGTATTAATAAAAAGAACTTCGATCAATTTATCGCTATGTTGTCTATGGGCCATTCTTTTGGACAGGTTTTTCAAGCGGCTTTACTTAAAAATAATAGAAATCGAAAAGTCAGCAAGCCATTTTTTTTTTCGCGTAAACCTTAAATCCTCTCTAAACTGGGTTACTGATTATCATTCAACGATCTTTATAATTAAATATCATTAAAAAAATAAAATACCCCCATTTTTTGATTTTCGTGCAGTGTCCCAAGCCCCGTTCTGGTCACTCAGTAAATTACAAATTTTAAACTAAATGCTACATGCTTTCCAAAAAAAAAAAAAACACTAAGTCCTAAGAAGTTTGCAATAAATTGGACCATATTTCTAAAAGAACTAAATTCCTAAAAAAAAAAAAAAAAATGTAACTGTCCCGAGGTAATTGCTGATTTGCGTGGATTATTATAATTTCAATAGCACATCTCTAAATTCGCGGCCCGATGATCCGTCATCCTAATTCGAGTTACAACTGGTCGCGCTCCGATGGCCTGGCAGAGTGATTGTGTGATGGTGCGTCGAGTTTTCAAAAAATAGATGGTAAGAACTTCGTTGCGTGGGTTTGGTTTCTCAAAACTTTGATTTGCGTGGTACAATTATCTCCGGTGTCTGTGAATTTATTTTTATTAAAATATTGTAGCGAACAAATATAAGGTAACGTACCATAAGGTACGTTACCTTATATTTGTTCGCTACAATATTTTATAAATCAAAACACAGTTTATTTGCTTAAAAGGTTTTTGTATATTTTTAGCATAAAGGATTTATTTTGATTTCCGTGGTCGTGATTGGCGTGGTTTACGTGATAGTTTTGACCCACGCAGATCAATTTTTGACCATGCAAATTAAATAACTTTGAGTTTTGTACTAGTTATGAATGAAAATGTTGTTTATTACTTTAATTAAATGTAAATTCAATAAAAAATGCTGATTATCTTCCTAACAAATGACTAATTATACCTAATAAGAGAAAGTGGCATTTTTTTGAAATGTTTAAATTAGTGTTATACAAATGACTGACTATAATAATAGTGTTATTTTTTTGAAATGTTTAAATGACTGTAATATTTTTGTACTGATTCTACTAAAAACGTTTTCTGCCTTAGTAACCTACCTATTTTTTTTTACCTCATAATAAAATCATTTATTTTCAATATGAAGTAACAATAAGTAGCTCATTTGAGAAAGTTAAATTAAAATTTTCATTTCCGTGGGGTGTTTTGTGACTAGCGTGGCCTCCATTTTTTTAACCTCAATTATCTCTGTAAGTATATCGCTCTCTGAGGTGCCTTTTATATAAAAAATATTACTTTTACGTATATTTTAAGATTCTGATATCAATTTAAAAAAAAAAATAATTTGAAAATTGCCACGAAAATCACCAAAGAATGCCTTACTCGAAGAAGCACCCCTATCACTAAAATTGACTTCGATATCATTGTATTGACTGAGTGCTGGCTTAAAGTATCAGGGAAAACCCCAATTTTACAGGGATATACCTGTCATGTAACGGCAAATAACAGATCACAAAACGATGGAGTTGCAGTGTTCACAAAAACCTCCCTTCGAGTTACAGTTTACGAACCTAGTTTTCTTGAAGCAAACTGCCTTGTTTGTACCGTTGTCATCTGTCTATATCGCTCCCCTTCTTATTCTAATTTAGAAGCCTTTTCAAATAACCTAAACAATTTATTGTGTACCTTAAACCACTTCCAAAATGTGATTCTTATGGGATACATTAACATAAACATTATGCCTAGTAATAACGACCGAAATTCTGATAATTATCTTACACTAACGGCGACTCATGGCTTGCTTCCTGCACACCTTCTCCCAACTAGATCCGGCAACTGCCTCGATCATGTTCTGTTAAAAACTAAAAACAAGGCATGGGTAATAGTGGTAGAAACTTACATTACTGACCATCTCCCAGTAATCCTGTCCATGAAGCTTAAAAGATCTACCATCAGAAATCGCTCCACTTCCAAATTTAAATACGACTTTCTAGCTATTAAACAAACTATTGATAATACGGATTTTGGACGCGTGATGGATGAAATGAACCCAAACTGTGCCACTAAAATACTTATAAACATGCTTCAAGAAGTTATTGTCTCAAATACCCTATGTATACGTATACAAAATAAGATTCGTGTCATCAAGCCCTGGATGACACAAGGATTGGTTAGATGTATACGAAACCGAGACAGGATGCATCATCGCTTAAAAAGAAATCCGGAAAATTCGATACTTCAAATTACTTACAAAAGATATCGTAATTACCTTAATAAATTGTTAAAAAAACTAAAACGTGCTTATGATAAAAATGAATTGCAAAAGGCAAAAAACAATTCGAAAGCTACATGGAACGCCATCAAGGCCATTTACCATTACCAACTCTTCTTCTCAAAGTCTATCTCCTAATGAGCTCCTACAACTGACTGACGATCCTAAGGCTGACCCCACATTTGGCGTGCGCGATCCTCGGGCGTGCGAGCTGCACGGACGCAGCGCGCGCGTAGCGCGCGCGCTGCGCGAGCGTCGGGTGTTACCGCCGTGTGACGTGTGTAAGGCGTGCGCGCGGCGCTCGCCTTGGCGTTTAACCCCCTTCAGACGCAGAACGCGACTCGAGCGTCGCGAGCGCGCCGCGCGCGCGTTGCGCGCACGCTGCATGCACGTCACACGGCGGCAACACCCGACGCTCACGCAGCGCGCGCAACGCGCACGCGGCGCTCGCGCTACTCGCACGCCCGAGGATCGCGCACGCCAAATGTGGGGTCAGCCTAAATCATCAGTGAACCAAGTCAATAGTTTCTTCACGGATATTGGTCGCCTACTTGCTTCTCAAGTCTCTCCCCTTCCAAGGTCTGACAGTAATGTGAAAATTCCACCACAACAACCACCTTGTCAGTCCCTTGTGATACTGCCGGTAGATGAATCCCAAATAGAGGGACTGATCAGCTCCTTACGCTCTGATTGTGCCACTGGTTACGATAACATATCTGCGAAAATACTAAAAGAATCGAAGTATATTTTAACACTGCCTGTCACGCACATTTTCAATCGTGCAATTGAAACTGGAACTTTTCCCGACGCCCTTAAAATTGCGGTCGTCCATCCAGTTTTCAAGAGTGGGGACAGAGCCAATGTAACAAACTACCGCCCAATATATGTACTAAGTTCTCTATCTAAGATCTTTGAAAGAATACTTAATAGTTGTCTCGTTACGTGTCTCACCAAACATAAAATCATAGCGGCTAATCAATTTGGGTTTAGACCTGGAATTTCGACGGAGGATGCAGTGGCTGATCTTACCAAATCCTTAATTAATTACATGGACAAAGGTATGAAATGCTACGGTATCTTCGTCAACTTATCTAAGGCCTTTGATATGGTTTCTGTTCCTATCTTGATCTCAAAGCTGGAAAACGCTGGAATTCGAGGACTTGCACTGAACATTTTTACAGACTATTTGTCATATCGATCTCAACGCGTTAAAATAGACTCTACAACGAGTGACGACCAGTCTATCAGCTTTGGCGTCCCACAGGGAAGTATCCTTGGCCCCTCTCTCTTCTTGTTCTATATTAACGACCTGTGTCAACTACAAATACCAAACTGTGATATATTTACGTATGCTGACGACACAGCGTTAGTAGTTTATGAGACGGATTGGCACGGAGCAAGAAAAAGGGCAGAGCAGTCGCTTCGCTTGGTAATGGAGTGGCTTTCAGAGAACTTGCTGACCGTCAACGTAGCAAAGACGAAGGTTATTAGATTTTCTCCCACTAACACCTTAACTCCTCCCCAGGAATCAGGTCAAATTAAAGCCCATATTTGCTCATATAATTCATTTAACTGCAGCTGTCCATTCCTGTCTTTGGTTCCAAGTATAAAATATCTAGGAATTCACATTGATTGCCACCTGGATTGGAAATGCCATGTCGAAGCCTTATGTACACGGATCAGAAAATTAATCTACATTTTTAAAGAACTAAGGCATTGTGCTGATCCTGACACAGCTTTGCTAGTTTATCAGAGTCTTTGCCAGTCAATTATTTTATATTGTATTCCAGTTTGGGGCGGAACCTATAAAACCTACATACTCAAAGTCGAAAGAGCTCAAAGAGCAATCTTGAAGGTCATGCACTTCAAACGTAGAGATTTTCCGACCACACAACTGTACTCACAGGCTGAAGTATTGACTGTCAGACAGCTATTTATTCTCCGCGCTGTTTTACGGAAACACTCAATGCTACATCTGGACTCGGATAAACTAAATAGACGCAAAGGTTTCCCCGTATGCGATACAGAAAAATGCCGCACTAAGTTTGCCAGCCGACAATTCATGGCTACCAGCTCCCGGTTGTATAATAAAATAAATAAAATTATTTCGATCTACCCTCTAACTAAACACGAAGTTAAAATTATTAAACTCACAAAATGGTTGCAAAAGTTAAGTTATGATGAAACTGAAAATCTTTCTACAATTGTATCCTAATTTGTTAACTATATTTAAACTACTAATACTGTATTCTAATCTGTTAGATCAGTAAAATCTATGTAACTGTGTGACTTGCATGATAGCGAATATACTTATCTAGAGTGCCAATCGTTATTAAGAACATTGTCTCCTAAAACACAGGCTCCCTGACTAGTTTAGGAGGCAGAAGTTCGCCTTTTTGATTGTCATTACTGTACAACATTTTATCCACTGAGCTTATGTAAGTTTTTCTTTCCTTTCTCTGTGTACAAATAAATAAATTATTATATTATTATTATTATCCTTCTTCAATGCGGAGATACATTTATGCATAAAGTCTGATATGACGACTATTCGAAATATATGTACACCAAACAAAACAGTTCAATTTAATAAAAATTGGCAAAAATGTTTTTTAATTTTATTTTTGCTCTCCTGGAAACCTCACTATTTCTAGATATGACCATATGCTTTTCATGTCCAGAATGAAATCCATCATTATTTGTAAGTAATGAAAAACGTTTTTAATAAAAATAAAAAAAACAACCGACTTCCAAAAAAGACACTCATCATCTGCCTAGCCTTTTGCCAACTATGTTGGGGTCGGCTTCCAGTCTAACAGGATGCAGCCGAATACCAGTATTTTACATGAAGCGACTGCCTACCTGACCTTCACGACCCAGTTACTAGGTAATACGATACTCCCTGGTAAGACTGGTTGTCAGACTTTCGGGCAACTGACGACCCGTAACGACTGTCAAAGATGCACGAATGACAGCCGGTACCACGGCTTAACGTGCTTTCTGAGGCACGGCGGGGTCTTGGTATGTGAAGATGGTCACTCGTCCAAGGATCAACTGCGGCAAGCCTGATCGATCGACGAGCAAGCCTGATCGATCGACCTGTGCGGCTGTTATTGCTTAGCCACAAGCCCCCCAAAAAAGACAAATTCCAAAAAGGCACTACAAAATGAAAAATAACTTTAATTTCGAAAGTCGGTGGCAAACAACGAATATGTGAACCCAACGACACCGTCTTCCGAAATTAAAGTTATTTTTCACTTTGTAGTGTCTTTTTTGGAACATTGTACCTACCCGACACAAATTCATATACTCGTGCTATGTAAATATCACTGACAGAAAGTTTTTTACTATACGAGTAACATCATCAATATAATTCGTCGACCGTAGGTTCAATTGAGGTAAGGGACAAAATACGATTTTTCAGGAGGGGCCGACAAAGTTTTTTCGGACTAAATCACCCATACCATGTTTTGTTATTAACCTTTTTCGGGTCTGATTTCACACATAAACTTGTATTATAGTGCTTTATCTACATGTGTAACATTTATTTAAATGAGTTAGCTATTTAAGAAAATAGATGTCCCTTACAACAACGTATTTTGTTAGTAATGTCCCTTACTGACCAAGTATCTTGTAGTCCCGTCCCTTACATTAAACTGACCTCTACGTTGGATCCAATCTATTAATGAAAAAATAGTGTAAAGGACTTGTTGAAAAAATTTATGAAAAAAATACAGTGTAAAGAGATTTTTGACAGAAAATGAAGTACACACTTTTGACGTCCGTAATAGTAATTCGTTGATTGGGAAGACCGTTACCTTATTTGAAGTGGATTGGCGGCGATAATTACACCATTTCAAGTTCCTATATTGCATAGTTTTTCAGATACATTGTTATTATGGGGCTGATTCGAAATTTGGATCCAAAAATCATTAAAGTAAGGGACATTTTTCTTAAGCTAGAATTTTTTCATATTCACCATTCGATAGAGCGAAAAATTCTGAACAAAACTGTACACTCAACTCATTTTGGGTATTTTGTCCCTTACAAAATTGAACCTACGGTCGACGAATACTAAGTGGCAAACAATACGTATTATTGAAGCTAACTCAAAAACTACCCAAGCAAAGTTAAATAGGTAATCGGGCTGGTGTCCGCAACTCCACGTCAATGTGCGTATTTTGCGTACCCAAGCAAAGTTAATTAAAGAGTATAGCAGGATAAGCATGGGTCAGATGCCCCTCGGGAAAGTGAGGGTGATATTTTTACCAAGAAATCACTTTCTTAAGAGAAACATTTCCCTAAATTATCAGACCCTTGCGCACGTTAGTTTTTGAAATACAAGGAATAATTGAATTTTGAAAAAAAACATTTTTTTCTCTGACAAAACAAAATTTTTTTGTGATCTTTTTTGGGAACGTCAGATACACCAAAGAAGTATTATACAAGATATTTTTAAGTCTTCGCAGTGATTCATATCTCGAAATGTAACAAATTAAAAATTAAAAAAAAAAACACGTATTTTAAGAGACACTAGCACGATTTTTTTTTATAAGTGACCCTTACTATGTTCTATAACATATATTTTTTTCAAAATTTTCGCTAGCGTACGACAGTTTCAGAAAAAAAATTATCATTATTAATATAGGGTGACTGGTAATTAGTGACCGATACTTAAACACATGATTCTACTCATGAAAACAAACAACTTTTACTATCGGATCAAATCTGAAATCAGCTGTTCCCTACATTTTGACACGAACAATGTAGGGAACAGCTGTTTTTTTTTTCGCGATTTCGGATTTGGTCTGGTATTGCGTCATCATTTCTTAGACGTTTTTCTATACTTTGCCTTAAGTTCGCTATTAATAATAGCATCGGTAACAATTCGTAAGGATATCTACGCCTGGATATTTTAATTTTGTACCGTTTTTATTGGATTTTCAAGCGGATTTCGCGGATCAAGTATCTAGATTTCATTTCTCAAAGTAGGTACCTACATAGGTACCTGAAGTTGTTGTTGTATTTCCTTTAGCAAATTATTTCCACAGGCTGCCGTGCCTATTTATTTCAGTTTAGTGATTATTCCGCCGAACATTTCAGATTGCCGTAAGTCTCCCGTGCGTCGCTGAGCGTCGCTGCCGCAGCGCGCAACGTCTGTGCAGCCAGGCTGTCCGCTGACCGGTGCCTACGACTTCGGCTTCCCGTGCGGCAGAGACCACCAACCAGGGGCGTGAGCGTATTCTCTTATTATTTTATTTCGTTTATTTTAACGTTAGTTTTTCTTGAGTAATTTCAATCTTGCTTAATCAACTTTAATTTCTTCTTTGTTAGAATTTTGTTTAAATTAAACAGTCATAATGGGTTTAGGTGATGATGCCAAGAACTTGGCGGAATTAAATGTTAGACGTAGTTCCGTCAAGGGCCAAGTAACAAAGTGTAAAAATTATTTAGAAAAAATATCACGTTTAGATACTTTTACTACTACACATAGGGCGGAACTTACACTTAAACTTAGTAGATTTGAAACTTTATCTTCAAAGTTCGATGACTTACAAAGTCAAATTGAAATTTTTAATTCTAGTGGTTTGAAGGATGAACTTGAAGAACGAGAACATATTGAGAGGGAATTCATTAGCAATATTGTAATGGCTCAAGAGTTGTTACAAATGCACGGTAGGGATGAAGGCGCCCACGACTCAAGCAGTCCTCATAATATTTATAACTACTTGCGCTGTCGATCATAATGAAATCGGTTTCAGGCTACCTTTGATACAGGTATCTAAATTCGACGGATCATACTTTCGATGGATGGAATTCCGTGACACGTTCCGATCCTTAATACATGAAAATAGTAGAATTAGTTCAGTAAACAAGTTTCATTATTTAATTTCTTATTTAGAAGGTGAAGCAGCACGAACTGTTTCGAATCTAGAAGTATCTGCTGATAATTATCGGGAAGCTTGGAACCTATTGCTTGAACGTTACGACAATAAACGTTTGTTGATAAGTCATCATCTCAGCGCATTATATTAACATTAATTCTGTAAACAAGGAGTCTGAGAAATCGTTGCGTTTCTTGGTTGACCAAACCGTAACAAAAAATTTACTTGCCCTCTCCAACTTAGGTCAAGCCACTGAGCATTGGGATGTCCTTATCATTCACTTAGTCGCTTCCAAGTTGGACAATAATAACTTCGTGAAATGGGAGGAACACCGTAACGCGTTGTCAACAGACACTCCTACACTTAAGGAATTCTATACATTTTTAAACGATCGTGCAACCGTGCTTGAGTCCTTGCACCACATCAAGTCCGACAACGCCTTTAAACCCAATCATGATAAACAGCGTCCAGAAGGCCATTCAGAGAAACCGGACCACGTACGTCATACTAAAGCATGTGCATACATTAGTAGTACCCGCCCACAATCACAATCATCCTCGTCACACCTCTGTCCATGCTGTAATGCTGATCATAAGATATTTGATTACCCATCGTTCAAGGCAAAAGGCATAAGCGAGCGTATAGCCGTGGCGACTAAATTGAAATTGTG
The DNA here is from genome assembly GCA_949629135.1 of Eremobia ochroleuca. NCBI lineage: Eukaryota > Metazoa > Arthropoda > Insecta > Lepidoptera > Noctuidae > Eremobia > Eremobia ochroleuca. The sequence goes on along the minus strand of OX451405.1, from coordinate 18,083,027 downwards.
TCTTAATTGTTTAAGGTCGGGTCACCCTACATTTAAATGCCGTTTTGGCCGTTGTAGTGAATGCAACAAGAGACACAATTCTTTACTGCACCTTCCTACTGGTGATACTGACAGTTTACCTAGTACTAGTACCGACAGTCCTTCTGAGACGTTGGCTAACTGTAACAATCAACGTAACAAATATGCTCTTCTTTGTACCGCTTTGATTGAAATGGTCAATCCTAAGACTAGTAAATCTGAAACGGTGCGCGCCCTGCTTGATTGTGGCAGCCAATCCTCTTTCATAAGTCTAGGCCTGAAACAATTTATTTATTTATTTATTTATCCTCACACTAGAACGCCATTCAGCAATTACACCAGCGGAGCAAAAAAAAAAAAAAACTTCATATGTGCTGGTTTCCATCCATCCTGTGCGCGGTGGACATCGAACGGGCGGCGATGGATCACGCACGCTTACGCATCCTCAAGAAATTTCTCCATAGCAAAGGTTATCATTAGAGGACTGCCCTATCAATGCTGCAAAGGTAATCGGTTTCGGCAACAATGATGCAGGTACTATCACTGAATATTGCATTGCCCACTTAAAATCGTTAAATACACCATTCAACGTTATTTCTAACTTTTATGTTATGAAGGAACTAACAGCTTTAATTCCCAATGCGTTAATTGATATTAGATAGTTTAATATTCCTAAAGATATTATCTTAGCAGATCCTAAATTCTATCAGCCTTCTTTCATAGATATTCTCATAGGCTCAGATTTATTTTGGGACATTATAGGTTGTGAGCAGCGGTCATTAGGTCCCAATTATCTTAAGTTGCACAGCTCAAGGTTGGGCTGGTTGATTGAGGCCCCCTGCAACATAAACAACCTAAGAATATTAAATGCAATCATGTACTTACCCAATTTTTTTATGATGAAAACATAGAATTAAAATTAAATAGATTTTGGGAGCTTGAAGAAATCCCATCTAAACCTTATTTAAGTGAAATCGAGCAGGCATGTGAAACGCATTTTTTGCAGCAGAACCAGAACCTGCCGCTTAGGAAACGACAGATTCTCTGTCAAGTTACCTCTTATGGACTCACCGGATTGTCTCGGTGACTCCTACAAAATGGCCAAGAAAAGGTTTTATAATTTAGAACGGCGATTCAGACGGCAGCCTGAAGTTAAGTCTCAATATATTGAATTTATCAGAGAATATGGAGAATTAGGTCATCTCTCTGAAATTGCGCTAAATAACTTAAATTCTAATTTATGCTATTTCTTACCTCATCCTGTGTTTAGAGAAAACAGCGAATCGACTAAATTCGCGTCGTCTTCGATGCATCAGCTCGTACTTCCTCAGGCCTCTCTGTCAATGACATACAAATGGTTGGGCCTCAAATTCAAGATTCTCTTTTCTCCATATTAATTCGAGCTCGTCTCTACAAATATCTTTTAGCAGCAGACGTAGAAAAATTATTTCGTCAAATATTAGTGGACGAGTCAGATCGAAATCTTCAGCTTATCCTATGGAGAGAAGACGAGCGTCAGCCCCTTAAGACGTTACGTTTAAATACTGTGACTTATGGTTTCACAAGCGCAAGTTTTTTGAGTACAAGGTGTCTTTGGCAGGCGGGTGAGGAGTGCGAGGATCCACCCATTAGAACAATTATACAACATGATCTGTACGTAGATGACTTAATTACGGGCTGTAATTCTGAGAAGGAATTAATACATATTCAAAAATCTGTATCAGAAGCCCTTAAGGCGGCGTGTTTTAATCTAAGAAAATATAAATCTAATTCGTCTAGCGTTCTTGAAACCTGCTCCGAAAACTCTACAGACACGCTTATCATTAGTGAGTCCTCAAATGCTCTCGGTTTAGGGTGGAATTCTAAAACTGATAGTCTACATTATTCTTTCGAAATTCCCCCTATCAATGACAAAATCACGAAGCGCTATATTTTATCAACATCGTTTAAAATCTTTGACCCACTCGGTTTTGTCAGCCCCTGTATTATTATTCCTAAATTAATAATGCAGCAACTTTGGGTTGACAGGGTTGGCTGGGACGAACCTCTTTCCGAGGAAATAGAAAGAGCTTGGCGTAAGTTCTCCAATAATCTATCTTGTCTAGCTACATTTACACTGCCGAGGCAGGTTCTATGTGACTCACCCGTTGCTACAGAGCTACATATGTTCAGCGACGCCTCCCAAAGAGCTTATGGCGCTTGCGTCTTCATAAGGTCTATTGATGAAGGAGGTATCGTGCACGTCAACCTTTTATGTTCCAAGTAAAAGGTGGCACCAATCAAGGCCTGTACTATACCTCGTTTGGAGTTGTGTGCCGCCTTATTAGCTGTTCGACTCTGCAAGGCCGTTGTCGATTCCTTGAGGTACCCAGTAGCACGTAAGCTGTATTGTTGTGACTCCAGCGTCGTTCTTGCTTGGCTGCATACTAGCTCTAGAAGATTAAAGACTTTCGTGGCTAATAGAACAGCAGAAATACTGGAATTGTCAGATGTTTCTTGTTGTCGTTATGTACCTACCTCTGAGAATCCTGCTGATCTTATCTCGCGCGGCGTTTATCCAGAAGAGCTTAAAGATCGTAGTCTGTGCTGGTCAGGTCCCGAATTTTTACTTTAAGGCGAATCTTCTTGGCCTACCTTACTGAATAAACACGAATTTGAAATTCCTGAAATAAAGTCAAACATTGTTGCGAAGATAGATAATTCTTCAATCATTCCATTTCATAAATATAATACATTTAGGGAGTATTTCACCAAAGTTTTATACTTAGAATAAGTTTTATCCTGAGAATATTTCACAGTTTTTCCATTATAGAACTGACAGACGTCAATTTTATTCCACGCATAAAAGTTATCTGACTTTGGTAAAATCAGCCCTAAGTAAGATAAAACAAGATTACGCCTATACATTAAGAAATTTTTTATAATTTGCGCAATCGTAATTCGCGGCGTTTTGATGCCCTTCATTTAGAAGAATTACAAAGTTCATTTAATCTTTTATGCCGTAAGGCTCAACAGGAATCTTTCCCTGTTGAGTACGATTTGTTAACTAAAGAAAAATCAATTAGTACAAAATCACCCATCATAGCGCTCACACCTTTCATGGATGCAAATGGGTTGATACGAGTAGGAGGCCGACTGGATGCTTCGGCTATACCGTTTGGCAGCAAGCACCCTATCCTACTACATTCCTCACACCATCTTACAAAATTAATCTTCGAGCGGGAACACTTACACAAACTACATGCTGGCCCACAGCTTCTCCTCGCTAGTGTCAGGCAATACGTGTGGCCTATCAATGGGAGACTCCTCGCTAGGAGGACTGTGCGCAACTGCATCATATGCAGAAAGGTACAGGGCAAGACTTTAACACCCTTAATGGGGAACTTGCCCTCTCAACGCGTTACGGTGGATTTCCCGTTCCGTAGTGTTGGTGTAGGTTTTGCCGGGCCCTTTTATGTCTCAAATAGAAAGGGTCGCGGATCAAGGGTCACAAAATGCTATTTATGCATTTTTGTTTGCTTAAGGTACAAGTGCGTCCACTTGGAAGCGGTAAGTGATCTTTCGAAGGACGCTTTCATTCTTACCCTGCGTAGGTTCATACACCGACGGGGTAAGCCTACTGAATTTTTTTGTGACAACGGCCGCAATTTTGTGGCCGCTGCCAAGGAAATTGGCAACTTTTTGAAATGTAACCGCCAAGCTATTGCGGATTTCTCTAACGAAGAAGAGATTAAATTTTTGTTTTCAACTGCTTACGCTCCCCACTTTGGTGGTATCTGGGAGGCCGGAGTAAAATCCGCTAAACATCATACCTATAAGACGTGTAATGGGCAACACGCATTTAAATTTTGAAGAGATATCCACGTTGTTCGCACAAGTGGAAGCCATATTGAATAGCCGCCCACTTTACCCCATGTCCACGTCTCCAAACGACCTCCTTTTCCTTACCCCAGGGCACTTCCTGCTTGGACGGCCGCTAACTGCACTGCCTTCACCGAGCCTAGAAAACTGCAAGTGTACTCAACTGAAGCGCTACCAACGACTTGAACAAATCCGGCAGCACTTTTGGAGAGGATGGCAGAAGGAGTACCTGGCAGAGCTGCAGCAAAGATCAAAATGGCGCACCAATGACACTGCACTGAAAGTTGGCGACCTAGTACTGCTTCAAGAAGACAACTTGCCACCTTTGTGCTGGCGTACGGGGCGAATCAGCAAACTCTTTCCGGGTCCTGATGGAACATGTCGGGTCGCAGATGTTCAAACAACACAGGGAAGTTACCGGAGGCCTTTCAAGCGACTCTGCCCTCTGCCTGCGACGGAGCATCTGTTTAGATCAGGCGCCAAAACGTGTCGGTAGTTCACGAAAAATTAAATCGCCGAAGAAAAATTTCTACCTGACTTATTCAATAATATATACCAAAAAATTCTCTACAAGGACGAACATCGGTCCGCACATTTTTTAAATTGTTTTTCTGTTTAAAATTACAGCAATTAATAGAACGAAGTGTTAACGTTTTTCTACTAGTATTCAAATATAGTTTAAAGTAAAACCTTCGTTTTATTGAGCACCAAGCTCCAGTGTCTCGTCGTAGACAATCACAAAAAAAAATAGTTTTGTTAGGGATTTTTTTTTTTTTTTTTTTTTTCAATTATTCCTTGTATTTCAAAAACTAACGTGCGCAAGGGTCTGATAATATAGGGAAATGTTTCTCTTAAGAATGTGATTTCTTGGTATAAATATCACCCTCACTTTCCCAAGGGGCATCTGACCCATGCTTATCCTGCTATACTCTTTATATGGGGCCACCCCTGAGCATACACTATCCATTAAAATAAATTTTGAAATCAATTTACAATTGCCAGAAATATCGCGTAACATATATAAAAAAAAAATACAGTCGAATTGAGAACCCCCTCGTTTTTGAAGTCGGTTAATTATGTAAAGATACGGCCCTTATACTCACAATGCATCCCATGACAATTCCACTAAGTCACCACTGAAAAGTCATAGAAAAGTAAACGCCGCAATTTCGTTTACTTGAATTTTTACCAGTAATTTTGGTTTAAAAACCAAACTAATGAACCGATTTTGATGAAATTTCTATAGGATCAATTTGAAAGGTAGTCTGAAATCGGCTTATAAATGACGGAGTTCTGAGTTAACAAACCTAAAAAAAAAAATATTCAAAAAAATAACCTCCTGTCGGTTAAAAACGACACGTCAACACAAACACCAACACGAATAAATGTATATCAATGATTCATAACAGTGAGTGAGTGTGGACGAAGGCTTCTGGTTGCATCCATAACAGATATGCACAACATTTGCTTTTTTGATCAGGAAGAAGCCTTGAAATTCTTAGCAATAGCACACAACAATGTTTCATTGTTTTAAACTATCATGAAGTTTATTTCGAACGTATCCAACTAAACAAATCGCTCATTATTTCCTGTGGCTGTTATGAAACGGATCGCATGCCAAATAAGAATTATACAAAGTTGCAAATAAAATTTTATGCTCCTTTGAAGCGCTGCTGAGTAATTCGAGGTACTTCATCTCCGAAGGTACTCCAAGGTCACCAGGAGCTGTCGTTTCGCATTCTATAGTACCACCTCGAGGATATATGTTGCATACAAATGGTATGTCGATCAGTGCGGCCGCCGATACCGATGGCAGGACGTGACATGTGTGCTAATTTAGACGGGCGACAATCGCCAAATGTTCTTCATTGTAGCTGTCAGGGCGCGCCTATTCTGATGTCAGTAAATACGACTTCTTTGAATGCTTAGTGTCACCAATCAAGGAATGTCTACAGTACGAGGCTATTTACACGATAGTACCTTTAACAAGATTTATCGTTTGCTGTCCGCTTCTCTATAGGACAAAGACCTCTGCCAAAATTAGCGGTAGGTACCTTGGACTATGTATTTCCGGGCGATGCACTGGTTACTAATGTTGGTCTTCGCAAGATATTGAAGAGTTCCGTCACTTTTTGGCCTTCCTTCCAGTGGAGGTGGTCGCGACCTTGGTCACAACCCCACAAGGTAGACCCATAACCTGATGAATGTTGTCGACATGGAAGCAGCCTAAGTCCAGAGTGGCACAATGATGATGATGACAATAAGTTAACTCACCATTTGCGGCAGCCAGCAGATCATGAAGAGCACGGAGAGCGTGGCCATGAGGCGGCTGAAGGCAACCTCCTCGGCCGTGGCGGCGTTGTGATGTGCGAGGGGGGCGGGCCCGTCAGCGCGAGCGCGCTGGCGACAGCTGGACTTGCTCACACGACGCACGACGGGCGCGGAGCCGCGCGGCGTGCTTATGGCGTATAGCGCGCGAATTACGGCCAGGTTGCAATACACCAGGACCAGGCACAGCACTGTGCCTGTTCAACAACAACATCACACTTTACATATTGATGACATAAAGTTAAGTTAATAGTGTGGGCAACCACAAAAGAAAAACTTTAGTAGATAGGACAGTAGGTACAACAGTAGGTATAACAGTAGCTACAGCAGTAGGTACAACAGTAGGTACAACAGTAGGTACAACAAACTCAAACTCAAACTCAAACTCAAAGCATTTATTTCAAGTAAACCAATTACAGGCACTTTTGAATTGTCAAGGGGTCGGTCAGTCAGAAAGATGAAGCTAGTTGCCCATTCCAAAGCGTAGTAGGTACCTGTGGAGAAGAACGGGCAAGAAACTCCACGGACACTCTTTTAAATCATAAAAATCGTTACAAAATTTTGGTTACATCATTCAAGTTGAAATAATACATGTGAGAACGATGTAGAAAGACGTGCACGTTAAAAGCGTCCGTACTAAAAAAGATAAAAACAAAAACAAAAAAATAACAATTCAGAAATGAAAATACTTAGATTAAAATTAAAATAAGCCTTGGCAGCTAAGAGATGACCAGTCCCTACTGGCGGCGCCCGTTCACGAACATGACGTATGGATCAGCACCATTTAGCTCAACCATTTTGAAGGGAACTCAATGATCCAACACACACGCCACCACCAGCGAGACATTTGAGTGAGCATGACATACCCTCAGCCGCCAGGGCACATTCAAGTCAATGAAAGACGTACCCAGTAAATGGTAGCTTTATAGTTTAGTTGCATAGTGCTCAGACGTGTGTTATGCGATTATACAATATTAAGAGATTGAATTTATACAATACAAAGATAGTTTTTTCAATCTTCAGCAGCTCAACTATATTTTCGAATGCTAATTAATTAGTTTATGCGCCCTTGTGGAGCAGGACCAGCGGTGAACCAAGCATTTTTGTCAGCGATGTAATCCCCCAACTTATAATATGCTTGGCTGCATAGTGTGCGTTTTATATAAGATTTGAATTTAGTTTCGTTGAGTTGGAGTATGTGGGGAGGTATTTTATTGTAGCATTTTAAACAGTACCCCATGAAGGATGAGTCTACTTTAGCCAGTCTGAAGCCTGGTTGAACTAATTGGTCCCTATTTCTGGTCCTATAGGTGTGTCTGTCACCTCTTTTAGTGAAAAGATTTAGATTTTTCCTTACGTACATGATGTTTTCATAGATGTATTGACAAGGTACCGTCATGATATTAATATCCTTAAACAGTTCCCTTAGAGAATCGCGCCTGCGGAGGCCATATATTGCTCTGATGGCTCTTTTCTGCAGAATAAAAATAGACTCGATACCTGCAGCCCGTCCCCATAGTAAAATACCGTAAGACATGATACTATGAAAGTAACTGAAATAGACTAGTCTACAACAGTAGATAGTAGAAGTAGGTACAACAGTAGGTACAACAGTAGGTACAACAGTAGGTACAACAGTAGGTAAAACAGTAGGTACAACAGTAGGTACAACAGTAGGTACAACAGTAGGTACAACAGTAGGTACAACAGTAGGTACAACAGTAGGTACAACAGTAGGTACAACAGTAGGTGCAACAGTAGGTACAACAGTAGGTACAACAGTAGGTACAACAGTAGGTACAACAGTAGCTACAACAGTAGGTACAACAGTAGGTACAACAATACGTACAAGAGAAGGTTCAGTACAACAGTAGGTACAACAGTAGGTACAACAGTAGCTACAACAGTAGGTACAACAGTAGGTACAACAGTAGGTACAACAGTAGGTACAACAGTAGGTACAACAATAGGTACAACAGTAGGTACAACAGCAGGTACAACAGTCTTTAAAATGTAGTAAAATGTAGTAAAATGCTTCTCTTGTTTATCGCTTTACCTTTGAATTAGCGGGTTATTTGGTTAGTTTGTAGACTACCCTGCTTGCTATTTTCGGAGAAAGTACCAATAAGTAAGTATCATTAATTCATCAGCAAACGTAAAAGTACGTGTATACTAACTACCTATACTACTCGTACACCATAAAATTAGTAGGTATGTCTGGCTCAAACATTCACTACTCATACATATGTACAATATGCGAATGGAGCCGTGCCTTAATTATTGGCCCTTCATGTGCATTTGCGTCAATAAGTCCATTGAGAGCGTCTAAGCCATACTTAAGTACAGCCGAGGTCGGTCAGACTGCCGATACGTTACGCTAGGAGACCGCCAGCTTAGGCACACTGCCAGAGTGCGTAATATGGCGCAACAGACACGCGAGTGCCACCTACCTACATACAAAAGTTAAAATGTGCAAATTCAAGGAAATGCAATTGTCTCATCTAATTGGGTAAACCGCAAATTAAACATTGGACACTTCACGACTTAATGAGGTGAGCTAAATGATTCATGGCAGTTTTAGTTAGTGATATACTGTTGGTTATAGCTACACAATGAACAGTGAACGGAGATGTCTGTTTTTGAGATTTTTATTAAAATATCACTGAGTTATATACTAAAAGACATTCAGGTTTGTGATTATAACTCACCAAAAGCGACGTAGAAGACAGCGTAGGCAAGGTCGGTGGGTGTCTCGGCGTTCCTGTAGCGGATGCACTTGTGCTGCGCCTCGTCGTAGTAAAGGCCCAGCCCGATGATGGGTGCGCAAGTTAGCAAGGCCGCCCAGAACCACGACACCAGCAGCGCCATGCGGATCACGTAGTACGTCACTTGCTGGAACGAGAAGGGGGACTCATTAGGAGACAGCTTATGTCTTGACACGATCGACATTGCCATCGACACTAAGACGAAGAAGATTAGGAGAAAGAAGGTACCCGACAAATAGACCACGTCATTTTCATCCCGCAAATGCTTCTTAAAGCTAGTCAGGAGTCTTGGTGGTGGATAACAGAACGTTCCATTCTATGACCACAAAGGACTGAATCCAAAGCAGTGATGAGGACGTGCGTGTGATCAGTCCAAGAAACAAGTTTTTTATTTTGTTTATGAACCTGACTCATTCGATGGTTCGTATTATCATTGATCTTCTTTATTTAGAAACTTATGATGAGCTAACATGCTGAGTCATTCCAAAATATTAAAAAAATATATATATATATGTTGGAACTATGTCCAATGAAGGTTGACCCTTTGAACGTTGGGACTCGGAACATGAGTGCAAAACGTTAACGTTTTATGGTAAACGTAAGTATCATCGTCATCGGAGAGTTGTAGAAGTAATGATGAGCCTGCGTGCTAGGCGTCGAGATCATATGTGTCTAGGATCCTAAGTTCATCTGCACACGATGGATTGATGGAATCGAATCCAGGACCTCATGCTCAGCAGCACTTACAACCACTAGACCAACGAGGTAGTCAATAAAAATATCGTTTTTCTTTATTCAATAGTAAGTACGAGTTCCTAAACTCATAGCTTCTGATATGTTCATAAACTTTATTCAATAGTAAGTACGAGTACCTAAACTCATAGCTTCTGATATGTTCATAAACTTTATTCAATAGTAAGTACGAGTACCTAAACTCATAGCTTCTGATATGTTCATAAACTTTATTCAATAGTAAGTACGAGTTCCTAAACTCACAGCTTCTGATATGTTCATAAACTTTATTCAATAGTAAGTACGAGTACCTAAACTCATAGCTTCTGATATGTTCATAAACTTTATTCAATAGTAAGTACGAGTTCCTAAACTCATAGCTTCTGATATGTTCATAAACTTTATTCAATAGTAAGTACGAGTTCCTAAACTCACAGCTTCTGATATGTTCATAAACTTTATTCAATAGTAAGTACGAGTACCTAAACTCATAGCTTCTGATATGTTCATAAACTTTATTCAATAGTAAGTACGAGTACCTAAACTCATAGCTTCTGATATGTTCATAAACTTTATTCAATAGTAAGTACGAGTTCCTAAACTCACAGCTTCTGATATGTTCATAAACTTTATTCAATAGTAAGTACGAGTTCCTAAACTCATAGCTTCTGATATGTTCATAAACTTTATTCAATAGTAAGTACGAGTACCTAAACTCATAGCTTCTGATATGTTCATAAACTTTATTCAATAGTAAGTACGAGTTCCTAAACTCACAGCTTCTGATATGTTCATAAACTTTATTCAATAGTAAGTACGAGTACCTAAACTCATAGCTTCTGATATGTTCATAAACTTTATTCAATAGTAAGTACGAGTACCTAAACTCATAGCTTCTGATATGTTCATAAACTTTATTCAATAGTAAGTACGAGTTCCTAAACTCACAGCTTCTGATATGTTCATAAACTTTATTCAATAGTAAGTACGAGTACCTAAACTCATAGCTTCTGATATGTTCATAAACTTTATTCAATAGTAAGTACGAGTACCTAAACTCATAGCTTCTGATATGTTCATAAACTTTATTCAATAGTAAGTACGAGTTCCTAAACTCACAGCTTCTGATATGTTCATAAACTTTATTCAATAGTAAGTACGAGTTCCTAAACTCATAGCTTCTGATATGTTCATAAACTTTATTCAATAGTAAGTACGAGTACCTAAACTCATAGCTTCTGATATGTTCATAAACTTTATTCAATAGTAAGTACGAGTTCCTAAACTCACAGCTTCTGATATGTTCATAAACTTTATTCAATAGTAAGTACGAGTACCTAAACTCATAGCTTCTGATATGTTCATAAACTTTATTCAATAGTAAGTACGAGTACCTAAACTCATAGCTTCTGATATGTTCATAAACTTTATTCAATAGTAAGTACGAGTACCTAAACTCATAGCTTCTGATATGTTCATAAACTTTATTCAATAGTAAGTACGAGTACCTAAACTCATAGCTTCTGATATGTTCATAAACTTTATTCAATAGTAAGTACGAGTAACTACCTAAACTCATAGCTTCTGATATGTTCATAAACTTTATTCAATAGTAAGTACGAGTACCTAAACTCACAGCTTCTGATATGTTCATAAACTTTATTCAATAGTAAGTACGAGTACCTAAACTCACAGCTTCTGATATGTTCATAAACTTTTGTTTCAATAAAGGAAATACAATATGCAGTATTCTATCAATCAAAGAAAATCTGGCGATATTATAACTTTGTTCATATCGTGTAAAGTATCGTTAACGTTCCATCAGCTGACAATAATATGTATATAATATATGAGTAAAGTTTTCCTGTGCTGCCTTTCACCGTATGGTGGGAATTCCTCTCAAACTCGTCCTAACAACAATCGCGGTCAGTGCTAGCCAGCTTGACGGCGCATAGTTATTAAACTCATACCTCACAAACATTATACTCGTAGTGTTACCTAAGGATTAACCATTTCGTAAGGTGTTATTAAATGTACAGGTATTTTGCTAGTATACTTCGTATTCATTAAGTTTAATTTCCTAAATCTGTTTAGCTAAATAGCTATGGTGTTATGGTTTTCGTGATTGAATAACACACAAAAATAAACCAATAATCCTGTGGATTGTTATTCTCTATACGAATAGAAAAGACTACATTTGTGATAATTTTCCCATGGTGTCATGGTGCACAAGATACGATTATGCATGCAAGCATAAATGTAAAGTTTGACGTGTATTTTGACTATCTCATTGGGCTACCCCAAAAAACTTCGGTTACCTAAACCAATTATGCAACGTTTACAAAACAGGTCGAACCGATGGATGCCTGCCTCAACTATCTCCGAATTAGAAATTCTAATGACAATGATACACGCTTCATCGACCTATTTCGTAGTTGCACAATATTCTTATTTACGTTATCAATACAAAGTGTTTTTAAGTCATAACATTTTCTGTGCTAACAAACACTGTGTTTGAAACACAATATGCTGTAATAGATGACCCATTTATCACTTTCCATCCTTGTTTTCAAAAAGACTATCTGGATTGTTTTCGTTTATAAGCCCTGGTTGTGTTGGGCAGCAGTTTGTGAGTTATGTACCTTTAGGCTGCGTTTCCACAGAAGCGGAGCTGGGCGAAGCGGAGCAGAGACGTGCAGGAATCGACTAATCACTATGGTTAAAATCCTCATCGCGTCACTCGTCTCGTCTGTGATTGGACGATTCCTACACGTCTCCGCTCCGCTCCGCCCAGCTCCGCTTCAGTGGAAACGCACCCTCAGGCTACGGACACGAAGTCAGCGGGCGCGGGGCGAGGAGCGGCGCGGCAACGCAGCCAGCAGCGGGCAGATTGCGCGGCGCTAGAGCGGCGTAGTGTTGTGTTATGAGAAATGAGTGTCTTTGTTCGCGAACGAAATGTCTAAACAGCGACAGTAACATCTCTTTGATACAACATTTTGAAACGTCGATCGTTAAAAGAAAAAATAAAATGCACAACACTACGCCAATGCAGACGCGCACGCATCGCTAGACTGGTGCGCGTAGCTCGTACGCCGCTGTCCGCGCCGCTGCCTTCGAGGGTAGTTCCATAGTATAAAGAGGGGAAGTAAGTTATATCTTCATACAAACGCACCGCGCGCGGCTTGTATGTGTGCGCCAAAGTATCTATGCGTCGCCGCACGCACACTTAAACAAAATCTCGACCCGTTTCTCACAGCACCAGTCGGGGCTAACACCGCACGAGGTTCGCGCGTTACGGCTTTCTGGCACCGCTAAATGAATAAAAAATGTGTGATAATCGCAGGAAAACATATTTATAAACATAATAACATAATTAATAATAAAAATAAATATGGTCCTTTATGTGTAAAAATACGGTTGTGCCTATCAAAAAAAATACAAAAAACTGACTAGTATATAATTATACTAGTCAGTTTTTTGTATTTTTTTGAAGTGAAAACTTCTTTAGCGGCGTTGTACACTTTTTTTGTAACGGGTAAAAAATGTAAAACTCGCGTCAGGACACGTGACCCTGATCGAAAATTCGTAAGACGGATGGTGAGTAGACAGCCGGCGGCGCGGCGTAGGCGAGGAAGTATCCCCCTCTCTTTCTACGGCGCGGCGAAAATGTATGCCTGCGCCTGTTGTTTAGTTTAGGTGGGGCAGGGTGCTTGCGCGAATGTTCGTGTGTGTTTATGTTACAGAAACAAACTTAACTTAAATGAATGAATTAATTAGAATTGTAGTTAGAATGTATTGATAGACATGAAGGTACATCTCTCGACAATAAATCTGCAATTTGGGAACTACAGATAACTGGTGGAACATATGGCACACCTCCGGTGGACGTGAAAAAATTAAAAAAATAATAAAATAATGGTTCTGGTAATAATGATGGTGAAAAAGTCGTCGAAATTATGGATGGAAGTTGATTTTTCTGAGAGATAAACTTTTTAATGTAAGTAATATAAATTGTCATGTTTGTGCAAGATAGCGCAATAAATAAATATTGTATTCTACGACATAAATGATAGTACTTTTATACTGATAATTAAAGCAATTCGTGCAAAATGTTTCCCTAACCATTCCAAAATATAAAAAATGCACAACGTTAATATTTAAGTTTTCACTTCTGCCGGCACTCCCGGAGTGCAACCCGTCGTTTTTTTTTTTAGATGATATACAACATGTCCCAGAATTAACGCACAACCTCTTAAGGGGTCATTGTACTTATCATTATGAACAAATTTTACTATGGGACCAAACCTGAAATCGCGAAAATAAAATCAGCTATTCCCTACATTTATGTTCGCATAACTCGTCAAAATGTAGGGAACAGCTGTTTTTTTTTTTGCGATTTCTGTTATGGTCCCATAGTAAAAGTTGTTCATAATGATGAGAACAATGACCCCTTAAGAGGTTGTGCGTTATTTAAGTTACAACTTGTATATGATATACGAGCTCTTAGTCTATAAATATTTGTTAGCGGTTTGGGCGACAATCGAATCTGACGAAGCGCGGACAGTCGCGCTCCCACCGCCCCGCCGCGCGCCGGTTTATTTTATCCCTTTTTTTATAAATAATACTGCTCTGAATCTTGAATACATTTCTGTATTTGTTTTACATTTCTGTGTTGGTTTGCACTGAATTAAAATTTTGCTAAAAGTGACAACCCTGAGACATTAGGCAATTTATATAAATCTAATAGAGATGATCACTATGATCGCCCAACAGAATAAAATGTATTTCAAAAGTTAGTACTCACAGTCACTATTCATAAAATCATTACGTGCCTAGGCAGAGTCTGAACCCAAAGTAAATATATTTTTTCTACGGTCAATTTTTTTGAACCATTTCTATACCTATCGACCAACAGCTTAAAATTAGGCTTAAAATGTACTATGAAGTGAGTAAAAAAAGAATATCAATCAGTGCCTTATTAATTCCTGTTCTAATGCTTTGGCACATATCTTTTTATTTTTATTTTTGGAGCATTTCTATACCTATCGACCAACAGTTTAAAACCAACGCTAAAATAAAGTTTAAACATTCCTCCACCTCCACCTAATCTAATTATTTTTAACAATGGAATAAATTAAGTTCACAACTCTAGGAAGTTTGCATTTTGATATCATAGACCTCATGGTCTGTACATATCTTCGTTAGATGCACAAATATCTCGTCAAAATTGTAATTTTATCTATAAAACTATTTTTATCGGACTGCCAAGGGAGGGTTATGTTTTTCGCGCGTATCTTGTATGTAAATTCCTTTATTACCTCGTATCTCCTAAACGGCTGAATGGATTTCGATTGTTGATGTGTCGTTAGATTCGTTTCGTGAACCCAAGTGTTCCTGGGTGGGAGTTAAAAAAAAAATGGTGTCTTTTTGGCGCTAAATTGTACGTCGTAAAAATTTTTTTTTCAACCAAACCTATCGAGTAGGGTGTCAAAATGAAGGAAAGTAAATGTAGATTACAAAAATATACACAAGTTATATGTTTCAATTTAATCAGAAATATTTAATTGGCAATTAACGTATTGAAATGCTTATATTCATATTGTAACGACCAAGTGTGCGTCGGACCTCGTATTACGCATCTCAACCCGATATATCATATCGGGTTTGCATAAATTAATAAAATAAATCATTCAAAACTCAAAAAAACCCGACTGCAAAATAGTCAACATTTAAGCAATGCACTAAAAAGACCGGAACAAGATTGAAAATAGAAAACAAAATTAAAATAAACTAAAAACCTCGCCCCGCGCCCGGTCCCGCCTGCTATTTAAGGTGATATGTAAAAAATAAATCATCGCTCGAGGGGTGTGGCTTAAGCGAAGACGCGGGGAGCGCCCCCGCTTGAATACATTGAAACCGGATCCACACGCTTGCCAAACCTCAACAAGCCGTCACAAATATTAGGTTGTCGTGTCTCATAAATTATTGCCAGTTAAAAAACAAATTATTATTAATAATATTTTATTAATAAAAATACATTTAATCAATTATATAGTCTCCCTCGTTATCAACAACAGCCAGCCATCTACTGGGCAAAATTTGAATACCCTTCTCCCAAAATGAGGCAGGCTGGGACTCGAAAAAATTTTAAAGTTCAATTTTAATACTTCCAGAATTTTCGAATTTTTTTCCTAGTACATGAAATTTAAGAGCTCGAAATAAATGAAAGTCTGAAGGCGCAAGATCCGGGCTATACGGTGGATGTGGAACAGTCAGCCATCCTAGCTCCTCCAGCTGTTTATGTGCTAACTTGGCGCAATGAGGTCGTGCGTTGTCATGCAAAAGTTGGACTCCAAGTCGTTTTGGCCGCTTAATTTTTAACATGTCTGCTAGTTTGCGAAGCTGCTGCGTATACAGATTGGCGTTAATAGTCTGATGAGATGCGAGGAATTCCCAGAAAATCATTCCTTGCCAATCCCAGAAAACAGACAACATAATCTTACGACCGTGTTCATTAAGTTTAGGCTGGGCTGATGGGTTTTCCCCGCGAGGAATCCAATAGGCATGACGCGTGTTAGTTTCATAATGTATCCAGCTCTCGTCACATGTAATAATGTCCTTGAGAAAGTCTCGTCTGTGTGGACGAAGTAACAAACTTTGACAAATGGCCACATGAACGGCCCGGTCATGGTCCGTTAACGCATGAGGTGTCCAACGTTACATCACTTTGCGATATCCCATCGATTTGCGATAACGATCTATATTCGCGTGGGATTGTCCAAGCACCTCCTCTAAATCGCGCGTACTAAAGTCTGGATGTAGCTCAAGTTCGTGACGCAAAGCATCTTCATCGAAGCTGGTTGGTCGTCCTGGGCGAGGTTGATCTTCGCAGCTTATATCACCGGTGTCAAAACGCTTGTATGTACAAGAAACGAACAGTCCGATCGCTAGTAGTACCCGGTCCAAATGCATTGTTAATCTTTTTACCCGTTTCTGTTGAAGAGACTTTAAGTCGATGCTCATAATATAGCATAATAGCTCGCAGTTGACGCTGATCCATTTTCACTAAAGACTAATTATTACGTTGCGTGCGCGCCTATTTATACCCTCACCCTAAAATATACTCATCCTTACTAGAAAGATCTAGAACTTTCTTGAATTCGTTTTACTTTAAATACGAGAAAATTCGAGTAAAATAAAATATGGCAAGAACTTATGAGACAACCTAATATTTGTGACGGCTTGTTGAGGCTTGGCAAGCGTGTGGATCCGGCTTAACATAACATTCTACGAGTACAATACTATTGCGTAATTTAGAACTTTATGGAAAAACATTATGAAATAAAAGATGTTGAAATTTTTTTTTGTCATAACTTTTGCACCAACCCGATATTTTCTTTGTTTGTATCCTTGCCCCTATTTTTATTAATTACATATTCTAGATAAAAAATATAATCACGATTGCGGGAAGAACGACACAGGTCCGTTACTGACAAAGCCCGCAGGCGATCTGGGCGGGCATAAGAAAGTGACAGAGTCAATTACTTCCATTATGTAAAATTGTTTAAAAATAAAATAAGCATTGTATCAAAAATTTGTTCAGCCAGAGTTTTCAATTACCTATTACGCATATTTTGAATGCAAGATTGCAATGAAATTAATTAGGATTTTAGAATTACAGAAGAAAATATAAAAAACATTTTATATAAAAAAAAAACAACCGACTTCCAAAAAAACACTACAAAGTGAAAAATAATTTTAATTTTGGAAGTCGGTGTCGTTGGTTCCGCATTTTGGTTTTTTGACACCGACTTCCAAAATTAAAATTATTTTTCACTTTGTAGTGTTTTTTTGGAAGTCGGTTGTTTTTTTTTTATATAAAATGTTTTATTTTTCACTTTTTAGTTATATCTACCCCAATCAAATTCATATAAACACTACTTGCTATGTAAATATCAGTGACAGGAAGCTGCATCTGCGTTTATAGGGTACAGACGTGATGTTATGTTGTGCGATTGCGTAAACAATGCATACATATGCGATAGCAGCAATCGCGGTTGTTTACTGGTATTAATTATTATTATAATAAAAAAAAATTATAACCTTTGTAGTGAGTACAGGCGTGATATTATGTTGAGTGATGGTGTAAACAATGCTTAGATATGCTATAGCAACAATCGCGGTTAATCTGCTGTTATTTATTGAAGAGTTCCCCCGATTTCTACAAGATCCCATCATCAGATATTGAAATGGTGACAATGGGACCACACGGGAAGCACCAGCTTTCAAATAAAAAAAGAATCATGAAAATCGGTTCACCCAGTCGGTTATTATGAGGTAACAAACATAAAAAAAAAAAAAAAAATACAGTCGAATTGATAACCTCCTCCTTTTTTTGAAGTCGGTTAAAAAGTAGATGTCTTTTCGGAATTAAATTCTATCGAGGAAAATTGAAGCGATTGCGTTTTCCTTCAGTCAGAGTCTTAATCAAATAGTCAATAAACATATAACTAAAAATCAAATCCAAACATGCTGTAATAGTGAAATAAATGGTTCCGAAAAAACACCCAATTTATTTTGGTATCGCCTTAACTCAGACTTTCAGTTCATAATAGGTATATTGTATTTAACCAAAGCAGAGTTTACTTTGTTTTTAGTTTATTTTAATTTTATTTTCTATTTTCAATCATGTTTATTGATTTTAATTACCATTTATATCGATCACTCAATGATTACATAATGAATGTAATGCAAGTAAGATGCCGGCCGACGTTAGCATCACGTGCGCGTGAGTCGATGAGGTGAGAGCTGCCAATCTATTCAGTAGAATGTAACCAGGTTAGCCATGCTAATGTTCAGGTGCGACGTTCTAAGGCCCCTATGTGCTGATTCATTGTGTTGTTTTCAGATGAGGCTTGATTTAAAATTGCATTATTATTTAGTTTTATTTTTGATACAGATATTTCAGCTACAGTACTTCTATTACCTTTTAAATGTCTTCCCAGCAGTTTTTCCTATAGTGTACCCCAAGGCAGCATTTTGGGACCTAGATTACCTACGTGCAAAAAGACGGTGCGGTCCTAGAACCTTACTAAGTACGCATTTTCTATCCTAATACCTTATAATAAGAAGGATACTGCTGCTATAAGATATACCTACGTTTCGTCCATCAACTTATAAGTACCAAAAGCCAATAAGAGGAAGCGCTACATGACTGTTCGGTCTATGCTTCTCAAGGTGAACTCGTTCATGTCACTGCCACGTTGATACATGAAGTAGTTGTATGCGGGGCTGCTGAACTTGGAATCCGTAGTCGTCACCTAAGGCGGACAAAAGTTATTGAGTTTCTCTAGGTATAAATAATTTCTCAGTAACCGCCGCTTGTCCCTTTGTAGGTACTATCTATCACTTCCACATAACGGTTCGTTTTGGTCTCTAAGTGCATCTGTATGGTTCACTGAAGTCCTTCTCACCAAAATATTGTATGTTCAGTTCCAGTGGCGTTCGTTAGTAGTGGGCACGTGTTCGGCATAGCTCGGAAGTGACACGCTGTGTATTTATTTGGCGGAAGGCCGCGGCGCATACGCGTGCTGTGCAATGCCCAAACATTGCGCAGGCGATGCGACACGCACACTAGCGCCGCCGAACCAATTGTTTACATTCATGGACTACTTCATTAGGTACTAAGTAATTAGTTCATTTTACAGAGTGTAATTTAAATAAATAAATTATGTAGATGCAGTGTTATAAATAGCCACGGGTACGTGCGCTACGGAGTAGGAGATTTGTCTACGGAACTTTAATTGTTTTTTACTTTTCATCATCTGCCTAGCCTTTTCCCAACTACGTTGGGGCCGGCTTCCAGTCTAACCGGATGCAGCTGAATACCAGTATTTTACATGGAGCGACTGCCTATCTGACCTCCATAACCCAGTTACTGGGTAATACGATACCCCTAGGTAAGACTGGTTGTCAGACTTTCGGGCTTCTGACTACCCGTAACGACTGTCAAAGATCTACGAATGATAGCCGGGACCAACGGCTTAACGTGCTTTCCGAGGCACGGAGGATTGTTTGAATTGTTTTCTACTTTTATGTCTGTAATATTTATGTTGTACAATATAATAAACAGTGTTGTATTCTATTTTAAACAGAAATCATTTATATGAAAGCATCTTTTGCCTAAGAAAAAGCACAAAATAAATGATTTCTGGTAATCGCGGCGTGATGTGAGTCATGTGAAGAAGATGCTGCTGCTCATACCGTTTTTGAAATACCTACTTATGTCTAGATCAAAGATGGGTGTCCATATGTGACGGTGGGAACTGGGATTAGGTACTCATAATCACTTCAGGACAGCCGTAGATCACGGCCATATTTATGGTAGAATACTCATTACTTTGTCCAAATCATCAAGTATCTAAACAAACTTCCATCAAAATTATGATTTCTCAGCTTGTACCGGTTCCAAAAGATCCAGCTGTAAGGAAATCTTCGCCTGTTATGTAATTTCTTTGTTTGTTTTCCTCCTAACATTCCAGTATCAATTCTGTGACCTGAAAATATCGATTTGAATTCGAAAACACATAAATGTCTTCCAGGGAGATTTAAAAATAACTCTTTACTATGTCGAGGAGAGTGCTATCTTTCATAGAGCATTCTATGTTTTATAGACATCTATACTAATAGACAGTAATGTGCTGAAGAGTTTATTGGTTTGAACGCGCTTATCTCTGGAACTCCCAGTCGGATTTGAAAAACTATTTTTGAATTTGATAGCCCAACTCTTGAGGAAGTTTAGAGGTAGGCTATTACTTTTCGCGCTATACACGCTACGACTTTCCGGAGCCGAGCAGAAAGAAAAAAAGTAAGAAAGAACGCTAAGCGACAACTAAGTAAAAGCGCGGGCAGGCGATGCGATGCGACGCGGTCGGTCCGGGACATAAGATATTACACGTCGACGAAGTCGCGGGCAGAAGCTAGTGATGTTTTAAAAGTTCCTACGGACTGCGGGGTTAATAACTAGGAACGGACTGCGGAGTTAGTAAAGTAGCCGCGAACAAACGTTTCTTTTTTTAGTTCTGCAAGAAAATAAAATAATTTAATGATGTCTCTGCTTAGTTACATTAGAACTATTTTTACCTGTTAAATAAGCGTTCATTCTAACAAGTGCAGCAACTAAAAGCTTTATTATTTTAAGCGCATTAGATCGCGAAATGATTTTGTCAATCTGTTCAGAGACCCTGACGTGTAGACAGCTCTGCGGTGGAGCTGGGCTTAGTGATACCAGCGTGTGTTGATATTAGCTGCCGGAGTTATTGCAATACTTTCAGAAAACGATTATTTTGTAAAAAAAAAATGGCGTTTGTGTGAATTTAATATAGTTTATTTTAGTAAAGTTTTAGGTGGCTATTGGCAGCGAGCATGTGCGTCGTATCTACCTGTTATTGCGGGTTTTAAGAGGATTCATATTAGGGTTATGGAGATCAGACAGACAGTCATTCCAAGTATAATACTTGCTTTCAGCTGTAACCGGTTTAACTGGAAGTCGACCCCATAGTTGGGAAAAGGCTAGGCAGATTATGATGTCAACATTTGTAAGATAGGATCTACATATGCAGACTCGTTTACTCGATTCTTGCTTCTTAGTCAGTTAATTTTAGATTTCTAGGTTTGTTTACAAACTTTGAATAAGTACGTTCAGTTTAGCTTACCTACGTATTTGGTTGAGGAACAACTAACTGATGAAACAGGTTTGTAATGAAATGCCAAAAATATATCGAAACAGTAAAGGTGTCTAAAAACATGGCCATCAGGGAAAAAGATGAATTAAAAGAGTATTTTACTTTTTTACATTTCTCAAATGCTGCATGGTCGCTCTTGTACCGCACCCTGTCTGTAGCCTGGTATGGAAAATGGAAGTAATGAGGAGATAGATCATCGTTCTAGTTTATAGTACCTAACACAGTTAAAAACACAATTCAAACTACGTTTGCTAATCTTTCTTGTCTCTCTTTGTCGTCGAGTTGGATTGTTGAAGTCAGGAGCGCAGCGCGCCGCAGGTGGTCGCAAACAATGTGCCATTCCTGCCTCAGATCGTTCTGATAGCCTGGTACTTACGACAGCTAGTCGCTTCTCATAACTGTTAAATATGTGCACGTGCCCTATTTGGCGCTGTTGATAACAAAAGGACAAAAGAACGCCCGCTGATACCTATACCTCATGAGTAGTGGGCGAACCATTAACACAAATGAACTGCCTTCACTTCATATTTTCGCACGTCGATGTTATCTAGAATGTCACTAAAGCGAGTGTTTTCATTTATTTTCTATTACTAGATATCTCATAATAGTAATTGTTCCCAGAACAGAACCACTAGTGGGCTATCATAAGGTATAGCAAGGGGAGACCAGTAGACCATTTATTTAGAAAACACAAAGATAACCAGCTCTAATTGATTAATATCCGACACACCTTATACTTTTCTCACAGGGCCGATAGATTAAATTGTTATTTCACTCATAGATAGCTAATAACAGTTTGTGTTATGAATTGAATGATCATAACATGAAAGGATATGAAAACAAACGTGAACCGCATCGCTGGGGAATTCTGCCGCGTGTAGCCGCGGCTAAAAATAATTGTTTGATTTGATGGAGCGTCGATGCGAGCTGTCAGTGGAGCTCGGCGGGACGCGTGAGAGCAGCCGGCTGAGATACTGCACCGACAACGGACGAGTGAGCTTAGAGGAAAAGAGAAAACTACAGCCCTTAAAACTCGACAGCAATCAAACATCAAATACAACAAATCATTTAATAACTTCATGCTATTTTATAGAATTTACATTGATGGAAGAAATCATGGGGAAACCCGCAACAAACATTCAAAGACATGTCACATGTGATATTTCACCACCCCGCACTGTACCCGCACTCACTACCTCTCACAGACAAATCCTCAAAAGTCTGCTGATGGTATATGTGCAAGTTTTACAATAATTTAGAATCGGTGAGACGTAGACAGTGATCAAATAAATGTAGGCACAGTAGTCACTCCCATTGTAGACATACATATATGGCTAGAATAGGAGTGAGAGATAGCTCTCATACAGTCCATTCATCGTTTCTTTGGTCTTCTAACACTAATATTGCCCATTGTATAAGTTGCCCGTGAATAAAATCACAGATTTTGCTGATCAAGTACTAGTGACGAAAATATTTTGCAAAATCGATAACACTATTGAATGTAAGTCCACTTCAGAGATCATCGATTAGGAACGACTACAAGTGTTCTTTATAAGTCTCTGCTTCCTGTATTGTAAACATGATGTAAAATTTTGAAGATATACAAGGTTGGTTAGTTTTAAATTTAAAAATGATTGAATGATTTACTGTGTGGACATAAATAATAAAATAAAATAAATAAATAAATAAATAATTTATCAGTAGGTATATTGATCGTTTTCAATAGTCATAGCTCTGCTTCGTGACGTGCACCATCCCGATGTGCGTCTGAGTGTATCTGCGCAGCTACGTCTGCTCACATTCAGGGCAGCCTCGACTTCATCTAGCATCGAGCCGTAAAACTAAATCAACACTATGCCCAGCAGTGTAATTGCGTAACATACTATCAGTAGCAATGGGTTTCATTTTGACAGTGCAACAACATTCATTGCGTTATTTACGTTGTTGAGCAGACACATTTTTCGAACACATAGAGCAATGGATTAGCAATAAGCTTCAAATAATTCAAATTGATAGTAATCTTGTGTCACGCAATTAGGGTGCAGGATCAATTCGTTTATTAACTGTAGCGTGACGCCCGACTATTGGAACATAAAATAATAAAAAATCAAAATTATCGGGGTGTTGTACGAGTATTATGGTATTTTCTGTGACACCTGCTACCTATTTGCATGTTTTGTGAAGCGGATGTTTGTTGTGCCTATGTTTTATTTACACGATGTGTTGATGTGTACGCAATGTCGTGCTCCAAGCGGCAGTAGCTTGTGGGCTAGATCAAACCATATACAGATGTCCGTTGAACCATAGTGTTCTTATTTACGTACTAGTTAAAGTAATGTATTATAGTTCTATTCTTAGGCGAACATAATTGCAAAACACTCTTTCAAGGACACGCTCGGTGATATTCAAGTACTGTCGAGTAGGTTCTCGAAGTAATTGGAAAACCTTTCTAAATACTGTACAGTCTACGTAAATATACTGAATTTCCATCTATCATCTAAAATGGAACATGTGGGTATAGGTACTGGGTGCGTGCTAAAGTTTTTCGGTTTCCAAGCAAAAAAATAATGTTACACTTATTATTCACTTAATATTTACAACATATTCACCACAGGAATCTATAACTTACTGCCAACGTAAGTGTGGGTAACTTTTCAATACCAGTTTTGTAAAAGTTGTTATCTTTTTCGCTAAAAAACTGTGTTAGAGCGCACCGTAGATTATTTTCTGTATCGAAATATCGTCGACCATAAGTTCCATTGAGGTAAGGGACAAAATATCCAAAATGAGTTGAGTACCTATACAGTTTTGTTCAGAATTTTTCGCTCTATCGAATGGTGAATATGAAAAAATTCTAGCTTAAGAAAAATGTCCCTTACTCTAATGATTTTTGGATCCAAATTTCGAATCTGCCCCATAATAACAATGTATCTGAAAAACTATGCAATATAGGAACTTGAAATGGTGTAATTATCGCCGCCAATCCACTTCAAATAAGGTAAGGGTCTTCCCAATCAACGAATTACCATTTCGTACGTCAAAAGTGTGTACTTCATTTTCTGTCAAAAATCTCTTTACACTGTATTTTTTTCATAAATTTTTTCAACAAGTCCTTTACACTATTTTTTCATTAATAGATTGGATCCAACGTAGAGGTCAGTTTAATGTAAGGGACGGGACTACAATCTACTTGGTCAGTAAGGGACATTACTAACAAAATACGTTGTTGTAAGGGACATCTATTTTCTTAAATAGCTAACTCATTTAAATAAATGTTACACATGTAGATAGAGCACTAAAATACAAGTTTATGTGTGAAATCAGACCCGAAAAAGGTTAATAACAAAAAAAGTTATGGGCGATTTAGTCCAAAAAAAACTTATTCGGCCTCTCCTGAAAAATCGTATTACCTTATTAGTCCCTTACCTCAATTGAGCCATGTTATGCAATAACCTGTTAACCCACAAAAATATGAATTTTAAGTTAACGCCATCTAGCACTTGTAGCCAGTCTCCTGCACCCTTAAAAAAATGCAGAGGCATGTACTAAATTTAGAAAAAAGCTATCTATCAAAAAAATGTTACTGCAGTTTGCGGAACTAGTCTTCAACAATTTTGCAATAATCGATTACAAGCCTGTCACGACACGCGCGCTTTTCTTCTGTAACAATTACTTTAAAATTTTGTTTTCTGTTTGTTATGGCGGTTTTCAGTGAAATTGAATATACGTGTAGTCTTTTGTAATATTCATGAAACTGTGTGAATTTCATTATTTTACTAGAGTTTTTAAGTATCTACTTGCTGTAACAAGGCACGGTAAGTTTTCAGTGTTTGATTTTAATGTTTTCTCCTGTTCTATACAATCAATAACGCACTGAAGTAGTTTTTCTCATCGTAAAGAACCATAGAATTGGAATGAAATTAAATAATTTCCCTATAATTACGAAAAATCTGACAATTTAAATTTGTGTAATTTATAACTGGTTATTGCTTTAATACTCGTAGCTTAACGGCCGCTTAGTGTTTTTATCTTTTTTATATTATTCTATAATTTAATCCGAAGAGAAGCTGATATTATTAACCTTCCCTAGGTTACAATAACATATAAGAATATCTATATATACTCGTTGTAGGCAGATGATAGTAATTTATATTAAAATATTTAATTTTTTAATAGGTTATTGCGAAACTAAAGCCAATAATAAATTATTTTCAGGTATTTAACATGAACTATAGAGCACAGAAGCTTGTCGCAATGGCTCGTGACGAGCATTTATGTATGTAATAAAAATGACGACAAAGAAGAATCTGAAGAATCTTCCAACAGTGGAGATGTAACAAGTTTAGCACAGTTGAAACAGGATTTACATCTTATTAATAAAGCATCAGAGCTTAGAAAGCAAATGAATGCAGATCTGAATTATTAATTAACAATAATATGTCAAGGGTTTGCAAAACATTTTAGCACTTAAAATGCTCCGGTTAAATTTTGCAATAAACTATTTAGGCTTAAATGTTTGTTTCAAAAATCTTAATATCTTGATTGTAATTTCGCAATAAACAATTCATCATTATTTAATTTATTTTTATTTTCCCTATAACTCTCACTCTATTAAGCTGTGTTTGAATCACTACAATACATGATGACTTATTTAATAAGCTTTGGATACAATCAGAATAGCTTATGAGTATTTTTTGTACCTGTAAATTTCTTTGAGCTGAGATTTCTCCGGTTTAAGTTTTTTAGGGTTGACACGTTATTGCATAACATAGCTCAATTGAACCTACGGTCGACGATATTTTCCTTGTAAATAATTTTCTAAAGAGCGAAATAAATAAAAATCCGACGGGGCAACATCAGGAGGGTATCCTGGGTGTGGTAAAACTTGCCAATGAAATTTCATTAATCTTTGCTGAGCAATGGTAGCTGTGTGCGGCCGCGCGTTGTCTCGGTGAAAAATGACTTTATGGCGGTTAACTAGTCCAGGACAGTTTTCCCGCATCACCTCATGAAGCCGATTTAGCTGTTGACAGTAAATGGCTAGGTGATAACAGTTCCCAATAAATAGTTCCCTGAGAATCCCACCACACATATAGTAAAACTTTTCGCGGATTGTACATACATTTTCATTTGCAATCGATGCTGGGGCTTCCCCTTTTTTGCAGATTGTACGGCGCCGTTTTACATTTCTGTACTAGACCCACTTTTCATCACCAGTGACTAACCATCGGAGGACCCCAGAATGGATGAACAAACAAAAATGTACTCATCCCGCACTCCTCCAGGATAACAGCCGCCCGCACAGAAGCAGGATATTTACAGAAATTTTAAAAGAAAAATATATAAGGCTTTGGACACATCCCCCTTACTCACCAGATTTAATGCCGTTAAACTACGGCTAAAGAAAATACATCACACTAAGTAAAGAAAATCAAAAGTTCAAAAGTGTACAGAAACTTACAGAGCGTTGGAAGGCAGTCATGGATAGCGAGGGAGATCATGTACAATAATAATTGATGTTTTACTCATTTTTTGTAATAGTGGTGTTAACCTATAATTAATTGTTGCACCCGCAATTGTATCCTATTATAAATAATAAGCTGCCAATGTGCTGGTGTAAACAATTGTTGGTTAAGGCCGGACCCTGACCAAATAACCTTGAGCATTCGTTCCCTCTTTGCCGCACCCCACCTCTACAATACTTCGTAAAAACTGGCCATCTGGCGAACAACTTACGAACTATGAAACTGCGACTAGTAAAAAGCACAGACCTTACAATACACGGCATTTAATAAAAAAAATATTATTTCTATGAATGAAGAAACAGTGCGCCTATGTTTGTCATGAATGTCCACGAATACTTACTTTCTAATTTTTGGAACGAAAAACGTTATGTGACTATTTTATATGATTATCCAATGGGGTCAAAATCCAAATTCAAGATGGCGTCTCCAAAAATTTGCAAATTTTTCTTCATGGGTGTCGTTTTCATGGTTTTCGAGGGTGCTGACAACGATTATGGGGTCAAAATCAAAATTCAAGATGGCGGCTCCAAAAATTTGGAAATTTTTCGTCATGGGTGTCGTTTTCATGGTTTTCGAGGGCGCTGACAACGATTATGGGGTCAAAATCAAAATTCAAGATGGCGTCTCCAAAAATTTGCAAATTTTTCGTCATGGGTGTCGTTTTCATGGTTTTCGAGGGCGCTGACAAAGATTATGTGATCAAAATCAAAATTCAAGATGGCGCTTCCAAAAATTTGCAAATTTTTCGTCATGGGTGTCGTTTTCATGGTTTTCGAGGGCGCTGACAACGATTATGGGGTCAAAATCAAAATTCAAGATGGCGGCTCCAAAAATTTTGCTAATTTTTCGTCATGGGTGTCGTTTTCATAGTTTTCGAGGGTGTTGACGACAATTATGGGGTCAAAATCAAAATTCAAGATGGCGGCTCCAAAAATTTGCAAATTTTTCGTCATGGGTGTCGTTTTCATGGTTTTCGAGGGCGCTGACAACGATTATGGGGTCAAAATCAAAATTCAAGATGGCGGCTCCAAAAATTTGCAAATTTTTCGTCATGGGTGTCGTTTTCATGGTTTTCGAGGGTGCTGACAACGATTATGGGGTCAAAATCAAAATTCAAGATGGCGGCTCCAAAAATTTGCAAATTTTTCGTCATGGGTGTCGTTTTCATGGTTTTCGAGGGCGCTGACAACGATTATGTGGTCAAAATCAAAATTCAAGATGGCGCTTCCAAAAATTTGCAAATTTTTCGTCATGGGTGTCGTTTTAATGGTTTTCGAGGGTGCTGACAATGATTATGGGGTCAAAATCCAAATTCAAGATGGCGTCTCCAAAAATTTGCAAAATTTTCGTCATGGGTGTCTTTTTCATGGTTTTCGAGGGCGCTGACAACGATTATGTGGTCAAAATCAAAATTCAAGATGGCGCTTCCAAAAATTTGCAAATTTTTCGTCATGGGTGTCGTTTTCATGGTTTTCGAGGGCGCTGACAACGATTATGTGGTCAAAATCAAAATTCAAGGTGGCGCCTCCAAAAATTTGCAAATTTTTCGTCATGGGTGTCGTTTTCATGGTTTTCGAGGGCGTTGACAACAATTATGTGGTCAAAATCAAAATTCAAGATGGCGCTTCCAAGAAATTGCAAATTTTTGGAAGCACTATCTTGAATTTTGATTGAAAAATTTGCAAATTTTTGGAGGCACCATCTTGAATTCTTCTCTTCTCTCTGAATCTCTTAATATTGTATAATTGCATAACAAACGTGTGAGCACTATGCACCTAAACTATAAAGCTACCATTTACTGGGTACGTCTTTCATTGACTTGAATGTGCCCTGGCGGCTGGGGGTATGTCATGCTCACTCAAATGTCTCGCTGGTGGTGGCGTGTGTGTTGGATCATTGAGTTCCCTTCAAAATGGTTGAGCTAAATGGTGCTGATCCATACGTCATGTTCGTGAACGGGCGCCGCCAGTAGGGACTGGTCATCTCTTAGCCGCCACGGCTTATTTTTATTTTAATCTAAGTATTTTCATTTGTGAATTGTTATTTTATTTTTTTGTTTTTGTTGTTTTTATCTTTTTTAGTACGGACGCTTTTAACGTGCACGTCTTTCTACATCGTTCTCACAATATGTATAATTTCAATTTGAATGATGTAACCAAAATTTTGTAACAATTTTTATGATTTAAAAGTGTCCGTGGAGTTTCTTGCCCGTTCCTCTCCACAGATACCTACTACGCTTTGGAATGGGCAACTAGCTTCATCTTTCTGACTGACCGACCCCTTGACAGTTCAAAAGTGCCTGTAATTGGTTTACTTGAAATAAATGCTTTGAGTTTGAGTTTTGAGTTTGAATTTTGATTTTGACCCCATAATCGTCGTCAACACCCTCGAAAACTATAAAAACGACACCCATGACGAAAAATATGGAAATTTTCGCAGCCGCCATCTTGGATTTAGATTTTGACCTAACTATAAGCTTTTGCACCCTCGAAAACTATGAAAACGACACCCATGACGAAAAATATGGAAATTTTCGCAGCCGCCATCTTGGATTAAGATTTTGACCTCACTATCAGCTTTAGCACCCTCGAAAACTATGAAAACGACACCCATGACGAAAAATATGGAAATTTTCGCAGCCGCCATCTTGGATTTAGATTTTGACCTAACTATCAGCTTTAGCACCCTCGAAAACTATGAAAACGACACCCATGACGAAAAATATGGAAATTTTCGCAGCCGCCATCTTGGATTTAGATTTTGACCTAAGTATCAGCTTTAGCACCCTCGAAAACTATGAAAACGACACCCATGACGAAAAATATGGAAATTTTCGCAGCCGCCATCTTGGATTTAGATTTTGACCTAACTATCAGCTTTTGCACCCTCGAAAACTATGAAAACGACACCCATGACGAAAAATTTAGAAATTTTCGCAGCCGCCATCTTGGATTTAGATTTTGACCTCACTATTAGCTTTAGCACCCTCGAAAACTATAAAAACGACACCCATGACGAAAAATATGGAAATTTTCGCAGCCGCCATCTTGGATTTAGATTTTGACCTAACTATCAGCTTTAGCACCCTCGAAAACTATGAAAACGACACCCATGACGAAAAATTTAGAAATTTTCGCAGCCGCCATCTTGGATTTAGATTTTGACCTCACTATCAGCTTTAGCACCCTCGAAAACTATGAAAACGACACCCATGACGAAAAATATAGAAATTTTCGGAGCCGCCATCTTGGATTTACATTTTGACCTCACTATCAGCTTTAACATCGAAAACTATGAAAACGATAGCTAATCCAAGATGGCGGAGTAGCGTCCTTTCACAAAACTCAATAATTCTAAATACACAAAGCGTCCTTCCGCATTAAATAACACAATACGTAACTAGTACAAAAAAAAAAAAAAACTAATTTTTATTATCAGTACTGATAATGTGTCGTAAGCGAGCAAGTGCGCTAGCCGACGGCGACGCGGCGACGCGGAGACAAACGGCACGGGTTTCACATTCGAGAGCTTGTGGCACACTGAATCCCGATACGGGGCGCATGAGTTACAGTAGTAAAAGCGCTCACATTTTAGAATAAAATTTGTATAAAATCAAATTTTAGTTTTTTGGAAAAAATATTACTACCAAAATGTTAATTATTAAATTGTCTATCCATTAGTGTCAGTAGCAAAATTAAATAATGTTTACTTTTCGAGGAGATAGATGTTATCAATCACCATTTCTCATTTCTGGAGTTTCGTTGTAAGGAGATTTATTAAAGATATACTGATTAAAAAAAAAAACAAAAACTACAATTATGGAGTCAAGATTATGTAGAAATTTAATGTATTTTTTTTTTGTTGATATTTCTTTTAAATAAGAAGTAGATAGCTTCGAAAAACTGCACAAAAACGGCTTCCGCGGCGTTTTGGTCGGGGTGGCGCCTTAAGAGGGTTTATCCGTTAGAGCCATGTTGGAGATTCAAAATTGATGATTTCCGACGGACAATAAAACCATAATGTGTTTAATTTATAGATGAGATATTGACGTCATGTTATTGGGAATTTTATAATCTAGTGCATGAATGAAATACATTTGCAATTTTTCGTATAGTTTTCTCATCAGAACCGTTTTTATGCAAGCCTTTTTTTAAACTAGCGATCGACGGTCTAAGCAGATGCGAGATATTAGTAAAACCATATACGACAAACTTATAAAAATATTACTTTATAAAAAACAATAACATTTATTAGTGCATGGCTGAAAAAAAAACACGATTACTGTAAGTTTTCATTCAAGAAAAGTATATTCAAAAGTGTCAATTGTAGCCACTTTTCGAGATATTCTAAATCTGAAATATTTATATTTTCTTTTAGACCTTGTAAATTAAGACATTTATGTTCTAAAACATGGTTCAAATATTTTTTTAATAACTTATATGTTTATTTTACTATGAATTATTTAGTATTGCTATACAATCGGCGCGGATTCACGCCACCGCTCAGCGCGCCGCTCTAGCAATACTAAATAATTGAACCATGTTTGTTTGGTTTTATTGTCCGTCGGAAATCATCAATTTTGAATCTCCAACATGGCTCTAACGGATGAACCCTCTTAACCTGAATGAAAATGAATAATAATGAAATGATTACCATACTGTTAAATAAAAGTCTCTTGTATGTCAAATAAATGCCTTTTTTTACCACATGTTTGGTGTGAACAACTTAATATATACAGCGTGTAACGGAAAGGGGGTATCAATCCTGAAGGAGGTGAATGTGCTCATGAAATTCAACAACTTTCCCCAAAGAACATAAAGTCGAAATATGAAAAAAAAAATTTGGCCCTGCCATAGTAAATCAATCAGCTGGTAGTCAGTTTTTTAAGGGAGGGCCAAATTTTTTTTCATATTTCGACCTATGTTCTTTGGGGAAAGTTGTTGAGTTTCATGAGCACATTCACCTCCTTCAGGGTTGATACCCCCCTTCCGTTACACGTTGTATAAGTTTCTGGTAATCAATAGAATTCTATGGAAATTCAAAGAATAATTATTAACAGACTCGACAAGTGTTGTAGGTACATACCGAAAACAACTTTTGCACAGACCCAATACCTATGTTAAGTATATGTATTCTCAAAAGAAAGACTAGCTAGGTGCTCAAATAGGAAATAGGAAAAAAACCTTTTAAAATTCCATATCGGATGGAGACCTGCGCTCAACAATGCATCGTGATCGGTAGGTATTCACTAGTATTACAGTAGGTATTCACCAGAGATATTTTGTTTCGATAAAATGATGTGGAGTTACCGTAAAATGGGGTGAATAGGAACCGAGGGGTGAATCGGGATGAAACTTTTAAATGGATTTTAACATTGAAATAATAACCTAAATTGGCATCGTCTGTTCAAGGAGTATATCCTTGAACAGACGATGCCAATTTAGGTTTATATAAAGCTGTCACACATTGACATTGATGAGTTTTACATATACAGTGACGTGGATATTTACTTTGTAAAGTATTTTATAACACATTTGCTCGTAAAAGGTCTCTTACTGCACCAATTTCAATATCGTAATGTATCTCATTACGTACTTGTTCGTAATTGTAATGTAAAGCGCCCGGTTTATCAAGATGCTCCGTCTAAAACGAACGGTACTTTTTTAAATCTTAGCAAAGAGTTTTTATGTCAGAAAAGTGGTCAAAATTTTATGAATAAAATTAACTTTGGGAGATAAAATATAATAAATAAACATTTAATTCTTTAATTTAATTAATTTTGACAATTAATTACAACCATTTATCTCTAACAAAAACACAAAAGTATTAATTTACTTTATTAGTAATACTGGCTGTTTTTTGTGCCTTTGCCATAAACAAAAGACGCTGATGCGCGCGCATCGCTAATTTGTGAAAAATTAAAAACTTTTTCTCTTCGCTGTAACGCTTTTTCTTTTCGCTGTATTGATTTATTCGTTTAAGAAAGTCCGAGCTTTATTTATTTCCTCACAAATGTGTTATAAAACGTTGTATGACATACGTGCGGTTTGATAATTACAGCCACTGCTTTCTTATAGCCCTCACCTACGGCTCGGGCTAGCAATATCGCCTCAGCTGTAATTTTCAACTTACCGCGCTTATATCATAATGTACTATTATTTATTATTATTATTATTGCGAATGTGAGAACTATGTGGGTAATTTTTTTCTGTTTTCCTTCTTCTTTAGTTTTAATCATGATCTGGCAGTTTGAGTAATTTATGCGGCCTACCCAAATGTCCTTTCATTGGAATTGTTCGTCGAATCGTGAGGCTCCTCAAGTTCTGAGTTGAGCTGCACGATTTTTGACAAATGCGTGCATTGACTGGACAGGTCCGCTCAATCTGTGTGGTTTTTTACTCAAAAGACCACTTCCGACACCAATCTACATGGTATTCACATGATCTGACCAAGATTATGTCTGGACTTTAAAAGAGACTGTGACCTCTGAGTTTGTTTCGGCCTTTCTTCATCACAGAGTAGGCAGATAGGAAACGCCGACCTCATCTATTTAAAAAAAAATGTGATTGACATGTAAAAGTGTTTGTACAAACCTACTTACAGAAAATAAATCATTTATCATACATGAACCCTGTTTATGTATCTCTATTGCAGCTGAAAGCGTCGTCTCTGCGAGTCTTACCTGTGGCTGCCTGCCTGTCTGTCTCTTTCTAAACCTCGATGCGCCACGTGCTGTGAGGAAGCACAAAACAAAGAAAGTTCAATGTTACCTTTTGGTAGAGGAAGGGCCGCGTGAGCGCGAGGTACCGCTCCAGCGCCATGGTGACGGCGATGCACACCGAGCCGATGCCGAACACGCGCAGAACGACGCGCGTGGCGCAGTACGCGCGCGTCGTGCCCACGCCCGCCACGTGCTCGCCCACCAGCATCGCGCACATCATGCCCACCTGCCACAAAGAAAAGAGTCAGACCAATCGTTGAGTCATCATCATCATCATCATGGTCATCTTTGGCAGCCCTGTCCCACCCACTGCTGAGTAAAGGACTTCTCCCTTTTGTTTGATTTTACAATAATAAGGGTGACCTCCTTGCAGTATATAGAAAGACACTCTTTCACATTTACACTCAAGACAGAATCACTAATAAAGCTCGGCAGATGAGCAAAACGATCTTGCTATCCCCTTACAGTTACATTAATTTTACTTTTAAAGTGTCTTACAAGAGTAGATCTATGTTCAAGGAAGTAGGAAAGCCTAAAGAACCAATGGGTTTCTGTTCAAGCAGCCTGCCGCTGTGTCTAATGGGTGAGGTCAGTTTGTGTACTAATAAGTGATGGGCACTTTTTGAACTCTTTATGTATAACCCAACGCTCTCACAAACTCGGCTCATCGTGATGCCTGAAGCCACGACGAAAGTATAGTATGTTCAACTACTTAACAATTCGGGGATAGCATGACATGATACGTGCCTACAAATCTTCGCTTTATTCTATCCATTTAATTACAGCTGCGCAAGTTAGCAGCTCTATATTCACATTTAGGTATTTACCTAATATTAGGTCTTTACCTATGAAATTGCCGTTCTGCAGTACGCCATTTCAAATCAAAATAATTTTTGTTTGACTGCAGAACGGCAATTTGCTGTTTTGTATGAAAAAATTTAAACGAATTTTTTTCATGTATTTTTTATTTGTATTAATCGAAGTAATGCAATCAATGCAATCAATGCATCTTTGCCATCGCAGTGGAAGTTTATTGATGCCCTTCTTAAAGAAATCAGCTGGACGGGAGGCAACAAATCCTATTTTATTTTAAAAACATGGAATTTTGTTTCCAAAAGTAGTCATTTGCTTATTGATTAGTGTTAAATTTTCATCGCATTTCAATATTTTTCGTCATCATGGATACGTTAAAAATTCGAGTAATTATGGAATATGAGTACCGTCGTGGCAGCAACGCGGCACAAGCGGCACGCAACATCAACGACGTTTACGGAGCTAACACTACAAACCAACGCACCACCTGTTATTGGTTTGCTCGCTTCCGTTCTGGAAATTTCGACCTCAAAAATGAACCTCGCGGTCGTCTGAAGACTTTGGTCGACAGTGACGAATTAAAGGCGATTGTGGAAGCTGATGATACACAATCTACGGCTGAATTAGCAGCAGCTGTCGACGTTAGCGTCAAAACAATATTGGTCCATTTGCGTCAAATTGGCAAGGTAAAAAAGCTTGACAAATGGGTGCCCCACGAACTCAATGATCGCCAGCGCGAAGTACGCGTCGAGACGTGCCTTGCACTGCTCAAGAGACACACAAATGAAGGAATTTTGAACCGCATTGTTACCTGCGATGAAAAATGGATTCGGTTTGATAACCGCAAGCGCTCAGAAAGTTGGTTGGATCCTGGTTCAGCACCTAAACAATGCCCTAAACGAAAAGTTACCCCTAGAAAAGTGATGGTCACTGTTTGGTGGTCTAGCGCCGGTGTGATTCATCACAGCTTCTTACCAAACGGGGTGAGCATTACTGCAGATGTGTACTGTGAAGAACTGAACACAATGATGGAGAAGCTGGCACATCTCCAACCAGCATTGGTCAATCGCTCGTCTCCGCTGCTCCTGCACGACAACGCGCGACCTCATACTGCACAACAGACGGTCTCCAAGTTGCAAGAACTGGGGTTGGAAGCTCTCCGTCATCCGCCCGCCGTCTGTATAATGTATCGGAACTAATGTCACACAATAATAAATGATTTACATTTGACACTATATTTAAAACTGTTTGACATTACATTGGAAACTATTTGACATTATATTTTAAACCTCTTTGACATTATACTAAAAAACTGTTTTGACATTATGTATATTTAAAAGTGTTTTGACATTATTTTTTTAATCTGTCGGGTACTATACCTGAATTTCACTTGGAATGTTAAATAATGATTCATATTTCTGCATTTGTACGTAAATTGCACGTGTATATATTCAACACAATGTAAATTGTTTTATGAATAAATAAATCAAATCAAATCAAGCCCTACTCACCAGACCTTGTGCCTACAGACTACTACTTTTTCCAGAATTTGGATAACTTCTTGGCGGGAAAAAAATTCAATACCCGAGAGGCAGTACAAAATGCCTTTGAAGAATTCATATTATTTACGTAATTTATAAGCTAACAGACTTGAAATAATAATATGTACATTTACATATAAATAAAACAAAATAATGGTAAAGAATCATACGGCATCTAAAAACTTCTCCTCGTCGCTGTCAGCGGGATAAGTGCCCATAAGGCTGGCAGCATTGCCACGTTGTATGGCGATGAAATAGATTAAAAAAAAAAGAAAAAAAAAGATTCTTTGGCCAAAAAATAGTTATAAGCTACAATCTAGGTATCACTACCAGTAGCTCAGGAGCTCACTACACTACTATAATGTAGCATCATACCTATTGATGACGCAGCGCAGCAAGTAAAAGTAACAGAACAGATCTACATTTATAAATGTATATATATTCGTTCCATAAATAGAGATAATCTAGAAAATAATGTTAGCAACTGTACAAGAAGTGTGACTGGACTCTGGTTGTATGTATACGGTGCTTTGGTTGGAGGAGAGTCGTCGTAATAATAAAATTTTATGTCGCAGGTTCGATACGGTTAGCTAACTGGTTGCTTCAGCACAAATAGTTACGGCTATGTGATAAAATGCTCTACTTCATTTACTTTTAATAGTTAACTTAGACAGTTCCCGCGGTTAGTTTTGCGACTAGATTTAGTAATCAAGTGCAAATTAATGAAGCAGACGCATTTAATAATATTGTAACCGAAAGTATAAAAAGTAGTTATGGGTCAGCAATATAACCGACACCTAAATGCCAAGCTACGACAACGCGTGCTTATAATTTTAAAATTTATAAAATCATTCTTCCTCTTAAATAATCCTAATCGCAGGTGCTGTGTGGAATTTTAATGATATTATTATCAAACGTACTAGAGCGCGAATGGAAGACATCAAGCGGAGGGACAAGAAAGTGCCTCACAAGCACAACTGACAGCTGCCATGTTTCTCGAGGATTGGAGCACAGACGCACAGATGGAAATGATGCTAACATGGCTAACACCTCAACAATGCTATCTGCCGTCGCATGCCAAGAGAGTGACGTCAGCTCTTTACTGGTTCGCACTACTTAGATAATGCCACGACTACAATTCCAACACTGTTTTAATAATTTAATTAATCATTCTTTATGGTCGTACCTATGTCATCATCAATGGAAGATCTAAAATTACAACTGACGCTTGATTTATCTTTTTCTACCAGCGTGCAGCGTACAGCGGTGTAGAAAACATATCGACCTTTCTTCTCAGAGCAGTCAGATAGGAAACGCCGACTTCAACTAGTTTAAAAAAAAATGATTGACATGTAAAAGTGTTTGTACAAACCTACTTACAGAAAATAAATCATTTATCATTATCATTTATAGCTAAACAAGGAGTAAATAAAATAACGCACATTAATGTTGGAACCTTTTACGATTTTGTTTTGTGTTCCATCTATAGGCGTCGGGAGCTCGAGAGTTCTAAGATATAAATAAGACGTTAAGTATCACAACAATCTCAATGTTTTTGGTTTATTGGTTTATCGTTTATGAATAGATACTTGGCACGTCTGGGACTTTCTCTGAGCTGTTGTCTTCAAAAGTTCGGCAGGGTAAAATTAATCGAATTCTTAGAGCTAAATACTCTTAGCGCAATTTAATGCAACCAAAACTTTTATTTTGTAACTGTAACCACCTGGCGCATTTTCAAAGTATCTCGAATGATTACATTATGGCGGCAAATTGAACTTTAGAAAAGTTCGGCTCGCTCACTCGTGAATGTCTGACAGTCTTTTTCCAAACCTGGCTGTGTCTTACCCGGGTGTAAACAGCCAAAGTCTGGAAATCCATGCCAGTGTTAATGTTTCTACCCGTCTAGATTCAAAGCAAGACTGAATAGGCCATCTTCTGCGGAAGCTCATTCCAATGGTATCGTAAACTTAGTTTGGAAGTTAGTGTGTGACTGTGACACCTCAGAAAGTACGTAAAGTCATTGGTCATGCGCCTGATCTTCCCCCAGCGCACCATGAGAGGAAGGGAAGAGGGAGTGCCCCTGTGTTTGCGCACACACTTGTGCACTATAAGAGGCTGTTAATTTATTACGTAAGACAATTTTGACCACTTTCTGACCCCCTCCCCCTACGTAAGAAAAAATAAGACTTGGATGAATCCCCTCCACGTAAAAACAGTATCTACCACGTATCTACCCATATTGCAAAGGAAAAGTAGCAAAAAAATTAAAAACTTATAATTTTTGCTTACTTTTGTGATCTTACGTAAGAACGGTCTAGACCCCACCCACCCCAACGTAAGAAAAATAAGACATGTTTTGGACCCCCCCCCCCCCACCCTTCAAATAGTCTTACGTAATAAATGAACAGCCCCTAATAGCTTCTGCGTACATTACCTAATCTCCGTTGAGATTGGCCGCCGTGACCGAAATTCGGTCGAGAGGATATTATTATTATCGTAGACCTCATACATCGCTATCTTCCAGGAAATAACGAGGTCTATTGAATTTAATAAAAAATAGTAGTGCAGTGTCACTCACCAACGCCACAAGATCGTTAGCTGCCAGTGACGTCAGCAGCAGTAGATGCTTCCTATTCCGCACCCTCCGCTCCCCCCTCCGCAGCGCGATGATGGCGCACGCGTTGCCGACTATGCCGATGGTGTACACCACCTTCACCAGCAGCACGAACATCTTGCCCATCGGCCGAGCTGGCAGCACGGGGGCCGTGCTGTTGCTCATATTGCTCAAGTTGCTCGCAATGCTATCGTTGAACATGTCCGCCATATCGTCCGTCGTGATGAACATATCTGACGTGTTGGCCGTCATATTGTACATATTATAATACTCGGAAGACCCTGCCATTTCTTTGTCTTCTGTTCCTCGGACGATTAGAATATTGTAATATTGTTCTGTATCGTTTCGGTCGGCAGGACTGCTTCGTAGTTAGAAGTCGGTATGCTCGTAAATGTTTTAAGATACATCGCACTCTCGTGTCCACGTTCTCTCTGTGAACAAGAGATGTTCATTTAATTGAAATAATCTTGTAAAGTTAGCAGCAAAGCCTGCCCTAGGAAAGAGGAAGTACCCTCTTGATGACAACAAGTAAGAATAACAAGTTTAATGCAGATAATGATTGTAGGTGTGCATTTCCCGTGTGTCGATATTCAGTCCGAAGTAATAAGGGCCAGCATAAAGTAAGGTACTACGGGACAGTCCCCAAACTACTCTGGAACATTTTCATCAGAAGTTTTAATCGCAATATTGTTTAGTAAGCATTATTATTGAAAAGAAAGAAAGACAAGGGGGAAGTCCCTTATTTTTGTCTTATTAGTCACCTTTACTTACTCGTATCGTATCTATGCTAATAATAAAGCTGAAGAGTTTGTTTGTTTGAACGCTAACCTCTGGAACTGCCGCGAGGATTATCTGGAAGAATCTTTTTGCATTTGATAGCCCAATTCTTAAGGAAGGCTATTTAACATCACGCTATCACCCTTAGGAGCCGAGCAAAGAGAAAAAAAGGCAGGAAGCGAAAGCGAAGTATAAGCACGTGTAGGTGATGCGATGCGATGGGGTGGGTCGTGGGAACAAGAAATGCCACGCGTACGAAGTCGCGGGCAGGAGGAAAAACAAACAAAACATGATTGAATGAAAAAATAACTAATTGGGGAATCAAACCCAAGACCTCGTGATGTTGCTCAGATCCTTCTCAACTACGACCCTTCAGGAAAAACAATTAATATGCATAATATTAATTATGTAACGACCAGCTTTTTTATTAGATTGTACCTACTAGTAAGAGATTTATTAGCTCACCGACAAGTGGCCTCATTCCTGATACTAGTTATGTTATGATGCACCACTGCATGTCAATCGAGACTCATTTCAATATTTCATGCTTTTATTAACTTTTATGATGTAAGTGCGTAGGGTTGCAAACGCTCATAATTTCGATGGGATTACCTACAGATAGGATTGTTCACGGATTTCAGATTTTGACTTTATTTCACACGACCTGTAATTTAATTTCAGGTGAATTTAGAGAAAATAGATATTTTTAGTAATGATTCGAAAACTTAATTGATTTCTATATTTTTTTATATAACTTTATTTCACGACGAGTAATACAAATAAACATGTAAATTCAATTAATAACTAATTGTTTTAAAAGCTAATCTATGTGTTATCCAATATCTATATAGGGTGACTGGTAATTAACTGGTCACTAATTACCAGTCACCCTATATATTTGCATGCATTTTTAACATTAGATTAAATAAATATAATACTAATTATCCGCATAAGGTATCTACTTTCAATGACGAAAAGAAAGAAGTAAGAAAAGAAAGAACCCCACTCAGACATAGCCTCCTGGCATTCACCAAGTCTCCTAACGTAACTAGGCTAGACTCCGACGGCTGACGTCCGTACTCTATAGCGGTCCGAAACAAGAAAGAACCCCACTCAGACATAGCCTCCTGGCATTCACCAAGTCTCCTAACGTAACTAGGCTAGACTCCGACGGCTGACGTCCGTACTCTATAGCGGTCCGAAACAAGAAAGAACCCCACTCAGACATAGCCTCCTGGCATTCACCAAGTCTCCTAACGTAACTAGGCTAGACTCCGACGGCTGACGTCCGTACTCTATAGCGGTCCGAAACAAGAAAGAACCCCACTCAGACATAGCCTCCTGGCATTCACCAAGTCTCCTAACGTAACTAGGCTAGACTCCGACGGCTGACGTCCGTACTCTATAGCGGTCCGAAACAAGAAAGAACCCCACTCAGACATAGCCTCCTGGCATTCACCAAGTCTCCTAACGTAACTAGGCTAGACTCCGACGGCTGACGTCCGTACTCTATAGCGGTCCGAAACAAGAAAGAACCCCACTCAGACATAGCCTCCTGGCATTCACCAAGTCTCCTAACGTAACTAGGCTAGACTCCGACGGCTGACGTCCGTACTCTATAGCGGTCCGAAAAAAGAAGAAAAAAAAATGTCAGAAAGAACGACAGGGACTTGCAACGTGTACCTACGTAGATAGACAAAATCACTTTTCTATAAACTGAACTGCGACAGCCCTGACAATGTTATACACGCTTACAAAGTTATAATTACTGGTCGATATCTCGAGCAAGAGTTTCCATGTAAATAAATCATCACTATTAATGACAATATGTAGCGAATAGGGTTCAAAAGTAGCCCTGGAAGTGGTTCCCGACAAAGTGAAACCCTATTACAGTCGACCGTCCACTGCTAGATTGCTTCGTGGAATGGGATGTGCTAGGAGAGGTTTGCCACGTTATAAGTAAGGGTGCGTTTCCACAGAAGCGGAGCTGGGCGAAGCGGAGCAGAGACGTGCAGGAATCGACTAATCACAATGGTTGAAATCCTCATCGCGTCACTCGTCTCGCCTGTGATTGGACGATTCCTACACGTCTCCGCTCCGCTCCGCCCAGCTCCGCTTCTGTGGAAACGCACCCTAAACGTGGGTAGCTTAGCCGTGACCCGCTGGGGAGCAGTACCCTAACTGTGGGTGTCGTGACAAGCAATTCATTGTGAGATTATATAACGTCAAAAGGAACATACATAGTTCTTTTAGTATGCTAGATCTAAATCTAAGTACATAGGTACTGCAATGAGCGATCAGTCCGCCAAATGTTGGTTTGGATACGTTTCTACGTGCCTCACTAGGTGCACTCCTGCCAGGGCAAAACACGAGTGAAACATATAAATTCGTCAATTCGTCATGTAATCACGGCACGTGCTACCGGTGCTACGCTTCTGGTATTTCCTCGTCGCGACTAAAAATATATTCATTTAGGAAAATGTGGACAGTTTTATTTGGCTACGTGAAGTGCAGTGCCACTAGTCAGTCATTGCCATATTCATTTATAATTATTGAATGCCTATTTAATATGCCTATATGGACGCAAAAGGATAGGTAGAGATATAATATTATAATATATTATATAATATAATATAAGAGATAAATTTTAATAATGTATCGAGACTAATATGACTAATTGTGTTTTAATTTCTGATTTGTATTTGATTATTGTATGCCTCAACGGCGGGACATAGCTGAACTTATTTTAATTATTTAAGACCTGTATTTATGACGTATACCTATAGTCCACAATAAAGATGATTTGATTTGATTTGATTTGATTTGATAAATAAAAGAGTTTCAGAAATACATAAACACTTATATTTTTTCCATTGGTGTTTATTTAATAATCTAATTAAATTAATACTTAATCCAGCCCAAATAAAATCATGCCTGTAGAAGGGTTGGGCAGAGGTGAGTAGCCTAATTTTTTTTTTAAACTACACGTCATCACAGAAACGTGTGGTACACATCAAGGTAAAGGTGGGGTACACAAGGTAAACGTGGGGTACACGAGGTATACGTGCGGTACACAAGGTAAACGTGGGGTACACAAGGTAAACGTGGGGTACACAAGGTAAACGTGGGGTACACAAGGTAAACGTGGGGTACACAAGGTAAACGTGGGGTACACAAGGTAAACGTGGGGTACACAAGGTAAACGTGAGGTACACAAGGTAAACGTAGGGTACACAAGGTAAACGTGGGGTACACAAGGTAAACGTGGGGTACACAAGGTAAGAATGGGGTACACAAGGTAAACGTGGGGTACACAAGGTAAACATGGGGTACACAAGGTAAACGTGGGGTACACAAGGTAAAAGTGGGGTAACTACACAAGGTAAACATGGGTACGCAAGGTAAACGTGGGGTACAAAAGGTAGACTACGAGACTATCTTCTACAAAAGGGATCCTTTGCCTACAAAACGGCAGCAGAAACGATTTTAAGTAACCATTTGGTTTATTAGCAAGCAGTAAAATATCACGCAAGATGGCCATCACAAAGAATTTGGGCCAGCATTTTAGCCAAGTATCAGGTTGGCACAAAAGTAATAAGACACTTGGTTTACGTTTTATATTTTTTATTATTATTACAATAAAAAAAGCTTAGTTAATTATGTAATCACCATTAGCATCTAATACTTCTTGCCAACGATCCGGCAAAGTTTGGATGCCTTTCGCCCAGAACTCTGATGGCTGTGCCTCGCAAAAGTTGTTCAACTCCGCCTCTACATCAGAGAAATCATTAAATTGTTTACCCCGCAAATTTTGTTTCAGGGCTCTAAACAAATGATAGTCTGATGGAGCGAAGTCTGGGGAATAATGTGGGTGGGGTACCGTCTCCCAGCATGCCTTGCGCGTCCCAGAAAAGCGCGTCGCAAAGCAGAACTTTTAAGCGGTTCTTTTGACTCAGCTTCGGTTGAGTTGGTGGCGTTTCATCTCGAGGCAAAAAGCACAACGTCTATCATTCTCGTAATGAATCCATGATTCATCTCCAGTAACCAGATCAGACAAAAACTGTTTACGTC
Organism: Eremobia ochroleuca; assembly: GCA_949629135.1. Lineage (NCBI taxonomy): Eukaryota > Metazoa > Arthropoda > Insecta > Lepidoptera > Noctuidae > Eremobia > Eremobia ochroleuca. Next base: position 18,039,517 of record OX451405.1, on the reverse strand, counting down.
GGGGTCGCAGCAAAAGTGATTCATTCTTCTTTTCTTTCTTTCTTTCTAGATAGTGACACAGACTGCACGACTGGTGTATGTAAGGATGTGCGGTAGCCAAAACTTTTCAATACCCAAGCTCATGCAGATGGTATTCCACGGCGTGGTGACTACAGGTCAGTGCTTCCGCCAATTCACGAGTGGTAGCATCCGGATTCGACACCACTTCGCGGCGTAAATCGTCATCATTCACTGCGGGTGGTCGTCCTGAGCGTGGCTGACTTTCAAGGCTCCTGTCTCCTGATTTAAAACGGTCAAACCATCAGGACACCGTCGCATGGCTTGTACTTCCAGCACCAAATGCAGTGTTGATATTGTCAGCCGCAGCCCGCGCATTGTGGCCTAACAAGTCCTCGTATACTCGTAAGTATAGTGTTCGAGCTTGTCGCTTGTCCATTTTTCTTCAAAGTGACTAAACCGATCGCGAGGGCGGCGTTATATACCCCACATCACAAGTATCTAGAATGTTTTACAACATTCTAGAATATTATCGAAAACAATTAACTTGAAAAAGGAAATGTATAGAGTTTTGTAGAGTGTCTCATTACTTTTGTGCCAACCCAATATATATAATGTTAAGTATTTTACATTTATATGCTAAGTATTTTCACATAAGGTGTGAGATATTCATCTAGCGGGCGCAACAGGGCGCCATTATTGTAATCGTTACATCGTCACGGTATTCAGTTCATTATGATAATCGCCGGCGCAGCGCTGCGCGGCGTAAGCAAGTCCTCTCAAGTATTCTGCACTATCTATTAAAAACAAGCAGTCGCATATAACCGTAAACCCGAGTCGTGCACAATCTAAGTAGATATAGAATATATGTACGTGAGCAGGAAGTAGCAGTAGCAAGATCCCAATATTATTGACAGCAATTATAAAACTGCTAAATGAAATGCTGCCTGCTAACAATAGTGGTTAGAAAAAGTATAGCTCCTGTTATTGCATTCGTGTGTGTAACGTTGAGCCTTCTGAGCAACTTCTATATGAGGTGCGTGATGCGCGGGCGCAGACTGGGCCCTAATCAGTGGCGCCTCACTACCGCTGTACACAACATTACGTGATAATTTGAAAACGACTGACACTTATTTAACTGACCATTATTAGTGTAGTGAAAGGACAACACTGTTAACTCGTTAAATTTTAAAGATACACAGTACAATGTCGTCCAGCCAATTTAGATGTTTATTTTCGGATAGGTTCAGCCCAGTCATAACTTATTTACGATCATTGATTAAATGAAATGAATGTAACGAGAACAAGGCATCCCTGTATTTTAATATTATTCAAACGTCCCCCGGCTTAAGCGGCATCAACGCTCTACTCCGACTTTGATTTAATTAGTTTGGATGTAGGTAGTCGAACTCAAGTTTACCATGTTTTTTTACAAAACTGTGTTGTTTTTATTGTTTTTTGCACATTTAGACCACTATGATATGAAATTCAGCAGTTGAGTGATCAACAGTATTTTTGTAAGATAAAATATGAAGTGTACGGTTGTCATGTTATTTTGTTTACATCGTGTCGCATGTATGTGTGTGTGTGAGTAAGGGCGTGTGTGTGTGTGTGTGTGTATGTGTGTGGTGACTTTGAGTCGCGCGACGAGTGCATTTGATTGATGATGTTTGTGGACGCTCGGGTGTCATGGCGGTGCATGGCATTATTTACAATTATGTTATTGTAGGTACTGTTCGCGTGGAAAGCGGTCAAGTTAGAATAATGTTTGTATATAAAAAGACAATCCTGATCCTCTGAAAGCTTGATTATTAAATCTCAACTAGGCAAGTATAAAACCAGTTAAATTGCAACTTGAATGGGTATCGAAATGGGATAATAAGTAGTCAGCGAACAGACAGACCGCCATGGTAATTTGTTCCATGCAAAAATGTTTTTATTACGACTGCCATACGATTAATGTGTGTAATGATTAATGTATTTCCATTAATAACACAACACCACGTTCCATAAAGCTTAAGTACTCTTTTGATTTCACATCAACTAAGTCCATGCTCGCAAATGTTCACATATCGCATGTTTGAGTTCTATGCGTGTCTCGTGAGTAGGTAAGTTAAACTAAAAACTTTAACTTTGGCAAGTACAGTCGCGAGCATCTTACACTTTTGCAAAATTCAAAACTTATTTTCTCGTGAAATTCTTGATGACTGCAAAAGACCAATTTCATAATACGAGTAGCATGATTTTGAAAATACTATGCTCGTTCGTTACACCATAAAACTTCTATCAATACTTTAGAAAAAAATATCTTTTAAATCATGCGTAAATATAAGGTAGGTAGGTACTTATGCTCGTGACTGTACTCAGACAAGAAAAGATGCTGGGTCTTTTGGGACTATTATGACAGTTTTTACTTACGGGTTGTCAGATGACACACAAGACCGACAAAGGGTACCCAAGCGCGCGTTATCAAGTTCCATTGGTACCTTCTAATATAGTACTAGCTTTTGACACACAAGACCGATAACGGGTACCCAAGTGCGCGTTGTCAAGTTCCGTGGGCACCTTCTAATGCAGCACTACTTTTTGACACACAAGACCGACAAAATGTGCCCAAGTGCGCGTTATCAAGTTCCGTGGGTGCCTTCTAATACAGTACTAGCTTTGGCCCGCGGCTTCGCCTTCGTGAATTTCGAAAAATATCCCAAGGGAACATACTACCGGGATTTTTTCACATGGCTGTACTTATTGTTACCGCGGTGCACGCCAGTAAAGGTCCCTGTCGGGATGATTTTTCCCGATATCGTCATATTTTTCCCGATATCTTCAACATTCATCGTTATATTTTTCCCGATATCTTCAACATTCATCGTCATATTTTTCCCGATATCTTCAACATTCATCGTTATATTTTTCCCGATATCTTCAACATTCATCGTCATATTTCAGCTAATTTACAAAACACCCTAATGAATTATACACCTAAACCTACTGTACCTACACCTAAACTACCCGTATGGTTAGTGAAAGAACTGATTTCGCTTCGTTCGATCCCAAGTCGTATCAGGGCATCGTCGTAGGGCTAGCCATACAACCAACAACCTACAATTTAACGTACGCTTATACCTATACTAGCCCCGCATAACGCAAAATAGGCACACTTTTGTATTTAATGCTAGCCAGGATATTCATTTACGATAAATGAGCTAAACATCGCTTATTATAACTCACACACCATACAACTTCACTACTCACACTTACACCCACACCCATACTCACTCACTTACACACTAACATACTCACTCGTGACATCACACGTATTTGCGCGATTTGGCCTTTTTCCTGTACGAGTACAACGTTCATTCTTTTGCGGTGCCGTTTGTATAATGTTAATTACCGTTTTTATCTTTGTTTTTATTATTAGTCTTGCATGTCAATTGCATACATCTCATCTACGTCTGTCTACATTTCAATTGCATAGTAATTAATCATAAATGGAAGTGCGGAGACTCCTAACACAAGCAATATTCCTTGCTTAAAAGGAGATCTCCAAAAATATGTATCTAAATGCCCATTGTAATTGAAATAAACATTTTTATTTTTATTTTATTATTTTTTATAAACCTTCCTCGTGAATTATATCGATTTCATTCACTCCGTCCATTTGTGAAAACCGTATGAAAATCCGTTTGGTAGTTTTTGTGTTTATCGCGATCAGGCAGACAGACGTGGTGGAGGGGACTTTGTTTAATAATATGTAGTGATTCGGGAGTGTAAGTACAAATAAGTGTGTAGTTTGGCTAGAGTGCACGTGCCAATGTGTTTCTTAGTGAACTTTAACAGCTTTAGGTAAGTATCTAGGTACTATACATTAATACCGGACATCATAGGTACCTACCATGTTGATGTTTTCTTTAAAGTTTCACACAACACTGGACAACACATGCACAATATTTTTATTTATTTATTTTTCTTCAACTTACATCTATCATAACAGGTAACAACCCAATGCGATAAATGCGCTTATCCTACCTTAACCTTCAAGCGGGCGCGCGGCGTCGAATCGACCGCGATGCGATCGATTCTCGATACATTTATGATGCCAAATTGCTTACAAATCCAAAGAAAATTAGAATATTATTTTGATTTTATAATTTTGTTTATGTCCTAACATAATGATAATGTGATAAATACAAAAAATATTAAATAATTAGTGTTTTAAATCCCTGAAATATCCTATAGGTCTTTTAGGTTACGCGCGACCGCTGGCGTTACAAATGTCCGCGCGCCCGCTTGAAGGTTAAACTAACACCTATAGCTAATTACAAATAATGCATTCCTTGTGAATTCACCCAGAGTACACCAAAATAGATCCGTCTCACCAGCAATAAGGTTAAGCGTGCGAAGTGCACGCGTCAGCGGCGCCTCCCCTAGCAGGTTGGTCCGACCGCGCGGCTCCACTAACAGACGTGGTCGTCGTCGTCGCCACACGTACCTGTCGGGTACACACAGGCTCAGCTGCCCTAAAATATGCGCATTATGCAACTTCCCTCTCAAAATTTTAAATAAATATGTGGTAAGAGCTAAATCCCTCCTAACCCTCAACTCGTTGTATCCCACCATACCTAATATAAATAAGGTGGGATACATTAACGGATAAAATGGATATACTCCATAATACCTCCTATATAAATATCTAATAAATTTATTTTGTACTCTCTCCAGCATGAGACTATATTTAGCTTCATGCGGAGCCCAGATGACTGCATTACATTCTAGCTGGCTCCTAACCAGTGCGTTATATAATGCAACTATAGCTTTCACGTTCGAGAACCCTCGCACCGTACGAAGCATGAAACCCAAATTTCTAAAAGCCTTTCTGCAGCAACGTGTGACGTGATCACGAAAAGTCAAGCTGGTGTTGAATCTTACCCCCCAAGTCCCTTGACTCCTGTGACCCGCAACAGAGGCAACCCATCGATGTGGTAGTCGCTCACGATAGGATTGTGTGCACGAGAAAAAGTGATTGTCACACACTTCGAGCCATTGAACTGCAGGAGAAATATGTCAGCCTAGAGTGTTCCCAACGCTGGACACGGCTCTGGCCTCCCCTCTGCGCGAGGGAGTGCGGCGCTATGAGCCCCGCGGGCACAGCGCGCGGGGTACATGTCGCATGTCTTCGAATGTTTGGTTTTAGGTTTCCTCACGATGTGATTTTTTCTTCATCGTTTGATAGCAGAGGTGATGAAATAATGAACACAAAGTAAAGCAGTTGTCTGGGTTCGAACCTATGACCAACAATTCGCAAGTCGCTGCTGTTACCACTGGGCCACCACTGCTCGCCACGTATGTATTGTAACCTTACACTTTGCCTTTGAGAACAATTTATGAATATTACGTAGGTACCCGGGTACTAGCGACGTGAAATAAAATTCTACATAATTATCTAAGTATATCTAAGTATGTGAGTAAACGTTATTGGGGAAAACGGCCGGGTTGGCAGTTTTCCCCAATAAGAATATTAATTTCGAGTTTATACTAAAAAGCTTCTAATGAAAAGGTAAAATTATTAAGAGCCTGCCCTTCGCCAGGCTTACGAATGTTTTGCAGAGCTCATAGGTATGTATTTCTATGGATGCATCTGAACAAGCTTTTCAATTGCTGAAAATTATTTTTTACTTCATATAAATACAAAATACTTCGAAATAAAAAATAATAATCAAAGCTTCTAAGATAATTCGCCGACATAGAATAATTACTTCTTTGTGCTTTGGTAACATTTTGAGCACAAATGTGTTGAGACATTGCTTAATATCGGTTTTACTAAGTAAGGTATTTTCCAGCCAGTTCGAGTTGTCCGTCTTTTAGGTCTTTCTCGGACATAGAAACGAGGGTCATTAACCAAATTGAGGTCTGAAGCATTCCAGTCGTTAGAAGTTGTCAGGAGTTTTGTGGCAAATAGCCCGAAAAAAAACATAACGGCAAGTGGGTGTTCGTGTTTCTGAACGACTTGTTTTTAATTCCTGGTGTTTGTTCTCTTTCGGTTGATGTTATATTCACAGAAGCGCGTAGCCCTGGACCATGATTATGCTGACATTCAAATTAATGAAATCTTATTTCAGTGATATTTTTGGGGCAAAATACAGCTACTAACTGTGAAGAGTATACTCGTAGTTTGCGCCCTCAGAAAAATACTATTGAGATTTTTATATATTTACATGAATTTAATTTAAAACAACCATAGTGCTTAATTTAGACAATAAGTCTATCCAGGGCTGTTTTTTCTGCATTAATTATCAAAATTATTATTATAGTTACGAAAAAATCACATTGCAAACAACAATAATGACTTGGTCACGTTTATTTCAAAAGTAACCAAGTCATTGTTTAGTTATTCTTGTTGATTTGTCTGATTATAACGATTATTCCAATCCCTAGACGGCAGCTGGTAGCTGATGCGATGTGCATTATGATACGCTATCACTACGGGTTGTAGGAGGTTTCATTATGATACGGTATCACTACGGGTTGTAGGAGGTTTCATTATGATACGGTATCACTACGGGTTGTAGGAGGTTTCATTATGATACGCTATCACTACGGGTTGTAGGAGGTTTCATTATGATACGGTATCACTACGGGTTGTAGGAGGTTTCATTATGATACGCTATCACTACGGGTTGTAGGAGGTTTCATTATGATACGCTATCACTACGGGTTGTAGGAGGTTTAATTATGATACGCTATCACTACGGGTTGTAGGAGGTTTCATTATGATACGGTATCACTACGGGTTGTAGGAGGTTTCATTATGATACGGTATCACTACGGGTTGTACGAGGTTTCATTATGATACGCAATCACTACGGGTTGTAGGAGGTTTCATTATGATACGGTATCACTACGGGTTGTAGGAGGTTTCATTATGATACGGTATCACTACGGGTTGTACGAGGTTTCATTATGATACGGTATCACTACGGGTTGTAGGAGGTTTCATTATGATACGCTATCACTACGGGTTGTAGGAGGTTTCATTATGATACGGTATCACTACGGGTTGTAGGAGGTTTCATTATGATACGCTATCACTACGGGTTGTAGGAGATTTAATTATGATACGGTATCACTACGGGTTGTAGGAGGTTTCATTATGATACGGTATCACTACGGGTTGTAGGAGATTTCATTAGCAGGAATCACTAGTCTGGAGTTCGGGAGCTTGTAGCAATAGGGACAAGATTGTGTGATTTATTAGGTAGAGGAAAGTAATTCAATGGATAGCAACCAGATATTCTATATTATTATAAAAATATATTTTCTATACATCGGTTGTAGGTGCGAGTAGTATCGACAGTGATAATGTACTGTAAAATGTGTTCAACACCTGTCAGACATACGAGCTTTTCCTTTTATTTACAGAACAGACCTGGTCTGGCGTTGGTATACGCAGGAAACATTCCAAGAAGAGGCAGGAGTTTTGTACCTACCCAGGTAGTAAGCCACTCCTATCACAATACAAAGATTCAATAGTAAACTTAATCTTTCCTTTGCGAGAAATTGCGAATAAAATAAAATATTTCTTACATATATATGATTATTGTTGTGACTTACATCAATGGTAGAAAAGGCAATTATAAGTAGGTAATATAAGAGTGTAGAAGTACTATCATAAAGTGGAAGGCTACGTTTAACAGGGGTTGACGCTAAAGCCTTGCGGTGAAGCTTTCATCTAAGAAGTTTCACATCCTATTTCAAAAGGTTTTCTTTTAATAAAATGCATTGTTAATACTTATATATTATAACAAAATAGATTTGTTCAATCTATCGAAAGTCATTCTAGTCAGAGAGAAAAGCTTTTAACTTGCGTCTCTACAAAATCACAAAAAAAAAAAACTGTCGGCGAGACAAACATTTAACTACTTCGTTTAAATAAGAAAATAAAATGAATATTTAATAAAGATTGGTTGAAAATCTATACGTTTTGTAACACAATATAAACTTTAGACTGTAACTGAATATAGTTTTTAGACAAAATATAAACTAACCTAGGTTATTCAGTCAATTTTCATATTCAACATCACAGCTATAATAAAACAATAGTAATATCTTTATTCCTCACGTAACATGACTCAGTTGTGTTCGTAACAATATTCCTTACCCCTATGTTAGTATTCCTATTCTAATCACTTAGCCTAAAACAACAACAACGTCAAACAACAACAACAACATCCAAGAGTAATTTTCTCAAAATCTTAAATGATTTAAACAACACTTACAATTCAACGTGTCACTGAACGCATTAAAAAAGTTCTTATTTGTGTTGCGGCTACGCGATCGCTACGCCACTGCTACGAGCGCTACGAGTGCTACGCGGCGGGCGCACACGAGCGAACTCCGCAGACACTACACCAATACTGGCGAACCACGAGCCACCGGCTACTGGATATTCTTACTAGCGCCAGTAACTAGCGCGTGCTTGAGCTTCCGATCATTCGAACCTGTTTCATAAGGATAGCCAGAAGCCCCTGAAGCATTATAAGTATTAGATTTAAAAAAAAAAACACAAATTTATTCTTTGATGTTTGTTTTCCAAATGCCCTGCAAAGAACTGTTGTTATTACAACATTCCAACATTCATAGATTTGTGCGTGACGGTAGAATTGTAGCTACGCTCTAATTTAGCCCTCAACGTGCACAGTGCCTTATATTTTCTATAATTTATGTACACAAGTGCTTATGTATCTATTATATCATGTGTGATAATTTATGATACTAAAAAAAATCAGTTTTACTGAGTAGTAAAACTGATGTTTTTTAGTATCATATATACAACGTGTAACGGAAAGGGGGTATCAACCCTGAAGGAGGTGAATGTGCTCATGAAACTCAACAACTTTCCTCAAAGAACATAGGTCAAAATATGAAAAAAAAATTTGGCCCTCCCATAGTAAATCAATCAGCTGGTAGTCAGTTTTGTAAGGGAGGGCCAAATTTTTTTTTCCTATAATTAAAATATAAAAATTAATATATAAAAAATTTCTTTTCATAACTTTATTTTTATTTTAGAATTTGAAATTAAAAGTTATTTTCTGATTTTTAGTTCGATTTGCTATTAAAGCGTGTTTTTTAAAACTATATTTTAGCGACAATTTCACTAGCCTAAAAATGTCGAAAACTAACCAGATAGACTGATACTCATCAAATTAGGTGTAACATTATAATTATTGCTTTGTAATCACGACATCGCACAGCAAGCTGTCCAGTAGTAGTTTGTTATACTAAGATTCGCTCCAAATTCGTATGAACAAGGACACATTCCACAATGGCCGTCTGCTCTACGTAGGTGAATGACTGCCTCTATGGGACAGGCACATGATAGTTCCATGCCCTTATCTT
>OX451405.1:17876391-18029921 GCA_949629135.1 Eremobia ochroleuca | reverse complement strand
CCATCGCTCGCTTCCTTTACGGATAAGGCACCTGCGCCCCTATAAGGCAAGTGATGAACCCACCGGGCGGTGTATTGCCACTTGTTTTTAACGACACTGCTAATCTTTCATTTATGTTATTTTGATCTGTGTGATCCTAATTGTTGATACTGTTGATTGAAAATTCCTGTTTCTCGGCACTAAAACATAACTATAGGACTAAAAATACTGCCTATTAGTCCTGAAATGTACAGTCGCGTTCGTAAGTAGGACACACGTAATATTAGGTCATCCCACTTCCAGTGTCATATTTTATTATTATTATTATTTTACAAAAACTGACTACTATACTATATAACCTTGTGACACTAATCAATAATCTCCACCACTATTAATCACTCGCTCCCAGACTGCTGGCAAATCTTGAACACCATTTAAAGTACCACTTTCATTTAATTCATCAATAATGCTCTTTAGTTTAATATCTAACTCCTTTTTGCTATTGTATCGAGTACCCGACAATTTCCTCTTCACATGGCTAAAACAATTGAAATCACAAGGATTCATATCCGGGGAATATGGCGGCTGAATAATTTCAATCCATCCTTTTTCTTCAATTAAATTCTGAACTATTTTTGATTTGTGCGGTCTGGCGTTATCGTGTAAAATTATAGGACTCGTTATAATTATGATGTTCGTCTGCCCAAATAGGAATATTTTCTTCTAAAAATGACTTATATCGCTCTCCAGTCATAGCTTCCTTGATTTTGTCCCTTGCTTCTAATCTAGTCAATGATAATGATCGAGGTGCTCGCGGCTCATCTTCAGCTGTGGTTCTTCCTTGTTTGTACATTTCAAGCCATCGCTGTACGGTTCTTTTATTTAAGGCGTTACGACCAACACACTTTACCAGTAAGTCGTGCGCAACTCCTCCAGAGTAGTTGAGTAAAGCACAAAACTTTAGAAATATACGTTGCTCCACTACATTAATAGATTTTTTTAAATCTTCCATTTTAAATCAATGCACGTCTTTATTGGAAATATCTTGTGAACAGATTTTAGTAAAACTCGCAAAAATGGTTGGCTCTTTTATTTCAATAATTTTCAATATGACACACATCTTTTTATAAACAAAGTTACCTAGCAACCAATGTATCCAGCATACAACTTCTTTAACACCCCCACTGTATGCCTATACATTTTTTAAAATAGTCCTGCTTAACTCTAGTAAGTCCTTTTGTGAAGATATCAGCGGGCATCTCATCAGTCTTACAATATTTGATACAAATTTCATTTGCCTCGGCCAATTCCCTCACATAATGGTATCTTATGTTTATGTGCTTAAACCTCCTACCGACTGTTGGCACGTACACTAATTTTATAGCGCTTTGGCTGTCGCTGAACAGATCAATCGTATTATTCTGACCTGTCAGTTCATGGTAGAGACCTTTGGCAAAAACTACCTCCTTTGCTGCTTCACTGATAGCGATATACTCTGCTTCAGCCGTACTGAGTGCAACGCAACGTTGCTTGCGGGTCTGCCAGGAAACCGCAGCACTGCCTAGGGTAAGCATATAGCCTGTGAACGAATGTCCATCAGCGTTGGCACCCCAGTCCGCATCGGCATATGCAACCAGAGGATTGCCTGTCTTCTTGTAGACCAATTTGTGATCTACTGTACCCTTTAGGTACCTCAGCACTCTCTTGAGTGCAGCCATATGAGTCGAATTCCAACAAGAATTAAACTGACTCAGATAGCTCACTATGAATGTGATGTCAGGTCGTGTGCCACAGGACAGGTACATGAGTGATCTCCTGGTAGCTCATATCTCCAGTTGGATCGCCTTTCTCCAATCTCAGATTAGTCTCTGTGGGAGTCGCAACAACTTTGCAATCTTCCATTTTATACTTTCGGAGGACCTTCTTTATGAAGTGTCTTTGGTTGAGCTCCACTTGTCCCTTTCTTTGCGTGAGCTCCATGCCCAAGCAGTCCTTTGCCAATCCTAAGTCTTTAATTTTGAAGGCGTCCCCAATTTTCGCTTTCACGGCTTGAATCTCGTGAATGTCATGCCCAAAAATGTAGAAATCGTCTACGTATAAGGCAATTGCGAGAAATTTGCTTTTGACCTTCTTTAGGTATATGCATGGGTCATATTTTGACCTCATAAACCCAATCTCAATTATGTGAGCGTGAACTTTCACGTTCCAACATCGTGCTGCCTGCTTCAGACCATATATTGCCTTCTTCAGCTTGCAAACCTTTCCTTCTTTCCCCCTCGTGATGAAGGCCTCTGGCTGTTCCATGTACAGGTCTTCAGCAAGATCACCATTAAGGAAAGCGGTCGTGACATCGATATGATGTACTGTCAATCCAATTTCTGCCGATAGCGCCAGCAGTAGTCGGACCGACGACAGTTTAACCACTGGTGCAAAGGTTTCGGAGTAGTCCTCCCCCCACTTCTGGGAATACCCTTTAGCCACCAGTCTTGCTTTGTGGCGCTGCACTGTCTCATCAGCGCCAATCTTCAGCTTAAATAGCCACTTGCATTTGACTACGTTCGCTCCTCTTGGGCGATCCACCAGCTCCCAGGTTCCGTTTTCGATGAGCGAGTCGTACTCTAGCTTCATCGCATCCAACCACAGGTCCTTATCTCCGCGGTCCATTGCATCCTGTACCGACACAGGATCATGCACGCTGAGAAAATTATATTCAAAATCTTCCTGTCTATTTGGAACTCTGGTCCTTTGAGGATATCGAGGTCCCTCTACAGCTGGTTCAGCTTCTCGTTCTTCGCTTCTGTCAGAATCGGATATGGAATCCATAGTATCATGGAACTCCTCAGATTCGACTACAACGTTTTCGGGTATGGTGGACCCGGTTGCTGGAGCTGGTACGCTCTGACTTGGAACTTCCTCCTCAGTTTCCATAGCCCCGGTAGTCCCTCCTGTAATGGGGACTATGAAAAATTCTTCAGGAACATCCCCCATCGGCATCTTAGTTGGTGATTTGTTTGGAGGTCCGAGAAAATCCATATTGTCCTTAGACTGATTTGGTAACCTCTCATCAAACACGGCATCCCGAGCAACAATAATCCGCCTTGGATTATTCTCAACATCAGCAAACTTAAACCCCTTTTGATCCTCACTATAGCCAAGAAATATAAGTTCTCGTGTCTTGGGATCAAATTTTTTGAGGCTTCCATCCTTAATAAGAACCTGTGCCTTTGAACCAAACACTTTTAAGTGTGAAAGGTCCACCGCCTTTCCGGTCCACACCTGTTCAGGGACCTGTTGCGAAATAGCCATAGTAGGCGAGCGGTTTTTCAGATAAATCGCCGTTAGAACTGCTTCACCCCAATATCTCTTATTGAGATTGCTTTCTGCTAGCATGCATCTTGCCTTTTCAACGATTGTTCGGATGGTTCTCTCCGCAACTCCATTTTGCTGTGGAGTGTGCGCTATAGTTGTCTGATGTTGAATTCCACGATTTTTCAGGTGATCCTGGAATTCCTTACTGGTGTACTCGCCACCATTGTCACTCCTTAACTTCTTAATATTTTTGCCTGTTTGATTTTCAACTAATGCTTGAAACTCACGAAACTTCCCGAAAACTTCTGATTTGCATTTCAGCAAATAGCCATAAACTTTCCTGCTATAATCGTCAACGAATAGCAGTATGTATCTTTTGCCGCCCCATGACTCTACCTCAATGGGACCCGCAACGTCACTATGGACTAGCTCCAAAATCTGTGAAGCTCTATTGAATTTCCTTTTTGGAAACTTCTTCACGCATTGCTTGCCTTGACTGCATGGTACACAAGGGTTCTTGCAGTTCCCAAGGCTATAACTAAGGCCCTTGACGATGTTCTTAAGTTTGTGCATTTCAGATTGGGATAAGTGGCCCAATCTCCTATGCCACAACACAAAGTCATTCTGACTTTCTCCTAAGAGAACCGTTGCCTTGTTACTCCCCGAACCTAAAACATAGAGTCCGTTTTGCTTGCGTGGAGCTGTAAACAGTACGTTCCCACCCACAGACACATTGCCATCGAAAACTCTGCAACGATTTTTGTCAAACACTACAACCTTGCCATTATCAGTGCACTTGCCAACAGACATCAAGTTGGTGACTAGTTCTGGAATCAACAACACATTATTCATTGTCAATCCTAATGGACGTCCCTTGTGACGTACATCCAACTTCACAGTACCTTGCGAGTTCGATACTATTTTGTCATTATTCGCGCAAGTAACAGCTTTCGAACTGCTTGCTATAGGTGTTAAAATAGACTTATTTGATGTCATGTGTGATGTCGCGCCACTGTCTACCACCCAGCAATTATCCCCACTAGCGGCAAGTAAAGTAACAAAATCAGTAGAATCATCATCAATAATCCTGCCTACAGCCGCTAAATTGCTCTCAGTCTTGCCTTGTTTGGCTTTGAAAAGCTTACATTGCCATTTAAAGTGACCCTTCTTTTTACAATGATGGCAAACTATTTTCTTACGAGCGCTACCACTACCACTACCACCTGCAACATTAGCTAACACCGTATCGTCCTTATCATCATTCACTTGCTGTCGGTGACCTTCACGCAGAAGGGCCGCTATTACGTTCTCCGATGATAATTCCTTACCAGAATGTTCCATGGCCATCACCAAAGGGTCGTAAGAATCCATCAAACCAGCCAAGAGAATAACCGCGATGAATTCATCATTCAGTGCAGCTTGGATTGCCTCCAGGGCTTGATGCGTAGCTTGCACTTCATTGACGTAGGCATCCATATTTTGGAAATTATCCAGTTTCAATGAAAATAGCTTCCGCAGTAGACCTAATCTTCTTATTAGACCACAGTCAGCATAGGCCTTTTTGAGCGCATTCCATGCTTGCCATGAGGTTTTGGCATTCTTGACAATGGTGATGCACTGTTCTGAGATTGACAGACAAATCTTTGCTCTTGCCCTTTCGTCGCGTTTCCGGTCTTCAGGTTTGGTAGTAACGAAATTTTCACTCACACAGTCCCAGAGCCCCGCATCTATTAATAGCATTTCGATGCTGAAGGCCCAACTGCCATAATTATTTTGGCCTGTGAGCTTTTTGATTGCACTCGTTGAACTTTCCATCTTTATATTCGAATTTACTTTATATAACTGCCCATAACCTTAACGAGGCACGGGCTGGGCCCATAACCTATTGGAAATATCTTGTGAACAGATTTTAGTAAAACTCGCAAAAATGGTTGGCTTTTTTATTTCAATAATTTTCAATATGACACACATCTTTTTATAAACAAAGTTACCTAGCAACCAATGTATCCAGCATACAACTTCTTTAACACAATACAATACAACACACCAAATTAAACTAACATGATTGTACAAGACAACACATGTATTACCTAACTATTGCATACCATTGCGCAATACATAAATATTGGAAATAAAAAATATGACACTGGAAGTGGGATGACCTAATAATATGGCCCTGCCCGTAGGTACCGTGGTGGATATCTTAGTACTTTCTTTATGAGCTGAATAAATGTACTCGTTCGTAAAACTTTACTAAAATAAGAGGAGCTGTAAGGATAGCGGAGGATTCCAACAACATTACGTACCTACCTAGATTACAATAATTCAACGTTTATCAGCAGTCACACTCGGTCCTCCCAATAAACAACAATGTAACCAACTGATTCATTGAACTCAACAAGTGTTACGTAAATACGAGTACGTGTCGTAAGACATAATTAATAAATAAATTGTAATTAAGTGCCGCCCAATGCAGGTAGCTGCAGGACTGAGGACCGCGATAAGAACCGAAGTGTGAATGGAAAACCGCAAGTTAACCACAGGAGTACCTACGTACCGCGATAACACTTACATCGAGCCACTCATTAGGTTTGATACGCTAACCTACATAATTTATTTATGCCAAGCTCGTGATGGCCCGGGTTAAAGAACTCGCTCTAAAGCACGAGGTGGTGCCTTCGAAGTGGCAAGTTTTAATGTTACTCTTGTCATTTTATAAGTTTGCCACACACTGATTGACCTTAAAGCTAAATATCATGCGGAAACCGGAATATTTATAACACATACCTCACCCAAACTAGCCAACATATAGTGCGCATATGTCTCACTCTGTATGAATGAAGTATTAGCCTGCAGTAGGTACTGACATAAGTACAGATCACCTTTGCTGCTTGCTGGTAAGTAGCTATTGTGGGTGTGGTGGTGCGGGATTCACTGATTAGAATCACTAATTCTCCAGTGAGTGATTCCGAATTTACGAAGCATTCCCGTTTGAGCACCTATTTTTAGGGCACCTATGCATGGAGCACGTATGCATGCACCTATGCATGGAAAATATTGATTGGTGCTCTAATGGGAATACCTAATGAGGTATTCCCATTAGAGCACCAATCAATATTTTAATGTGGTGCTCAAATGGGAACAATAAAAAATATTCAACTTTATTCCCTTTTGAGCACCTACGGTCCGGTAGCTTCTAGTGATGAGGTGTGTAATAAAACATATCGATAAATTTGGCAGTACAACATAGGTGCTACCTCGTCAAGTCTCTATTTCTCATAAACGGTATCCGCTTGCTAAAGTCGGTTACAGAACTTAGCCATGGAAGGTTCAAAACCCACATCAAACGTGTCCTTGTCAAAAAAGAATACTATAAAATTAAAGACTATGTTGAAAACAAGAAAGTTTGGCAATCATTCCAAGTAATAAATATTAAGTCCACAAAAGCCATTGATAAGAAATTGAAATTTAATTGTGGTTGTATAATGTCATTATTTGAGACACAATTATTATGATTGATTTTGTCAAAGAAGAATGTAAAAAAAACAATTTTTTTTAAATTAAACCTCGTAATTTAGGAGCAGTTATAAACACCAAAAAGCTATATGAGCAGAAGGAATTATTACCAAACTTTCTTGTTTTCAACATAGTCTTTAATTTTATAGTATTCTTTTTTGACAAGGACACGTTTGATGTGGGTTTTGAACCTTCCATGGCTAAGTTCTGTAACCGACTTTAGCAAGCGGATACCGTTTATGAGAAATAGAGACTTGACGAGGTAGCATCTATGTCGTACTGCCAATTTTTATCGATATGTTTTATTACACACCTCATCACTAGAAGCTACCGGACCGTAGGTGCTCAAAAGGGAATAAAGTTGAATATTTTTTATTGTTCCCATTTCAGCACCACATTAAAATATTGATTGGTGCTCTAATGGGAATACCTAATGGTGCTCCATGCATAGGTGCCCTAAAAATAGGTGCTCAAACGGGAATGCTTCGAATTTACGACTTAAATGTTCATCGCATCGCCCGCATGAG
This sequence comes from Eremobia ochroleuca, assembly GCA_949629135.1. Classification (NCBI taxonomy): domain Eukaryota; kingdom Metazoa; phylum Arthropoda; class Insecta; order Lepidoptera; family Noctuidae; genus Eremobia; species Eremobia ochroleuca. The sequence goes on along the minus strand of OX451405.1, from coordinate 18,022,590 downwards.
TTCGCATTAATAAAACTCTTAATAGTAAGTCATTTTTGAGTTAATAGTAATAATGCAGCAATCTATAAAGAGGCATAAAATAAGTGTTACTTATAATGTTATGGAGGAGGCGTATGCTCAGAAGGAAATGATGGCTCAATAGTTTTTAGTAAACGCTTCCATTTTTAGCACAAAGCCATCGGGCTCATAACTGGTTTCTAATTGATTCGAGTCCATCTTGACTCGTAGATTGAACACTATCATACTTCGGTAACAATAGGTCATTCTACGAAATAATCCGTTAACAATTTACAATCATTACAATTTCTAATGGGAGGAGGAAAATCGTTGAAAATTGTATAGTATGATAGTAATTTTTAAAATTATGAGCTGTCCCATGCAAGGTTAAGTTCTGATCTCAGCCGTGCGATTCTATAACCATCTCATGAAAGCTTGGGTGAAGTGAGCGTGGAGTGAGCTGTCATTCGCTAGGGATTAACACTATTAAGTGCTCACTTCACCTATGATTTTACGGTGAGATTTTTACAGAATCGACCGGCAGTAGGGCGTAATTAGTGGGCGAGGATATACATACATCTGCTACACTGCTTTTCCTTTAAAATCGGTGGTAAGTTTGAGCTCCGTTGTGCTATGATTAGGTAGAACCTATCCCTTTAACCTATGCCTTTTATAAAACCTCATCGAATATTCTAAAAGCATACTATAAATTACAAATGGGTCATGCCATCAAGACTTCCCAGAGTGCCATCCACACGTGGCTCCAGCCGCGCGACTCGCATGCTGATTGGTCCGCGCACACAATGGGCACCTACCACCCTCACTACTTGTACAGCCCAGCGCTGGCGCCTGTAACGAGCACCCATACATCATGCATGATGCAACGATCATGAATACATGACTAATTCGCACGCGGCGCGAATCACATTCGCTGTATTATTACAATTGTTATTATACAACTAATACAGTAACGAGTGATTGTTTTATAGATTTGATTTAGTTCCCTATTTGGTTTCTTGTTTCCTTTATAGTTGGTTCTTATTATAAGGACGAGACCTTTCACGATTATACACATATCAAAAGTGTCTAGGGATGAAGTAGATTTGATACTATAAAAAATTATCCAGTTATTATTTACCAAACCTAGGCTTCCAGACTGGCTTCTCACTTTAATTCCTGTTTGAGTTAACAACGTATCCCTATATTTTGTAAAAACTAAGAAAAATGGCAATTTTTGCAAATTGTGGGACATTTACATAATTTAATGTCGTTAATTAAATGGCAAAAAAGGCAAAAATGAGGATTTTTAAAATTTTTATTGTAATGATAAAAAAATAATAACCCTCGTTTCCACCATTCATTGACACGAATCACAAAATCACAGCGATTTGGCATGCTTAATTTTCAAATTCAATTTTTTTTTTTCAAATATAAATGCTTTATTTGAACTAAGTGTACAGAATTTTGAAGATGTTAACAATAGGGAGGTTCTTAGAACTTAGTTGCCTGTTAAGGCATTGCAATTGAAATGGTTATAAATATATAAAAAAGTATAACTACTCAATATTACAGTTATACAGTTTACATTCTATTAGTTACATTAATTGTCAATATTCATACATTGGCTACGACTCGTAAGTCGGGGCCGTTACCCCTGGGCCACCACTGCTCTCACTGGAAATGGTTATTGCTACATATTAGTTTCCATGAAAAAATAGTATTTTCAAGATATGGTTTACACTATACAATTTTCAAGAAAAACTATTATTTTTACTAAATCATGTTCCCTAATTTTCCGTGTATCCAAGGAAATTTAGTTACGGCCAGTAATTGTCTTTGAAAAATCCGAACTGTGAATGCATTTTTCGCTAGCATCGTAGCATCGATACTCGTATGGCAAGTTATTTTACGTTTTTGCTCGGTATCTCGGATATAGAGACTTGCGTTTGTCGTGAGCACAGTTACGGCCAGTGATTATTTCCGGTATTATTTAGCGATAAAGGTATGTGTGGTAGGTGGACTATAGATTATAACAAGATAAAAAAACCTTTTTTTTGCAACTAAAAAGAAATACCTAACCTATACAAACTCATTTCGTTTCTGTCAATCACAAGAAAAATCAAGATCAATTTAGACATTTTTTGTTCCGCACGCAGTCTTATAAAAGTTTCATCTCCAGTTCCACAGAGAAATGTAAAGGTTCACAGATTCTGCAGACGAGAGACTGAGCTCAGAGTCGAGGGCATGATGAGTATCGTGCACGCTCTCTTCACCGTGTTCACCGTCGTGCTGCTCTTCATCCAACAGACCTACGTCTCCGTCTGCGCCGGACCCCACCCAGTCAGTACAACACGATCCTGTTCCTCATAGCATGTAGGAGCTTCCGCAAGTGTCCACCATATAATTATCCTTGCATATCATGGGTGCCACTGCTTAGCGGAAGAGCTCTGATGACAAACAAATGTCAGGATAACACAGCAGGTTAGGAACGACAACGTGCATCTATGACTGGCTAAGTTAAATACTGCTTGATGACATTCATCACTAAAATAAAATTTGGGATTGGCTTTTGATACGTTTTGCCTCACCAATAAAGTAGGATGTGATGTTCCAGACAACTTCCCTGTGAATACAAACTTCAAATAGCTAACTACCTATTATAAAAAGCCGAAACACTTAATTGCAAAAAGTCATGACAAAAGATTGCCGAATCTCTTATCTTCATGGCAAACGGCACGACACGACTAATTATTTATTGATTCCTATCCCGATTTGTAAGGTTATACGGGATTCTGTTAGGAATAAGAATAAGCAGGAATCCAAGATCGAAATACGTGAATTTTATTAATATAGAGTTTTACAAAGGATGACAAAAGAGAAGACAGATATTGAGTGACACTTAAAACAACTTGTTTTTTTTTTTTAAATGTTCTTTCTTTTAAATTCTCATTTATCCTCTTTCAACACTCCTCCTTAAATGAGATCCTAGAGCCAGTCCAACTCCTCCTCAAACTTGCATTCCTTTCATACATCTTTCATGCTTTTCTCTGCAAAGCCCTTTCGTAAAAACATCTGCAGGCATCTCGTTCGTCGGAAGATAACTTAGCCTTACCTTGCCCATTCTCACCATTTCCCGAATGTAGTGATGCCTCACATCTATATGTTTTGTCCTTCGATGATGCATTGGATTCTCAGCAATTTGAATCGCAGACTGACTATCACTTAATAATTCTACGACTTCATTAATTCCAGTCAACTCGGCTAGAAGTGCAGTTAAGAATGCAGACTCTCTACATCCCTCTGAAAGTGCCACATATTCAGATTCTGCACTTGAGAGTGCCACTGTCGTTTGTTTACGACTTTCCCATGCTAGGGGACCACCTCCAAATGTGAATACAAAACCAGTGTATGATTTTCGATCACACACATCGCCTGCGTGATCAGCATCTATATATCCAACAAGCTTATTCCCCGTCTTTTTAAATGTTAGTCCGAATTCTTTGGTTGCATTCAAGTATCTTAGCACACGCTTTGCAGCTGCCCAATGTGTTTTGTCGTAACAGCTGTTAAACTGGCTCAAATAGCTTACTGCGTATGAGATATCAGGTCTTGAACATACGGCTAAGTACATTAACGAACCAATTAGTTCTCTGTATGGCAGTTCCATTGGTGGAATGTAATTTCTATCCTGTGGTTTTACAAGTTTAATCCCACTTTCAACAGGAGTCTTTACACTCTTACAGGAACTCATTCCAAATTTCTTCAGAATTCTCTCAAGATACTCAGTTTGGTTGAGTTGTATAGAGTTGTCCTGACATTTGATTTTCATTCCAAGAAAGACATCTACCTCACCTAGATCTTTCATTTCAAACTTTCTTTGTAGTTCTGTTTTCAATTTTATTCTCTCCTTCTCATTGTTCCAAAAAATTAGAATATCATCTACATAAACTGCTATAATCATCATACAGTCATGTTTCTTTCTTCTGTAAACACATGGTTCAGTTTCGCATCTCTTGAAACCTATGTTTAACAACACCTTGTTCAATTTCTCGTACCATGCTCTGGGGGCTTGCTTTAGACCGTAAATAGCTTTCTTCAGTAAACAGACATGTCCTTCTTTACCTTTTTCTTCAAAACCTTTCGGTTGTTTTAAATAAACCTTCTCTTTTAAGTCTCCGTTTAAGAACGCGGTAACGACATCCATCTGATCAACTTTTAGATTATTTTCAACACCTAGAGCCAAAAGTAGCCTCAAAGTACTGTGGCGTATTACAGGTGCAAATGTTTCGTTGTAGTTTACCCCCTTTATTTGGGAAAATCCTCTGGCTACGAGTCTCGCCTTGTACCTTATCTTCCCCGGCTTTTTTTTTTATTCTAAAAATCCATTTAGAATCTACACAGTAGCCATCAGCTTTTTCTACTAACTCCCATGTATTGTTTTTCTTCAACGCATTAAGCTCTTCTTGAATAGCTTTATGCCACTTATCCTTATCAACTCTCGATAAAGCTTCTTCTATAGTTATAGGGTCTTCCTTTATATCTTCTTCTGCATAATAGAGAATGTAATCATCGAAATTTCTCAATTTCCTTTCCCTAAGAGGATATCTTCTTTCAGGAATATCGTGCGTGTTTTCACATTCCAGTACAGGACTTTCACTGCCTTGCACTTCAGTTTCAGAAACATCCATTCCTTCAACTGTATTTTCCACACACTGCTGTTCACAAGTGTTTTCCAATCTATGTTCAGAACTATTACCATCCTGCAGTTCAGATTCAGGAACTTCCACTTCTTCACATTCAAAAAATTCGTCATTTTCTTCTCGATGTCGTTCTTCATGTTGTTCTACTTGACGAGCTTCATTAGGAGCATTCACTTCTTGGATCATTAAAGGTCTCTCCCAGACGTCATCTGATGGCATCATTTGTACAATTTCATCAGTATCGTTTGCATGAATCTTGATTTGATTTTCAAAGAAAACTACATCTCTTGCTTTGTATAAGCGATGTGTCTCAGGGTCTAAAAGTCGATAACCCTTAGTTGTTTCACAATAGCCGACAAACAGTAGTTCTTTAGTCTTTGAGTCAAACTTCTTCCGTTTCTGTTTCGGAACATGCATAAACGCCCGGCAACCAAATACCTTTAAATGCCTCAGGTCAACCTTTCTTTTAGACCATGCTTCTTCAGGCGTCATCCCTTTAACAGCACGTGTAGGACATCTGTTTTTCAGATAAACCGAAGTATTGACCGCTTCAGCCCAATACTTCTTGTCAAGTTTCGCTTCTTCAAGCATGCTTCTGGCTCGTTCTACAATTGAACGATTTGCCCTCTCACTCACTCCATTCTGTTGCGGTGTGTATTCCACTGTCAGCTGGTGGGTAATACCATTACTACGCAGAAAATTATTTACACATTCATTGACGTAGTCGGTTGCGTTGTCCGTCCTAATCGCCTTGAGTTTTTTACTAGTCTGATTTTCAACAAGTGTTTTAAACTCTACCAACTTCGAGAAGACCTCACTTTTGTTTCGCAAAAAATAAACAAATGTTTTTCTCGATTTGTCGTCAATAAACGTCAGAAAATATTTATACCCCGCAAATGAAGCAGTTTCTATTGGCCCACAAACATCGCTATGTACTAATTCAAGAAGTTCAGTAGCACGCGTACTCTTCTGTTTCGGAAAAGGTAATGTGGTTTGCTTACCTTTTAAGCACGACACACATTGTACTGAGTCTGGATCCTTAAAACTAATACCTCTAGCCTGTTTGTCACGTAGTATCTTCATGTTGGCAAGTCCCAAATGTCCAAGTCTGCGATGCCATAGCTGGACTTCATCATCAACTTTTGTTTTTAAAGCTGAAAACATGTGAGGATTAGAATTAGACTTTACTACATAAATCCCTTTCTCTTCCTTACATACCAACTCAACCTTGCCATTCACTTGACATTCTTCTGACTTATACAACTCACAACCTCTTTTCGAAAATACTACCACAAAATTTCGATTCACTAATGTACTTACACTTAATAGATTCGTAGCTAACTTGGGCACAAAGACAGCTCCCTTTACACTAACGTTCAATTCATCTGAACAAACATCACCTCGGCCTTCACCTTCCACTCTGTTCCCATTCGCGCATGATATTTGAACTGGCTCATTCAACCTCTCATAGTTGTTCAGCCAATCTTTCCTGTTGGTCATATGAAATGACGCTCCAGAATCCAAAATCCACTCTTGCGAAACGTTTCTATAAGTATGGAGTGCCGTATGGTATGTATCGGTGGTGTTTGCATGATTGTAATGCTTCTTGGGGCAAAAACGAGCTTTATGTCCTTCCCCGCACACATAGCATTCAATCTTCTTATTTGCTATCTTTCCTTTACCCTTTTCATTTGCTTTCCAATAGCTTTTCTTTTTAGCAGCACTCAAAGCATTCTGCGACGAATCCTCATGTGTTGATGTAACATCTATCTGTAGCAATTTGGTTTTAACGTAGTCTGTTGTTAACGTTATATTGCTATTTTCGATAGCCATCCTCATCGGCTCATACTGTTCTCCTAGTCCTTGTAGCATAAGTGCAGCCAGTAACTCATCATCTACTTCTTTGCCCATATCTGCTAGCTGATTGGCTAGCGACAGTATCTCAGTGACGTAGACTCGTGGGCTACTATACACGCTCAGCTTCTGACTAACTAGTCGTCCTAGCAATCGACATCTATTATTAATTCCCTGGTCTTCGAAGGCAGCTTTTAAAGCATCCCAGCTCTTCTTGGCTGTAGTTGCTTTCTTCACATGTACCAAACAATGCGGTTTAACCATTAACAGCATCTTTGCACGTACCTTTTTATCCATCTTAAGACCAACAGCAGTTGATGGTGTTTCTTCTATAAAATCCCAGAGATCTTCCATTACTAGATAAAGTTCTACTTGCACCTTCCAAGTAGCGTAGTTCGACGTTCCATCCAGCTTTTCGATGCTTTCGACTAATCTCCCAGATCGGTGCGGCGCACCGCCACCATCACCAACTGCTCCACGTACGTCTTCCATTATTAACAATTTTTCAAATGTTAATATTTAAACGCTCATGCTACCATGTTAGGAATAAGAATAAGCAGGAATCCAAGATCGAAATACGTGAATTTTATTAATATAGAGTTTTACAAAGGATGACAAAAGAGAAGACAGATATTGAGTGACACTTAAAACAACTTGTTTTTTTTTTTTAAATGTTCTTTCTTTTAAATTCTCATTTATCCTCTTTCAACAGATTCTGTTCACAATACATGGAAACAGCCTAAAATCTTTCCAGATCTTTCTTTTAGTCAATGTAATCTTTAGTTTTGGTAACATTCCTCTGCACCTCACTCCGTTTAAGGTTTTATCTTGAATTGGTAATCGGATCTTGAAACCATTAAAGTACAGCGGTTGAGACCTTTCCCACGTCCATCGTTAGTTATCGAGCTGGCGACACTGCAGTATCGAATCTCTGTCATGTGCTAACACTGCTAACCTGCGAGCTAAACTTTGTGTACGTGTCCATTGTAGTACAGTAAGTGATACTGAAGGTGTAGGTTTATGTGCACTTTGTATAGGAAATCGCATTTAATTTGTTAGCATAAGGATAGATTCGCTGTACGCCAGATTCGCGTTAGGTCAGATTCGCTTAAAGACGATACGAAGTACAGTCGGATAAAAAGTAATTTTATTTATTAATACGAAACATCAAAGAAACACACATTTTTAATCCTACTTTTTTCTATTATATATTAAGTTGTTCACACCAAACGTGTGGTGACATGTAGCGCGATATTTCGAGAACGGATGCATTGCACAACCTGTTGTAATACAAGAGTATAAACAGACGAAAGACGTGGTTATTACTGCATTTCAATTCTAAATTTACTTCAAAATGGATCAAGAGCAATTAAAAAATTCGATGAACGACTATCAGCAGAGGATTTTTATTAAGTTTGGTGTGGGTCTCGGCTGGACTGCGAAGCACACTCACAAACAACTAGTCACGGACTAGAAAAAAATTTTTTCTAGTCCGTGCAACTAGTGCAATTATTAGGTGGTCAAACTTACAGTCAATGTACAGTGAAATCGTGGGTGACTCGATTTAGGAAGAATAAATTTGAGGTTGGAGAAAGAAGAGGAAGTGACCACAGAGAATCAACAGATTGGGAGCAGAGAAAACATGATATCGAGGAGCTGTTGAAGGATCATAAAGCTTATTCAGTGCGACACATTTCCCAGCGGTTAAATTTGCCAATCAGTTCCGTTTGGATGATTTTGAAAGAAATTCTTCGTTTGAAACAAAAACTCGGTAAATGGGTAAGTACCTGTGTGGTACTTACCCATTTACCGAGTTTTTGACTGAAAATCAAAAAGGTCATCGACTATTAGCTGTCAAATGTAACTTATCTGAATGTAACAAACACCCTGCTATGCTCAAGAGAACTCTGGCCATCGATGAAACTTGGGTGTCCCTGTATACACCTCCGGACCGAAATTAGCGAAAGTTCTGGCTGGGAAAACACGAAGAGGCTCCGCATGTTGTGACATATAATGTTCACGAGTGGAAGAGGATGCTATTGGTAGCATTAGATTATAACGGCATCGGAATTTATAGGCTTCTTGATGATGGTCAAACAATCACTGCCTTATTGTATGTTTCTATAGGTACCAAATGAAGAAATCCCAGAATGAATGAACAAACAAAAATGTACTCATCCTGTACTCCTCCAAGATAATGCCCGCCCGCACAGAAGCGGGATAACTACAGAATTTTTAAAAGAAAAAAATAGATGGCTTTGGACACATCCCCCTTACTCGCCAGATTTAATGCCGTTAGAGTACGGCTGCTTTGGTGAATTAAAGTGGTTGTTACGAGGAAACACGTATGATGATTGGGAACAATTATTAATAAATTCACTAGAAAACATAATCACACTAAGTAAAGAAAATCAAAAGTTCAAAAGCGTACAGAAACTTCCAGAGCGTTGGAAGGCAGTAATGGATAGCGAGGGAGACATGTCAAATAGGGTGATATGTAAAATAAATGCTTTTTCTTACCACATGTTTGGTGTGAACAACAACCTAATATTAACCAAATTTGAATGTTTTAAATATTCTAAAGTTGAAATTTCTGTGTCAATTTTTTCAATCTTTTTTCCTTCTAACCTTCGAAGCGTCTCTTCCCTTGACTCTAAAGACTTAAACTTAATTTTATTTCTTGTATTTCAGTTTCTTTTTAGCAACTGAAGAAAATAATATGAGGCTGGTTTGGGTGGTATTCTTGAATTCAGTCTACGATGGTATCCCTCCACCCCATATGTTGTTCTGATCTTTTCACCGTACCAAGAAAATTGTTCAGAAGTGACTTTCTTTAACCACTGGGTCGAAAAATAGTTTTGAAAATAGTTTTGAAATTCCTCTGTGGTACAGAGGAATTTTTTGAGTTTCAAAACTATTTTTCGGGCCAGCTTCATAAGTAAGCCCCAGAGATGAAATATAGAGGTAACAGTGCTAATTGAGTAAACATCCTTGTTATATTTTTGCCCGCGTTTGTTTTATCCAGGCCAATGTTCTTACCCATTTTCCATATTGCATTTCAATCATGATAAATCAGCCCTTTATTTGGACAAAAATAAGGGGCTGACTTTAATTTTAAACTCAAGAGAATAATGTGACCTTTCATTCTATATACCTACCTAGCTAATCATTTGATAAAAAATCAATGATGTAGGAAAATGTACAGAAACGTTTAAAAAAAAACATACGGTTTCTGAGGATTTTATTTCATCTTGTAATGACATAAAAATAATTTAATAAAAACTCTGACACCAGACACACCAAGAAGCAACAGATGCACCGCTGCCTTCTTAAATGATCTAATGATTGATTTGGATCAAGTTGAAGAATAAAAATATGATAATGAATTAGTACTTTATTCATTTTCCCTATATCACTTTATAAAACTTGAACACTTATGCTACACACACTTAAACGCTTGCACCACAAACACGTATAATATTTAAGTACACTTGTATATTGGTACTAAATTGTATATACGATAATTTTTTTGTTCGAGATTCCTTTGACTCATTAATGGGATTAATGCCATAGTAAATCAGAGACATATATCAATACATTCCGCTATATTTCGTTTGTGCCCGCTACGGGTATGGTTTCCATACCTACTAAGAAGCCCAGTGACCTTTGGTAAAATGGTTTCGGCGTCGCTTTAAATGTACCATCGCCATAGTATCTTCTATGGATTTTTTTTTTTTTTTGGCTAAAGAACGTGATCTCAATATTTAAATTTATTCTTCTTCACCTTCATCAAATAAAAAGAAATTTTACACTCATTTTTCAGGCAACTGCACATCTTTGTCATTTTGAAAAGTAGTTTTCTCCATACCAAGATACTTACGACGCACAGTGATTCGTCTAGAACAAGCTGACTGGAAAAAAATATTTAATTGATTTTTGTTGTTTTTTAGTTTCTGCCTGTTTTGTTTTATTCAGTTTCACATTTTTATGGATTCTAACAAGATAAAAATAATTAAGAAGTAATTATTTAGTTAGGAAATTGAAATAAAAAAATAACTTGATTAAAAAAGATCTATTTATATAGAAGGAGGTTCATCATCAGCTAGTATAAAAAAATATACAGGTATAAAAAAGTGAATGACAGATACATACACACAGAATAAACTGTAAACTAGTGTAAAAAGTCATAATACAAATAGAAACTATTTAAAATTAAATAAGAACGAAAATTACCTACTAATTACTTCACAATAAAAAACTATTAGGTACTATTATTGTCTTCTAATGATATTTAATGTACTCAAATGTCATTAGAAAACATTTACCTAATCATCTTCATCACTTTCACTGGAATCATTAATTGAATAATCATGATCATGATTATCACTTTGCTTACAATAACTAGATACTACAACCTTATCTACTGTTACACTAGGTGAATTTAATAAATCAAGAACCTCGGAAGCGAGCTTACTGCATTTTTTTCGAGGCACTTCTCTTAAACTGTTAATTACAGGGTCAGATGTAATTAATAACATATTTAACAAATCTTTATTAGTGGCAGTGGCGTGTATTATGCTCACGAAATCTTCTTATGGTCTTGGTATAGCATTTTATAACAAGCTACCCTCTTCTTTGCTAGATTTGCCTTTTAATGCATTTAAAGCTCAAGTAAAATCTAACCTTTGTTCAAAGGCATACTATTCTATCAACGACTACTTAAACGATAAGAATAGTTGGTCGCCCTGATTAACTCAAGACAATGTTTATGTTCTTTCTCCAGAATTAATTTACAAAGAATTACTGATAGGTTATATGAGCTCATTATACAATTGTTTTTTATTGGGCTATATAAGTCAAATCAGTTTAATTTAATTTTAATTTTATTATTGACATAATCAACCCATTGCAATGTTTTCTAATGAGTTGATTGCAATATGTGGTTAGCTAGTGACCTCGACAATTGATCATATTATTCTTACCTGAGCAACCGGCAGCAAGTTCGTCATGCTCCCTTAGATGTCACTGCTTGCGGTAGCGTCGGGGGTCGGGTTGTCTCCTTCCCTCAAATATGGCGAGGGGGGTAATGGCTGACCTTTGCGTTATGCTCGTGAACGGGTGCTGCTTGTGGTGACTGGTCGTCTTGCTAACCATGGTTTTATCATTGTTATCATTATTAATAACTTGTTTATTTAGTTTCCTTATGGTCCTAGTTTATCATTTATGACTTCAAGCGACAGCTATGTAAACTGAACCCAGCATTGCATAAATATGTTAGCGGTCACGCCCTTTATACCTGGAGGCTTTTATTTAATTTCCATTTATTAATTTTTGCTTGAGTACGTATAGTTTTTTATTGTATTTCTTGGTATATTGGCGTTGCTAGCTGACATATGGCAAATAATTTAATTTAGCGTTCTGTGTCTTGTAATGTTAATTGCTTTGCATACCTTGTATTGTATTCAGTCAAGTATATTTTCTAACTGAACAGACAGCTGTGCTGCTGGGGAGTTTGTTGCGCCACTTCTTCTTCCCAGCGAAAGCACTAGGAAGTGGTGAAGGGCGGGCGTTTTGGGGGACTGTCTTTTGTAATTTTGACGTTCGAAAAGTGCTGATTTTCAGCCTAGTTTGAATAAATGACTTTTGATTTTGATTTTGATTTTCTGCAGTCCTTATTACGAGCTTCTTGTGCCTCCTCAGAAAGTTGTCCCATAGGCAAATGAAACGTCTTGATAAACTCAGAACTATGCAGAAGTATTTTGTGAACAGTTACAGGCATGTTATACCACGAATAAAGATTCAAGTAAAGATTTTTGGTCTCTAAGGCAAAATTTTCAAATTTTTCTAAATTTATATCATATCCCGAAGACAAAGCACGGAGTAATATATCAAATTATTTTTATCAATTCGGCATCTAACCCTGTGATCTCAGTACTTAGTTCAGCATTCTCGAAAAATCTGCGAGCGGTATTTCCGTCATGACAGATAACTCGTTCTCTTGAAACTTGCAAACTGTCGGCAGTAAATTGTTTATTTCTTCCAAAACATTGTTGGTTTCTAAAACAGTAAGCTCTTTAATTTCTTTGGCAAAAATAAACTTTATTAGCCGACAATCCACAGTTAAAGATGGACGAGGGTTCTGCCACACAATATTGTTCTTTTCATCAAGTAATCGAAGAGGAACGAAGGAAAATACAAACAAAAACTCATCGTTGTTAGCAGCATCGCCATCGGTAAATTTTTGCTTGTAAGTGCTATGACCTGAACTTCCATCACAACCCCATTTGCTAATGAGCGTGAAAGAAGTACATGACAAACTGTTGAAAATTTCATGTAGTGCTGCTACCAAACGCTGAGCAGTTTTATCTAAAACTGCTTGCAATTTGATTTCAGCACGAGTTTCATTCACAACAGTTTGTTCTTCTAGAGGCAGGCAAGCTAGTTTTGCTTTTCTAATACTATAATATGACGGAAATACCTTGTGACCCGCTTTGATGCTCCACTTCTGTGTCTGTTTATAAGCGTGACTTGTGCACCTCGCGTCTACATAGTAAGGCAATGCTTCTTCATTGCTCAAACACCCAGGAATTGCCTCTTCACTTTCAGTTTTTTTTCAAAATCTCACTGCACTTATCAGGATCACTACTGGTCACTTCTTTGATAACACGAGCTACATTCCGTTGTCCCGATAGCCTTGTCGATACTTCTGCGGCATACACGAGTTCTTATGTGCTTCGGTTTGATAACAAATCATCAATCCTTCGCTGTTTGGTCTTCGTGCTAGCTTCATGGAAATCTAAATGTGGTCGGCCCGGACCAGCAGGAACGCTTGTTGAGGTCGATGGTTGTACTGAAGGCTGAACGAAGATATCAAATGAAATATCGGGACCTTCCAGCCACTCTTCATTGTTTTTTTGGCTAGGAAACGGTCGCGATTCCTTGCGCAGCTATCCCACTTCTTCAGAATTTGTGACCCATACTTGGCAATAGTGAGCTTCATTTCACGTATAGAACTCTCAGTCACACCAGTTAGATCGTTCCGCAGGGAAACTAAACGAAATATCTCTTCGTTGCGTTTGTCTTTAGGGTGTCTTAGCCATTCCTCGAAAAAAATGTTTCTTTAGATTTTAAACGCGACCTAAAAAAAAATTAAAAAAAAATTGTTGTGCAAAAAACTCGCAATGTTTTTTTTATGGAAAGAATCTACACACTTAAAGATATCATAAAAAATATTGCGTAGAATTTGTACAGGTTTGTACATGTAACTTTTTGACCTTTAAAGTTTGAAAACAAGGCAAAATTACAAGTTTTTTTTAATACATTTTTTTTTTCAATTTATAATAGTAAGCTATACCAATTAATTTAGTATCAAAATATACTAATCACCCTCAAGATTCAAATCCATTTCACAAAATTTATATACAAAGCACCATAAAACGGAGAGAAATTAACACGACCGAGACGTTTTTGCAAGTAAATCGCATACAAAATACCCCTTACCTTAAATACTCGTTGTCAATGCTAATTAACTAATGAGGGTAGACTCTAATTATTCCTGGGATTGTTGTTACCTATGTGTTAACTATTACTAGGAATAAAAATTTCTGGGAAGCTGAGACATGGTTTTTGTCCTGTCAGCTTGTTCTAGACGAATCACTGTGCGACGAGCCCTGTACAACGTATCTTTCTAAGGCGATTAACACACGGCACCGTTCACCGCCGCGGAGAGCGGTGGCGGTAAAGCGGATTTCTTAGCGGTACCCCGCGCGGCTAGTCAGTTTAGGCGCCTGTCCGCGCGGATGGATTTAACGCGGTTTTGACCAGTTTTATCACAGACACTGACAAGAATGGACGCTGAAGTGGTGGCAACAATCTAGCTTTTATGGCGTAGAAAGAAAAAAATAAGAAGAAATTGGGTTCATCCATTTTTACGAAGCAGAACTCTAAATGGGACTTTCATGTTATTCTATAAAAGTTTGAGAAAACACGAAGATATCTTTTTTAACTATACGCGGATGTCCACTTCTTCATTTGATTATTTGTTACCAAATATATATAAGGAAAGCAATTTCTGGAGTAAGGCGATTAACACACGGCACCGCGCACCGACGCGGTTGGCGGTGAAGCGGATCTCATGTCGCATTGGCCACTAATATGCCTACCGCGCGGTCGAGCGGCGCTCTCGCCGCCACCGCCCCTCCGCGCTGACGTCCGTGCGGTGAGGCGGTGCCTCATACACGGGGCGCCGCATTACCGCGCGGATCATTGTGGGTGCAGGTCGTGTTGCAATTCAAAAATGGAATTCGATGTCGAAAAGTTTATTTCGGAGATCGAAAGTCGAAATGCTATCTGGGACATTACATTACATGGGACATGCTTTTCTTCCGGTGAAATACAAGGACGCATGTTCGTATGTACTCCAGAAATTGCTTTCCTTATATTTGGTAACAAATAATCAAATGAAGAAGTGGACATCCGCGTACCTATAGTTAAAAAAATTATCTTCGTGTTTTCTCAAACTTTTATAGAATAACATGAAAGTCCCATTTGGAGTTCTGCTTCGTAAAAATGGATGAACCCAATTTCTTCTTATTTTTTTCTTTCTACGCCATAAAAGACAGCTCAAACTTTTATAGAATAACATGAAAGTCCCATTTGGAGTTCTGCTTCGTAAAAATGGATGAACCCAATTTCTTCTTATTTTTTTCTTTCTACGCCATAAAAGACAGATTGCTGCCACCACTTCAGCGTCCTTTCTTGCCAGTGTCTGTGATAAAACTGGTGAAAACCGCGTTAAATCCATCCGCGTGGACAGGCGCGTGAACCGCCTAACCGCGCGGGGTACCGCTAAGAAATCCGCTTTACCGCCACCGCCATCCGTGGCGGTGCGCGGTGCCTTGTGTTAATCGCCTAAATACGAACATGCGTCCTTGTATTTCACCGGAAGAAAAGCATGTCCCATGCCATGTCATGTCCCAGATAGCATTTCGACTTTCGATCTCCGAAATAAACTTTTCGACATCGAATTCCATTTTTGAATTGCAACACGTCCTGCACCCACGATGATCCGCGCGGTTATGCGGCGCCCCGTGTATGAGGCACCGCCTCACCGCACGGACGTCAGCGCGAAGGGGCGGTGGCGGCGAGAGCACCGCTCGACCGCGCGGTCGGTTTACGTGTGTTAGGTATCAACGGATTTATTAGTGGCCAATGCGACATGAGATCCGCTTCACCGCCAACCGCGTCGGTGCGCAGTGCCGTGTGTTAATCGCCTTACCGGTAAATTCAATTTCACAATAGTTTCACTCTTTAGAATGATTATATACATCCTCAAATAGTTTTGGAATGTCTTCAAGTTTAGTACATATTTCTTCTTATAAACCATCCATAATGCTGTCAGTTAAATTATGGGCCATATTAGGACAACATGCGTGGTTGGCCTTCTTTATTATTTTGGTACAAGTGTCTATTGTTATCGACGTGGTACAATTTTTTCTATTATAACATCGCCAATTCGAAGTTCCCGATTAATTATTCTGCACACAATTGTAACTATGCCCACTACAACCCACCATGAAGTAACACTTTACCTCCTTTTTTACTAGTTATAAATTTCACGTTCGACACTTCGCTGCTTGTTCCAGCTCTCTCCATAGTTTTAGAGAAACTTATAGCTCACCAAAATAATTTTGCAAAATAAACTGAGATTAAACTACTACAAACAAAACCGTATGTCACAAAACTGTGAGAATTAGGTTTTCATATTTGTCATTTACGTAATGCTGCCAGTAATTAGTTGAAGGTTGCACAGTTTGTATGTCAATTTATAAGAAGTTAGTGGGACGTGATAGATAACTTCGTAACGGGAAATATTATATCTAACCATTAATTCGTAATCCATATTGAAATTATAAATAAAAATATGTCAGACATAGGTACCAATTATAGTCACAAACTAGGCAGAGCCACTCCGGACCCACCATACCCCTGGGGGTTTGTAAGGTAGGGGACTGAACCATACCATCATAGTAGTGTTGGGATTTGAAAAATTGTAAAACAATATCGGTCCATATACCAATTTATTATTATTTAACTTAAACAAAAACACTTCGAAATACGATTATAATAATAATAATAATAATAATAACCTAACCTATGCTCTTAATTTGTCTGATGCATGCTCTATGTTGATTTCATTGTGCAATAAACTCAAACTCAAAGCATTTATTTCAAGTAAACCAATTACAGGCACTTTTGAATTGTCAAGGGGTCGGTCAGTCAGAAAGATGAAGCTAGTTGCCCATTCCAAAGCGTAGCGTATGCGTCGCGTATGGTAGGTACCTGTGGAGAAGAACGGACAAGAAACTCCACGGACACTCTTTTAAATCATAAAATTTTTACAAAATATTGGTTACATCATTCACGTTAAAATTATACATGTGAGAACGATGTAGAAAGACGTGACGTGCACGTTAAAAGCGTCCGTACTAAAAAAGATGAAAACAAAAAAACAATTCAGAAATGAAAGTATGTACTTAAATTAACCTTCAAGCGGGCGCGCGGTCATTTGTAACGCCAGCGGTCGCGCGTAACCTAAAAGACCTATAGGATATTTCAAGGATTTAAAACACTAATTATTTAATATTTTTTGTATTTATCACATTATCATTATGTTAGGACATAAACAAAATTATAAAATCAAAATAAAATTCTAATTTTCTTTGAATTTGTAAGCAATTTGGCATCATAAATGTATCGAGGATCGATCGAATCGCGGTCGATTCGACGCCGCGCGACTGCTTGAAGGTTAAAATAAAATATGCCGTGGCAGCTAAAGACCCGTTCCCATCGCCACGGCGCGGCGCCGCGCGCCGTGGCGATGGGGACCGGCCCTAAGAGATGACCAGTCCCTACTGACGGCGCACGTTCACGAAAATGACGTATGGATCAGCACCATTTAGCTCAACCATTTTGAAGGGAACTAATGATCCAACACACACGCCACCACCAGCGAGACATTTGAGTGAGCATGACATACCCTCAGCCGCCAGGGCACATTCAAGTCAATGAAAGACGTACCCAGTAAATTGAGCTAGATTTTTATATTTACTGGGTACGTCTTTCATTGATTATAGTTTAGGTATGTACATAACTAGTGCTCACACGTGTGTTATGCAATTATACAATACTAAGAGATTGAATTTATACAATACAAAGTTAGTTTTTCAATCTTCAGCAGCTCCAACTATGTATATTTTCGTATGCTAATTAATTATTTTATGCGCCCTTGAGGAGCAGGACCAGCGTTGAGCCAAGCATTTTTGTCAGCGATGTAATCCCCCAACTTTTGCTTCGCTGCATAGTGTGCGTTTTATGTACAGACGCCAGCACATCAAGCTACTACGATATGTCTCTTTAATAGATTTTCAACCTCATCGCTAAAATAGAAGGTTCAGTTGATTGAGAAGTTTTGACATTTTCGGGTAGCTTGATGTGCTGGCGTCTGTACCTAAGATTTGAATTTCGTTTCATTAAGTTGGAGTATGTGGGGAGGTATTTTATTGTAGCATTTTAAACAGTACTCCATGAAGGATGAGTGTAGATAACTATTAGGTTGTCTCATAAGTTCTTGCCATATTTTATTTTTCTCTAATTTTCTCGTATTTAAACTAAAGCGAATTCAAGAAAGTTCTAGATCTTTCTAGTAAGTATGAGTATCTTTTATGGTGAGGGTATAAATAGGCGCGGACGCAACGCAATAATTAGTCTTTAGTGAAAATGGATCAGCGTCAACTGCGAGCTATTAAGCTATATGAGCATCGACTTAGTCTCTTCAACAGAAATGGCTAAAAAAATTAACACTGCATTTGGACCGGGTACTACTAGCGATCGGACTGTTCGTTTCTGGTACAAGCGTTTTGACACCGGTGATATAAGCTGCGAATATCAACCTCGCCCAGGCCGACCCACCAGCTTCGATGAAGATGCTTTGCGTCGCGAACTTGAGCTACATCCAGACTATAGTACGCGCCATTTAGATAAGGCGCTTGGACAATCCCACGCGACTAAAGATCGTTATCTCAAATCGATGGTATATCGCAAAGTGATGTCACGTTGGACACCTCATGCGTTAACGGACCATGGCCGGGCCGTTCGTGTGGCCATTTGTCAAAGTTTGTTACTTCGTCCGCACAGACGAGACTTTCTCAAGGACATTATTACATGTGACGAGAGCTGGATACATTATGAAACTAACACGCGTCATGCCTATTGGATTCCTCGCGGGGAAAACCCACCAGCCCAGCCTAACCTTAATGAACACGGTCGTAAGATTATGTTGTCTGTTTTCTGGGAACTCCTCGAATCTCATCAGACTATTAACGCCAATCTGTATACGCAGCAGCTTCGCAAACTAGCAGAGATGATAAAAATTAAGCGGCCAAAACGACTTGGAGTCCAACTTTTGCATGACAACGCACGACCTCATTGCGCCAAGTTAACACATAAACAGCTGGAGGAGCTAGGATGGCTGACTGTTCCACATCCACCGTATAGCCCGGATTTTGCGCCTTCAGACTTTCATTTATTTCGAGCTCTTAAATTTCATTTACTAGGAAAAAAATTCGAAAATTCTGGAAGTATTAAAATTGAACTTGAAAATTTTTTCGAGTCCCAGCCTGCCTCATTTTGGGAGAAGGGTATTCAAATTTTGCCCAGTAGACGGCTGACTGTTGTTGATAACGAGGGAGATTATATAATTGATTAAATGTATTTTTTATTAATAAAAAAATATAAATAATTATTTGTTTTTTAACCGGCAATAATTTATGAGACAGCCTAATAATTGGTCCCTATTTTTATAAAATTAAAAATACACATTTTGAATGGTTTCCACTACGGTATTTGTGACAGAATCAAATAGAACAAAATTATACGTGGGTGGATCAAATATAAACCGGACTTAAGTAAAAAAAAAACGCACGTATTATTATAAAAAAATGTAATACCTACCTATATTTTATTTTTCTATATAATCTTCCCTTCTATTAACACATTTTTCCCAGCAGCGCAGGGGAAGTTTTTGATGCCATTATCGAAGAATGTAGTCGGTCGTGCCTTTAGCCAATTGCACACAAATTATTCCACCATCTGGTCAGTGTGAAAACGGCGTCCTCCAGTTGAAATTTTTTTGAGCCATTCCTACATTTGAGTTCTTGAAAGCGTATTCTTATCGAACTGTATGTCAATCGATGCAAAATTTCGGAAGGTTTTATGCCCTCCCATGTTGAAAAAATTTATGGATAAGTCGTTGCTCAACAGACTTATGTGCAGACGCCAGCACATCAAGCTACTACAATCTGTCAGATCTCTTTAATAGATTTTCAACTTTATTGCTAAAGTATATGGTTGAAAGTAAATTGGGAAAATCTGACAGTTTCGGGTAGCTTGATGTGCTGGCGTCTGTACTTCCTGCTCAGACATGATGCTACTGGCGCGCAATAAACTATAGTGAGCCGGAGCAGTATCCCCTCCCTCCCCTAGATGATCCCCCCTAACACATACAACAGCACCAAGCGCGACGTCACTTCAATCAGCGACCAGAAAAAATCCGGTTTATATTTGATTCACCCACGTAAATATAGCTCTTTTCTTTACGGTTCGATATCAAAGTAAAAAAATTGCGGTATTACTTCAGTCGTTCCTGTGGTACTGCTTACATCGCCATGAATATTATATATTTAAGTGAAAGGTACAGGGCAACTACAGAAGGTGCCATCCACGGAATATTCTTTAATATTTTGAATAATTTTACGGGACTTACTGGACTTAAAGAAGACTAAAATACGTGTTTGTTTCCCAGCTTGCTCGTCGTGGTAGTCGGCTAAAAGGAAATCTTTTCATTGAACTGGTACTTCAACTTCAGCAACATTTTTGAACACGGTCTTTGTTACTTGTGCCGATTTATTTCTAGTGTCGTGTAAAAAATGCTTAACACTTTCATACGGTAAACACTCCATTGCTTGATTGAGTCCCTTGTCCGTAAATTCACTGCATTTTTTGTTATACAATCTTTGAAAGGGTTCATCGGAAGATATCAGTTTCCCGCAAATCACATAGAAATCAACATCGACGATAAAATCATAATGTTGGAAAAAAACGAAAGAATTGCATTTATATATCATTTGAAAAACAGTTTATCAACTTGTGCAAGGCGTTTATGAAATAGTGTGAGGTTTATTACTTACCTGTTATTCGCAATAGTTTAATTCCTACAAATCAATATACGTAATGGAACTAGGGTGGCACATCTCTATACCTAGTGATATGGTTCAGTCCCACCTTACCCCCAGGGGTATGGCCAGGGGTATGATGGGTCCATAGTTGGCAGAGCCTGTGTTATGAGTACTAGATAACGGATAAAAATAAAAACGACAATGACTCGGGTACAAACATACATGCATATTCATTAGGCAAATATTGCCCCTATCATGTTTTTTTTTTGGTGGGCAATTATCAGATAACTTCTCACGCTCTGGGCGAGGCAGGAGGGCGTGTCAGACTTTTACTAATAATATAATAATATAATATAATAATATTCCACAACTTTCACACAACGCCATCTAGTCCCAAACTAAGCAGAGCTTGTGCTATGAGTACTAGACAACTAATAAACATACATATATATATTTCTAAATACATACGTCATACATATTATAGATAAATTACACCCAGACAAAGAACAAAGCTCATCACACAAACATTTGTCCTAGGTGGGAATCGAACCCACGACCTTGCGCATAGCAGTCAGGGCCACTGACCACTAGACCAACAGGCCTGACTAAAAACCACCCATGTTCCTTCAGTTGCCTGTCCCAGGGGCCACGGTAACTCTTTCGAATAACCCGCGACCCTGGCAGGCATCGGTCCTAGCGGACCCCACCAGTTAGTGCTGACATCTTTTTGAGGCGCGCGTGGAACACAACGCGCCGTCGACCCGGGCTTGGTCCTTACCGGACGGTGAACTGCCCAATGCTCGCCATCCGCAAGCCCGCGCCTACGGTGGCCGGCAACCGGCACTCGACTCCCGAAGGATTCGAACCCTTGCGTGGCAGTTCGGATGCTAGTCTGTTCGGCCACAGCGGTCGTCGAAATTGAAATATTATGATGTAATAATCTTGCGTAAAGCGAATCTGTCCTTATGCGAATAAAGGTACTTTATCTTGCGGTCTGTACATATTCTGTCTTTAAGCGAATCTGATCTAACGCGAATCTGACCTAACGTGAATCTGGCGTAAAGTGAATCTGTCCTTATGCTAACACATGTTTCTGTTTATCAGAACATGCGAAAGGCGGTGAACCAAGCTTGTGGCAACTTGGTAGGGGCTTATGTCCAGCAGCAGTAGGCAGGTCGGTATGAGCGGTGGGGCTACTTATGTCCAGCAGCAGTAGGCAGGTCGGTATGAGCGGTGGGGCTACTTATGTCCAGCAGCAGTAGGCAGGTCGGTATGAGCGGTGGGGCTACTTATGTCCAGCAGCAGTAGGCAGGTCGGTATAAGCGGTGGGGCTACTTATGTCCAGCAGCAGTAGGCAGGTCGGTATAAGCGGTGGGGCTACTTATGTCCAGCAGCAGTAGGCAGGTCGGTATAAGCGGTGGGGCTACTTATGTCCAGCAGCAGTAGGCAGGTCGGTATAAGCGGTAGGGCTACTTATGTCCAGCAGCAGTAGGCAGGTCGGTATAAGCGGTGGGGCTACTTATGTCCAGCAGCAGTAGGCAGGTCGGTATAAGCGGTGGGGCTACTTATGTCCAGCAGCAGTAGGCAGGTCGGTATAAGCGGTGGGGCTGCTTATATTCCTGCTTAGTGTAGATTAGCTTAGTAGGTTCACAACGTCAACAATCACACGGGCTCTCGTGCGCCGCGCCGTTTAAGCGGTTAAGATTTTCTCAAAAAGCTGCGTCCACATGTAATAAATTGAACCAATGTTACAATGTTTATAAATAACTTAACCTCGGTCTGTAACTGTTACTAGCGATCTTTACGGCGGTCCCCAAACTAGGCGGCGGTGGCGCTTGTATCTTAGAGACCGGACCCTGATTATACTAATTTACAAATGTTTCAGTGGTTTCTCGATTGTGATTTTGAACTGTTTGTCACAGAAATATGTCTGAAGAAACACACGATCGAGTGGCCACTGAAACGTTTGGTAATGAGTGTAATCAGGGCCTTGATGCTCTGTCGCAGGCCAAACAGTCCCTGCCGGCGAGGCCACCATCGTCCGGCGACGAGGCCCTCACCACGTTCCAGGTGCTCGCCGCGGACTGTGTCGTGTGCGCACGCGCAGCCCGCTGCCACGAAGAGCGCGGAAGGCCCAAGTACAAGCGCGACCCCGAGATAGCCGTCGACGAGTTCATTGGATACCGTCCTCACGACGACACGATTACATTGCCTATGACATGCAACTATAATCAAGAAAGAAAATCAACCAAATTCTTCAGTGTGTTCCTCTGTGGCCGGACCACAGTTTAGTACTCAGATGTTATAGTTCGAAATAATACCTACCTAAAGTCTACTTTCATCGGAATATTATATATGTATTTTTAGTACCTCAAGAGATGTCTTTTTAATTAACAATTTATGTGGTCCGGCCGCCAGGCAGTGCTCTCTGGCCGCGCCACCTCAAATTAAATAGAGTATAATGAAATATTAATAAATCAATATCCCGAAAAAAACTACCTAAAGAGTAAAGAGTACCTTGCATACGACAAATATGGTCCAATAAACCCCTTTAGTTAAGGAGTTATTGGTCGTAGGGTGTGTAGTCCGGCTGGAAGGTACCTATTTATTGCAGCAAGTCAATTTTGCAATATACAGGGTTACTGGTAACTCAACGTATTCCTTGCAGGGCATCATAGTAGGGTTAAAATGCAACAAATTAAGCCACCAAATGTTCTACCGAAGTTCAGTAGTTTTTGAGTTAGTAAGGGTTTTAGATTTTTTGTGAAAAATCCCAGATTAAATTATTTGAAGCCAATTTGAAAATTATTCACGGGGCGGCTGTACTGAAATTGGAGTTATTATCATAGTTGACGCCGTAGCGGATCGTTTTTAATAATTAAAAGTTCAAAATGACTAAAACTTTGGTGAAGATCACTAATCAAACATTTTTTTTTTTGTAATTTTTGCTATTACTTCATACAAAATGTTGTCTTAGCACAAAAAAAAATACTACACCAGGTGTACAAATTATTAGTAAAATATCCTTGTCTTATCAGCTATCCAAAAAGGTATGATTGTCAATACTTTTGCGTGTGTGACAGGGAAAGATAGAAGTTTTATGGGGAGCAGGTAAAATTGCGAGACGGTCGACCTATTGTTCTAGAACAATAGGTCGACCGTCGTATTATTCGTAGTTTTTACCTGCGTTTGAATTCCAAACACTCGGCAAGCTTTATGATTGGTCACTATTGTTCCCTCGGTACGAGACAGGGTGCGAATTCACAAAATCTGGTCGTCAGCGTTAGTTAGTTACAGCTCTACGTTGCGCAAGTTCGTGTTTTGTTATCTGGCTATATCCCTGACTGTTGCCCCATATCTTGCTCTTGTGTTGTGCTGTGCGTTCATAAGTGCTGACTATGGCTGCATATTCTAATCAAGAATACGCTGACATATTGTACTGTTACGGACTTTGTGACGGTAACGCTGCTGAGGCGCGAAGATCATATCAACTGCGCTTTCCAAACCGCCGACTCCCCCACGTTAGTGTCTTCGGATCGACTTATCGGCGATTATCTGAAACTGGCAGTGTTCAAAGAAGCAGGCAAATTGACACTGGTTGTTCTCGGAGATACACGGCTGAGGACGAGGAGCTGATTCTTCAACGTTTTATTGACGAGCCCAACATATCTACAAACATCGTAGCGCGTGAGCTTGGTATGTCACAGTGGAAAGTCTGGTCTGTAGTTCACTTGTCAGGCCGACATCCATACCACTACCAACCCGTGCAGTCATTAGAAGAGGGAGATCCGCAGAGACGGCTTGAATTTTGTCGTTTCATGCTAAATGCCGATGCCGAAAGTGAAAACTTTTTGAAAAACATTCTGTGGACCGATGAGTCATGTTTTGACCGTGATGGTATCACAAATTACCACAATTTACATTACTGGACACCGAAGGGAGAAGGAAACCCTAAGAAACTGAAACCAACCGCATCGCAGCGTAAGTTCTCGCTTAATGTTTGGATGGGTATTATCGACGATAAGTTAATAGGCCCACAT
Source organism: Eremobia ochroleuca (assembly GCA_949629135.1). Lineage (NCBI taxonomy): Eukaryota > Metazoa > Arthropoda > Insecta > Lepidoptera > Noctuidae > Eremobia > Eremobia ochroleuca. Next base: position 17,997,765 of record OX451405.1, on the reverse strand, counting down.
ATTTTACCCCGAACATTAAATGGGGAACTTTATGAAGATTTCCTAAGAAATCATTTAGCAGCACTGCTCACGGATGTACCCGAAGAAAGAAGGGCAAACATGATATACCAACATGACGGATGTCCAGCCCACTTCCGCATCACAATTCGACAATTGCTGGATGAAAACTATCCAAACCGATGGATTGGGCGCGGTGGGCCGATTCCGTGGCCTGCACGAAGCCCTGATCTGACGCCGCTAGACTTTTACGTCTGGGGTCATATGAAAGACCTAGTTTATGTGACCCCCGTAAATTCAATTGAAGAACTAAGGGAGAGAATAACAGATGCGGTGGACCAGATGAGGACCACAATCACATCAAGAATCACAAAAACCGAAGTGAGGAAGCGAATAAGAGCATGTATTCGAAACCGAGGGCAGCACTTCGAACAAGACGTGTGAAATACATGTTATTAAAGACCACAAATTGATATTGATTAAAAATAATAATAATTTTCACGAAATTGTTTAATTTGATTTTCAGAATAAACACCTTCTTGTACTAAATCAAAAACGATTTTCATAATGCAGTCCAAGACTTTGTATTAACTTTCATACCTTTTTGGATAGCTGATAAGACAAGGATATTTTACTAATAATTTGTGAACCTGGTGTAGTATTTTTTTTTGTGCTAAGACAACATTTTGTATGAAGTAATAGCAAAAATTACAAAAAAAAAATGTTTGATTAGTGATCTTCACCAAAGTTTTAGTCATTTTGAACTTTTAATTATTAAAAACGATCCGCTACGGCGTCAACTATGATAATAACTCCAATTTCAGTACAGCCGCCCCGTGAATAATTTTCAAATTGGGTTCAAATAATTTAATCTGGGATTTTTCACAAAAAATCTAAAACCCTTACTAACTCAAAAACTACTGAACTTCGGTAGAACATTTAGTGGCTTAATTTGTTGCATTTTAACCCTACTATGATGTCCTGCAAGGAATACGTCGAGTTACCAGTAACCCTGTATAATATTAACTATCCATAAATCAATTTATATAATAGTACCTTTTCTCTACTCGTTGATACTTTTTTCTCTCAAGAAACTATTCATTTTGATTAATTAATCTTTAAAGTATGTGGCGCGGCTAGGGAGGATTACTTTCAGCAAATATAACGAAATATGCTTTATTTCTTTATGCCAACGAAAACTGCATAATGAGTACTTTATAAAAAGCCCTGGACTTCATCTATAAACTTTTATTTTTATTATCAACAATGATTTTGAAAAAGGTGTACTTTTTGGTTTGCTGGGATGTGTCCCTCCTCTCTGTGAGAGGGAGTGGACCATAATCCACCACGCGGGTCCAGTGCGGGTTGATGGATGTCACATATCTTCAAATTTTTGGTTCTAGGACATGTCGGTTTTCTCACCATGTTTTCCTTCACCTTTTTTAGAGCAGTTGTGATGAAATTCAATACACAAACAAGTGCCTGCCTGGGTTCGCACTCTGAACTACATTACCTGCAAGGAAAATTATTTGCACTGTTGTCAGTGACTGAGTATTTACCAAATATTCGCAATTACGTCGCTCACTGCAAGCGTCTGGATGATACTTGGGAAACATAATTATGATGATTTAAGTACTAAAGTTACAAGGACTAAAAACCAGCAAATGAATGTTCATTGTATTTTATACGCAAAATTGTAAATTATTACTTATTTTTATCATTGCCTTGCATTTTAAAGTTGCGAAAATAACTTCAAAACTCCTTTATTTGTAATACTGATTGACTATATTTTTAATACGCGGTTTTGGTACACTCTTTTTTTCATTGTTATTTCTTGTTTAAAGGGTTAAATGCTTACATTCAAGTTATATAACGTAAACGCACCCATTACCGCCAGTTTAAGCGGAGTTCAGATTGATATCCAAAAAATAAGCACATTCTTAATATGTGGCTTCAATAAAAATATTTTTTCAAGTACTGAAACTATCGATTTTTATAGTTATGTATAAGAACAGATAATCAAAGAATTACTTAAAACATTAAAAATTAAATAAAAGGAAAAAGGGTCATGTCCCTATTACCGACTCAAAATATCGGGTGTGTGCCTAATACCGTTTATGTGACACCTAATACCGACCACTAAATAAATGGAACCGTTAAAGTTAAATAAAAATGCTCGTGTATATTGAACTGTTTATATAAATGCTCCAACACAGTACAGAATGCTATCAACACTTAACAATTATATGTATTCTTATAATAGTATATTCTTAACAGCGTTAAATCAATAAAAAATATCATATTTATACGAATTATGTATAACAAATTACCAAAGGCCAGTATTGATTATAACTACTATAATATATAACCAATGGGGGCATTTGGTATTATACAAGAGTAAATGGCATTATAGAATCTTAGTAAAAATGTAACATAGTCATTATAAAATTACAATAACATTTATGAGGCGGTTTATCGTATCTATTAAAACAGTAGAAAAGGCATTTGACTGTAAACCGCCTCTTAAGTTTAGGAGTCATGTCAAATCAAAAATCAAATCTTGGATTAAGATTGACAAATGAAACAAATTAATAAAATTATTCATGTGAAAAAAATTTATAAAAAATAACATCATGTGCCTCTGAATCAAATTTAAGATTAACTATGATCTCAGCATTCACTACAAAATGTTATCAAAACTTAACGTTATTATATATTCTTAACAGCCTTCAATAAGTCATAAAAAATATACTACTTAATATGAATTATTTGTAACCTAAAGTGTATATTAGTATATTATTTTACAAAATGTAATATAGAAATATAAAATTAGAATGAAATCTTAATTCTAGCAGTCATTTCAAATCAAAATCAAATATTATAACATAAAACAAATTAAGAAAATTAACCTTTGGCAAAAAAAATAAGATTAAAAAATAGATTCATCTGACTCTGAATCAAATCCACAATCATATCTCGGCCGCATAATGATCTTTGCTGGACGGTTTATTTCACAATCATCTGATATATAAACGGATAGCAAATAGTAATTAAAATTACATGACTTCCACATATAAATGTTAGCTAAGTATTACTATAATATAATAAAGCTTATTTTATTTTAAATCTGTATGTTTATTATGGAATACTATAATGTACTTATATTAAATAACTTTATGTTTACTTGAAAATAAATACCAAATAAAAAAACATGTAGTATGGGGTCCATCGTAAATGTACAAGTAGATCGGTAATAGGTTTTCTTAAAGGAAATCGTATAACCTATTACCGACCCAAGGGAATGTGTATGAATTGTGTAAATACATGTGATTTTTGTACATGTATATGATTTTAAGTGGTGCGGTTGCTAAAAATATTTAATAATAATGATATTTCAACTATAAAAATACACTATTTAAAAATTATACCTCCTTTATTCATCAAAATATTTACATAAGAACAAAGTTAGTGTATAAGGCTACTAAAGCTCTTGAATACCTATATGGCGTTAATAGCTCAAATATAAGTTAACATACTAAGGAACTGAGTTAGTATAGCCTCCTGCCTATTAATTTATGCATTTTAACAAAAATCATGGCACACAAAAGATACGACAAGTACTTATCAACGACATGGGTCGACAATAGGAATAAAATTGTGATTTTTGTTCCTATTACCGCCTATTTTTAATATTGAATTTTAAGCAAAATAAAATAGTATCTCATTAAAATGAATCATTACTTGTGTTCCTGAAAGTATCAAAAATGCATCAAAAGAACTAGAAGTTACATTAAAATGCTTTACGATATAATCTTCTGCTAAAAAAGAAACAAGAGTACTTACGACATCGGGAATGCCACACTATGGAAAATGCACTAAGGTCGGCGTCCACGGACGAACATAGCAATTATTATTTAAATCGTCGAGTTACGCACGCAAAAAAGAGATGAACATTTGCAATACAAATACATCTACATTTTTTTTAAAGCAACCATTTGTGTAGCTTTAATACATGACATAAAAATGATAGTTTTCTGAATGGGGCGGTAATGAGCGCGGATTTTAACGGGTCGTTATTAGGTGCGTTTACGTTAAAACACTTTTCCGTCATTTACAATAGATACCTTGTATTAACAATTGTGTTATTTTTGTTTTTCGTATACTTATTGTTTATTTTAAACCAAAATTTTCACTTACTTCGTCAAATTAACTACCTACTGTTAGGTAGGTAGATAAACAAAAACCAAACAGTGCTCCTTATTCAAAATCATTGTTGCTAATAAATAATATAATAATAATAAGACATTTATTTCAGACGTAGTCCATATACTGTTAGTAACACAACAAACCTTATAAAACTATTGTTAGTACATACAAAGACAAAGCCACAGAAAGATCAAAAAGAAATAAAAATCACAAAGTGGCACCGCACAGGAGTACCAGTTTATGCCAAGCCCTGGACGCGACCACCCGCAGTGTGTAGTCGCATCCAGTGCTGCCACATCGGCGAGTCCCAGCGGCCCACGAACACGTTCAGAAGGCTGTTCGAGCTGGCTCGCATGCGCTTCATAAGAGACGCACATCGCTTACGCATGATGGCATGAAAACCATCTACGCTTTTCTCCACAAACATTGCTGAAGCACTGCAGTGGCGTGGCAGCCCGAACAGCCCCCTGAACGCGTTATTATACTGTACTCGCAGAGCACTGTATGTACGCTGCGTGTACTTAGTCCACAGGCTGCAGGTGTAAAAAGATTGACAGAAGGCCCTAAATAATGTCACTTTGACTTGCTCGTTACACCTTGCAAACCTGCGGGCCAGCATGTTACAGCGCACAGACAATGCCCTGCGCTCCCTCTCCAAATCAACGTTGTCACACATATCCTCTGAGACCCAGTGACCCAGATATTTAAAATTAGACACTCTGTTTAAGCTGACACCGCAAAGATACAAGGGAGGCACATTAGCGAATGACTTATTACCAGCCTTAAACACCATCACTTCACTCTTCTTCACGTTATATCTGAGTCCATGGGTTCGTGCATACTTTTCACAAATACCTAGCAGCCTGCGCATGGCACTGATAAAAATAAAAGTTTATAGATGAAGTCCAGGTCTTTTTATAAAGTACTTATTATGCAGCTTTCGTTGGCATAAAGATATAAAGCATATTTCGTTATATTTGCTGAAAGTAATCCTCCCTAGCCGCGCCACATACTTTAAAGGTAAATTAATCAAAATGAATAGTTTCTTGAGAGACAAAAAGTATCAACGAAGAGTAGAGAAAAGGTACTATTATATAAATTGATTTATGGATAGTTAATATTATACAAGGTGATTGGAAGATGGGTGCAAAGCTTTAAGGCGAAGATAGTACAGACAGTTTAGAACAATTTAAGCCATGGTTGTCTTAGACGAAGTCTTACCATTTTTTTTTAACCTAATTTTTAAGATTTTTTTCGAAAATTGCCAAAATTTTAACTAAACTGGTTATTTATAGCTAAATTGAATGATAAATGAATTCATTTTTATTTTATTTAATTAAAGTAATGTGTAAGCAATCTAGCAAAACATGTTTTAGGCCTCTGTGTCGTTAGACATTTTTTTTACAGACATTTAAAGTTCATATAAATTTAAAAAAATCATAAATCATTTTTGAAAAACTTATTTAAAAAAAAAAACGAAGTGTGCTTTTTTTGTTCAAATATTTTTGAAAACATGCGTGATAATCGCTCTTTCCTTTGAGGTATCATTTACGAGGATATTTTACTATTGAAATTAGGATCTACAAACCAATTTGAGGGAGAAATTTTAAATTTTAGGCGGAGTAATTAAAACAACATTTGAATCTAAATTATTTATTGTTCATGTTCAAAATGTCTGCCATGATTCCTAATACAAGCACGGCTACGTCTTCTCACTTCTGTTGTTGTTATTTTCAACATCATCTCCAGTTTCATCGTTTCAAACGCTGAATTAATTCTCTCCATCAATTCTTCTCTCGTGTTTATTTCAACATTCGTATACACCAGTTCCTTGGCCCAGCCCCACACGAAAAAGTCCAGCGGGGTCAGATCCGGTGAGCGAGCGGGCCAAGGGATGGGTCCATCTCTGCCGATCCAGCTGTCAGGGAAGCAATTATTTAAGTGTTCCCTTACATTTAACGTCCAATGCGCTGGACAGCCGTCTTGCTGAAAGACGACTGTTCGGTCTCTTTCAAATATCGGGACACCGGTTTCCTCTATCAGAACTGGTAAATCGAATTGTAGAAAGTGTAAATAATTTTCACCATTTAAATTATCCGATAAGAAGTGGGGCCCAATCAATGTCCTGCCAATTACTCCAGCCCATACATTGACAGAGAATTTTCCCTGAAACGACACTCGCTTCTTAAAATGTGGATTATTGTCTCTGTCGGCCCATTCATGCAGGTTATGAAAGTTTGTAATGCCCTCCCTAAAAAATTTGCTTTCATCCGTCCACAACATTGATTTCAGGAACCACGCATCTTCGATGTCTCTGTTGAGGAGGAAACGGCAGAACTGTATTCTTCTTTGGGGATCTTGCTCTTCCAGACCTTGCACACCCCTACCATGGAACAGATATTTGTCATTTTGGTGCATTGTATGCCACACCTTCCATTGTGAAATGCTTAGATTTTGAGCTACGGCTCTGGTACTGGTAGTAGGATCTGCTTGAAATGCTGCCAAAATGTTTTCTTCGACGTCAGTTTCATGTCTGCCTGGGTTGACTCCAGGTTCCACGCGGTGAAACCCAACTTCGGCAAGTCGACGAAAAATGTTGTAAAACACTCGCACATTCGGTACCCTGCGATTCGGAAAGCGTTCTTGATACATCCATCGCGCCAAGGATCCATTGCCATCTGCTCTCCTATACATAAATACGATATCCGCATATTCCTGATTGGAAAAAGTAGCCATAGCTACTTAACAATTAAGAAAAACGGCGTAGGAGCGCACTAAATGTCAACTCAACACAACTCAAAAATCAACACGCGCTACGACTGGACACGGTGAAACAAAAATGTTCAAAACTAACGCAAACAACACGTGCAGGAACGCAAAGGGCTACAACTGAACACGGTAAATTGCGAATCAACACGACAACGTCCTCTCACATGGGCAGCTGTAGTTTGACTAATTCAACTAATTGTAATAAGTAAAAGATGTGACCGCTTCAACACAGACTGACTAACCCTAACTAAATAAAAACACGATTTTGTTGCCTTAGTAACTAATACCATTTTGCTGTAAAAACCAACGTATTTATCGCTATTTTCTATTCACTGGGCGTTCTACCTGGAAATGCCGTCGCACCGCGCATTGCTGCCATTGTTTAGATAATCCCTTCAATTCGGTTCTTTCATGTGCCGCACTGCGCGCGGCGGCCATTGTTTAGATAATCCCCTCAATTGGCATGTGCAAAAAATTCTTAAAATTGAAGTAATTATCATTTCGAACACATAAAGTAAGCTTAGCGTAAGTTTTTTAAGCAAAAATTTTGTTTTAATTAGTCTGCCTAAAATTTAAAATTTCTCCCTCAAATTGGTTTGTAGATCCTAATTTCAATAATTTGTAATAAATCCTCGTAAACATGCGTGATAATCGCTCTTTCCTTTGAGGTATCACTCAAAGGAAAGAGCGATTATCACGCATGTTTTCAAAAATATTTGAACAAAAAAAGCACCCTTCGTTTTGTTTTCAAAAATGATTTATAATTTTTTTTAATTTATATGAACTTTAAATGTCTGTAAATAAAATGTGTAACGACACAGAGGCCTAAAACATGTTTTGCTAGATTGCTTATACATTACTTTAATTAAATAAAGTAAAAATGAATTCATTTATCATTCAATTTAGCTATAAATAACCAGTTTAGTTAAAATTTTGGCAATTTTCGAAAAAAATCTTAAAAATTAGGTTAAAAAAAATGGTAAGACTTCGTCTAAGACAACCATGGCTTAAATTGTTCTAAACTGTCTGTACTATCTTCGCCTCAAAGCTTTGCACCCATCTTCCAATCACCTTGTACATATATTGCAAAATTGACTTGCTGCAGAGTATACCTTCCAGCCGGACCACACCCTACTACCAATAACTCCTTAACTAAAGGGGTTTATTGGACCATATTTGTCGTATGCAAGGTACTCTTTAGGTAGTTTTTTTCGGGATATTGATTTATTAATAGTTCATTATACACTATTTAATTTGAGGTGGCGCGGCCAGAGAGCACTGCCTGGCGGCCACATAAATTGTTAATTAAAAAGATATCTCTTGAAAGTAGACTTTAGGTAGGTATTATTTCGAACTATAGCAAGTATATATACAGCGTGTAACGGAAGGGGGGTATCAACCCTGAAGGAGGTGAATGTGCTCATGAAACTCAACAACTTTCCCCAAAGAACACAGGTCGAAATATGAAAAAAAAATTTGGCACTCCCTTACAAAACTGACTACCAGCTGATTGATTTACTATGGGAGGGCCAAATTTTTTTTTCATATTTCGACCTATGTTCTTTGGGGAAAGTTGTTGAGTTTCATGAGCACATTCACCTCCTTCAGGGTTGATACCCCCTTTCCGTTACACGCTGTATACTGCTATACGCAAGGTCGTGGGTTCGATTCCCACCCAGGACAAATGTTTGTGTGATGAGCAGGATCATTTGTTCTATGTCTGGGTGTAATTATCTATAATATGTATGTATTTAGAAATATATATGTATGTTTATCAGTTGTCTAGTACCCATAGCACAAGCTCTGCTTAGTTTGGGACTAGATGGCGTTGTGTGAAATTTTGTGGAATATTATTATTATTATTATTATAGCATCTGAGTACTAAACTGTGGTCCAGCCACAGAGGAACACACTATTCTTCAATAAAAATTGTAGCGTATTGTAATTAAAAATGTCAATATAAAAATTGCAAGATAGGTGAAGATTGATTTTATTTGGTGGAGGTGCATTTGTAATGAAAAGTTAAGAGGAGTGGTTAAAAAGTTGTAGAAGAAAATGTATTATGTTTTGTTATTTTCTTAAGAGGTATAAGTCTACCTGTTATTTTAATTTTAATTGAAATAAATGATTTATAAATATTTACAGTGTCTTTATAACTCAGCGTCTCTCCATAACCTTTATTTCAATGTGGTAACACCGCGTATGTCAGAAAAATAATACAAATAATATTTTTTTACAACAATCTTAACAAAAATCTTGAAATTGATCTATTTTTATAAATTTTCACATATAAAAATGTATATATTAATATCGCGATATATAATAAGGCATGGTTTTTTTGCTCTCGTGAAAAGTTGCAATTTTTGACTTCCGCGGTGTTAGAACTTAAGCGACGATATAAGGTTATCGGAAAAACAAACGTAAGCGCGTTTTAAAATACAGTCAGCGCCATCTAGCGACGTGTGCGGGTATCACCGCCACTATTAGTCCAATGCATTATATTTTGACCAAATTTTGAGCGAAATTAATATTTTAGTGTAATTTGTTTATTTTTAATGTGTGTAATGTTCGAGTAGAATAAAGTTAATCGTTCGACTATTTCTTCTTGTAAACTTGTAAGTATAATTATAAAAGCCAGTTTAGTCTTATCCAGAGTTTTCCTTTAATTTTATTTATATGCGTATTAAAAGCAGAAGGGGAGGCATTCGCCCAGTAGTGGGATGCTATAGGCTAGATTAAATTAGAAGATGTGTCCCACTACGCTGGGTTTTTGCAATGACAGTCGATTTTTTTTTGTACCAATAGCAAAAGGGGGCATTACCATATCTCTAATACAGCTGAGACCAGCTGAGGGTTCCACCAGGTTCTCCAGATCTTCGATTATCCTAGTTTTTATAGTTTTCCCTTTATGTGGCCATTAAACCCTAACTCTGTACCAAATTTCAGCCCTCTGAGTTTATGGGAAGTACTAGTTCTATTTTGATGATCATGAGTGAGTGAGTGTCATAAATGCGAAACTTTGCTTTCGCTTAACTTCGGAACTAAATGACCTATACAGACTTGAAATTTTGTATTTTAAGTATGTGGTTTATAGCAGCTTACTCGATGACCAAAATTTCTGAGTTCTGGTCTTGTCCAGAGGTTCTAAATAGGGGCCTGAAAATGCGGCGAAATGGTTCCAGTAAAGGATGGTACGGCAGTGTCTCCTTCGCGCTCGACTTGGCGGGGGCACTACCGTGCCCCCCGATTATACTTCATTTAATATAGCATTATTTAGACTAAACGAAAAAAAGGTGGTACGGTTAATTTAATGGTGGTGGTTTACATTGTATTATGTCCGTAAGGATTGAGGTCTTTTCTATCTTAATGAAATTAAATACTTCTTTAGTACCTAGTAAGTTTAAAAATGTTGTAGGTTCGATCCTCGATTTGGTAATATAATACTTCAAAAGTTATATAAACGTAAAGATGGCACCTCAATCTAAATGTTTGGATTGAGTAGCCACGTCAGAACTAGGAACATCATGGAATAACTAAGTCTCATCAAGTTTCGTGCCCCAACCCGCTATCCTCGACAACCCATCACTCCGTTCCACCCGGCCCTACGTAGAACTGTCCTAGGTGCTACCGATACCGAGAATGAACAGCCGTAGTGACCTGTACGTACACCACGATAGCAAAGGGAAATTTTGCAAATTAATTATTAAATTCCTTGCCTTAGTTGTGCGAATAGTCACGTCATGCTCCCTGGCGGAACCACCTTTGCTGTAACAAGTATAACTTACATGAACAATTCTATGAAATGTCTATAAAATTCTAGTCCTATTAAAAAAAAGTCTATATCCCTAGTTTCGACGTAAACTTTTATTTAAAGTGGTTGCGCTGCGGAGTATCCTCCCCGGCGAAACCACCATGATATTTCTATTAGTATACATAGTATAAGCAAATATGTAGTCACTACATAGTATAAAACAAAGTCGCTTCCCTGTCTGTCTGTCCCTATATATGCTTAGATCTTTAAAACACCGCAACGGATTTTGATGCGGTTTTTTTTAATAGATAAAGTGATTCAAGAGGAAGGTTTATGTGTATAATACATGCATAATATAGTAGAGAAACACTGATAATTTTAGAGGTTTCTAATGTGATGTCGTAAATAAACACATTTTTTTGCGCTTACATTGTAAACGCTGGCTGAACCATTCAAGATAGATCAAAATAATGTACTACAGTATTGTACACCTTAAAAAGTTCTACAAAAAAGTCCGCGATGGTATATGTCTATCTCTTAGGGATAACCCACAATAACCATTTTTTATCCTTAACTTTTTACGAGAAATAATGGCTTATTTAAGAAGCAATTTTAGACAATACAGCATTAATCCTTATCCAATTAAGGAAAAACATTTTGCATTTCATATAGATCATTATGGCCCTTTACAGCATGTAATTTAAATGAATATTTTCGAAGATATTACAGTTTTAAAATGCGGGCGTTACCGGCCGGGCAGTCGGCCGGTGGCGCTTGAAACTACCCAACGGATTTTCAACTTTATCACTAAAGCATAAGGTTCAAAGTTGATTGGGAAATTTCGACAGTTTCGGGTAGCTTGATGTGCTGGCGTCTGTACTACAGTATTGTACACCTTAAAAAGGTCTAAAAAAAAATCTACAATGGTATATACTATACTATGCATGTATTATACATATAAACCTTCCTCTTGAATCACTCTTTATCTATAAAAAAACCGCATCAAAATCCGGAGCGTAGTTTTCAAGATCTAAGCATACATAGAGACAGACAGACAGCGGGAAGCGACTTTGTTTTATACTATGTAGTGATCAGCATTGCACCCGTGCGAAGCCGGGGCGGGTCGCTAGTATCAAATAATTCTATAACAATTCTATATTGAACTAGCACCCCTAAATCCTCAGTCTAATTTAAATATACGAACAAAACGGTGCCTCAAACTTTGATTTCGAAATAGTAGCTAAGTGCCTAGATTAAAGTTCTTAGCAAATAACGTTTACGTCAAATATCATACAATGTCCTCTAGACGTTTAGTTTATAAGCATACAGATAATTATTTTCTTGTTTGTTTGTTCGAGGATTTAGGGGTGTTAGTTCAATATAGAATTGTTATAGAATTATTTGATACTACATATTTGCTTATACTATGTATACTAATAGAAATATCATGGTGGTTTCGCCGGGGAGGATACTCCGCAGCGCAACCACTTTAAATAAAAGTTTACGACGAAACTAGGGATATAGACTTTTTTTAATAGGACTAGAATTTTATAGACATTTCATAGAATTGTTCATGTAAGTTATACTTGTTACAGCAAAGGTGGTTCCGCCAGGGAGCATGACGTGAATAGTCGCACAACTAAGGCATCGTCGGTATTGCAAAGTTTGTTAAATTACATAGTTGTTGTTGTAACAGTGAATTATTGATGCTTCCTACTTGAAATGTCGTCAGAAAACAAATTTTTCACACTCACTCGCTGGAGTCAAGTGACAGAACAAAAAACAGAATTCCTGTCGGACGCACACATTTGGCATTAAGCCGTTTCTCGTAGTCGTCGTTATCACTGCCCGCACGCAGTCAGGCTCGTAGAGTAGATACTTATCAGTTGTCACCATGTCGGTCTGCAACCCTGGGTTAAACTATGTGAGGGTAACGATGGCGTCCAACCTAAACATCAAAGATATTTAAAACAGGAATATATTAAAACTAACAAATAAAAATAAGTCTTCAAAGAATTAAGAACATTTTCGGGTAGGTGAGTTAAACGTCCGTGGCCTTCTGGCCGGTACCATGAGATACCTAACGTTTTTCTTGTAGTAGGGACACGCGGGCTCGTCGCAGCCGAGCACTTCGGCCTCCCGCATCGCCAGCCCGCCGCCTCTCTGCAACAACTCGTCACCCAGGATGAGCCTCCGAGCACACGCCAGCAAGCATGGTCCACATACAGCCACTGCACACAATGCTGCTAACAATTCCAACACAAACATCACAGCCTCAGACCACATTTCTAAAGCGATAATCTATTTGTTGTTCCATAAGTTCTATACATTATTGATTATTAATTGAATTCATTGCTGAGTTTTAAGTAGGTATACACAAATAACTATTTATGAAAATTCAATTTGCAATCGTGTTTGCAATTAATAATGTTTAACAAAATGAAATGAGTTAGAAAACTATCAACGTCATTATTTTATTTGGTTTTCTTTTTGACAAATTGTGCCTGTATCATTGGCCTTTAAAGAAGAAGTTCTTCAACCCAGAGCTACCTGTAGTATATTGTAGTCTGTGGAGCAAAGAGCCTGTTACTAAAACAAAGATGAAGTTTTAGATTTATGGATTGAGACTGATATTGTATGTGCTTTTTCCTAGTTAAGGAAAACGCGTTTACTAATCTGACGAAAATAAGTTTTTCGGTGCATTTTGCGTCAAAATGATACGAAACCAAATGTAACTAATAATTACCACAGATAGATTAGGTACATACCTACTCCTTCATCTTCAAATGGTATCAATTTTTTATTCGCAATTTTTGGTTTATAATTATTGTAAAAAATAATTTCCTTTGCCTCTTCACACAACATTAACGATATCGTGCTGACTTTAGGAACATTTTTATTTATTTATACTTTTAGCACACAAAAAGGTTATTATTGTTAGGTTATTTATTTTAAAATATTTTATGTAAGCAGACAATCATGTCCAACTTAAAAATGTAGCAAAAAGAACTATTTTTTCACATACGAGTATTTAGCTATAACGCGTAAATCTTAATGGATTGAGTTAAGGGTTATTTTACTGCCGGTCGATTCTGTAAAAATCTCACCGTGAAATCATAAGTGAAGTGAGCACTTAATAGTGTTAATCCCTAGCGAATGACGGCTCACTCCACGCTCACTTCACCCAAGCTTTCACAGTAAGATGGTTACAGAATCGCACGGCAGGTCACTGTCTTGATTTATTGCACAAAAAGTAATTAAAGACATGTTAGTCTGCGCCAGGGTATACCTATAGGTATGTTCTGTGGTCTGCGCTCGGCCGCCGTCGGAAGTGGACGCTGTGTCGGTTGTAAGCAGCAGCTTGTGCTGAAAAAGATCGCTGTACGGATACAAAATATTTGACAAAACAAACTTGATACTTCACGCATTCTGTATGTACTACCCAAGGAAAGATTTTATTCACAGTCTTATATTTTTTCTAGAAGTACTTAGGTAGGGATTATAAATTCATTTCGTTTCGGATTTGATGGAGTGACCTGAAGGTGTACTTTGAAGACTGCTACTGGAACTAATACATGAGTAGAACTAGCTGATAAGAATGTGTATAGTTTTTACCCCTTATGACTCAACTGTGGTTTTAGGCCAAGGCCTAAGACGTTTGGGAAAAGCTCTCGTAAGAAACTTCATGCCTATTTTCTCCTAGAATTGATCGACCCAAGATTTAAAAGAAATATGGAACTCCAAGAGCATTCTTCACATTGTTATTTATATAGTTATTTTTTTTTTCGTTATTATTTTTTATTATTTACAGCTCCTGGTCCTGGTCCGGCTTAGTACGTTATCCTAATTGCAACTAAGAACTTGGAATGGCAATCCATTTTTTTTTTCCAATTTAAATGGAAAAACGTTGGAAAATCGTTTACACGACAGCAAAAGCAACGCAATGGATATCCATTGCGTTGTTTTTGCTGTCGTGTAAACGATTTTTTAAAACATTTATGAAGCAATGAATATTGTTTTTAGTATTTATACTGTGTGCCTTGTGTATGTGCCAAATAAACGTATTTTCTTTCTACATAGTTTTCGAGAAGCTACTTGCATTTGATACCATAGCAAAATTATATAAAATTCGAAATAAAACGAATAAAAAAGCTTATTTTTTAAATTATTTGTTTTCAAGCTCGTCCGCAAATTGTAAATACATAGGCAAGTGCTTGACTAATCACTGTGTCCAATGAAATTATAATAAATAGCATCTACTTTTATGAACATTTTACATTACCTACAAACTTTTTGATAACAAATCAAGCTTAAAAAAATACATGGCTAAAATTAAATTAAAAATCAAGTATCAAGTCGTGTCAGCTTACTCATCATTTCACCGCTTCACAAGTCGCTGTGTATGTGAGTCTTGCACGTATAGCAGTAAGACTCAATAGGTACCTACCTAAAATTGAAGCACGACAATTCGTAAACGCGTCCTTAAATGAAAACTACATATTATGTCAGGATCAAATTCAACCAGAGAGGTCGCATTCCTCACTGAAAAACTGATGAAAAAGACGCAATGGAAACTTGAAACATGAACGTCAACTTTTAGTTTATGGCCAACTTGACATGGTTTTTTTTATTTTCAGGCAACTTTTCAGAAATATTTTGTAACGCTTGCAACATTTATAGCTGTCAAAGTCATAAGATCCATCCGCAAACTTTCAAGTTTGACGTTTCGAAATAATGGGTCGGTCGGGTATGTGCCGGAGGTTTACACAAATAATGAAATGATTTTATTTAATACAGTAAATTAACATTACTATAATAAAACGCATTTAATAACATATCAGTCAGTATTTTTGTATGTGTTAAAAATATTTTTGTGATAGTTTTGTTATACAGAACGGTACAATGTCTTCTGGAATAGCGATATGGTGAGTTTCTCTCTGAACTTACAAACACTGGCTCAATATTTACTATGTAGGTACCTATCACACACATGCCATATTAAGTGTACAATAAATGAAAATCTTGTGCTTATCTCAGCGACGGCGACACCAGAGTCAGCGTGTGATGGTGTTTAGCATGACTATCCGAAAGTTTATCTGGATATGCATGAATTAATATTTTGACGTTATAATTATTTATTAATTTCATAGTGCTACTTTACGATTCTCCTTACTGTGTTTCGTCAGATATGCAGTTCTAACTGATTACCCTATAATTTAAAGTGAACTTGCCACATAGGCACGGTAGCACAGTTATTTAGTTATTGTTTTAGGTGAGAGAAACATTTAAATAATACATGTCATAAATGTTAATTACACTGTTAATAACATGGTCAAAAATTAGTTGAGTGCACCAAACTGATGCTAAATATCAGTACTATCGGCCAGTAAAAAAAGATCCGAGCAAAAACAACTGTCTATCACTTTTTATAAACTTCAGGACCAATCCAACCTTCCTGATTCATAGCCAATATTACCAACCAATTAAGTAAAACAAATCAAGGAGTCTGGATTCTTTTTTCGTAATTACAATTTGTTCATTACTTTCAATGAATGTTAAAATGAATACCAATAAAGAAATATGTTCCAAACTTCAAACGTTAATATCTCTAAAGTGACTTTGTGTTGACTGGATCCTTTTTGTGTAACTATGTCCAATTATCATGCACTCCGTTTCACTACATAGTAATACCTGGATGGGCTGCCCTGTGTGCTTGTGTTCCTAATTATTTGAGTTTGTGGTGAAAATCGATAAACATTTTACTTTCTAAGCCTAGAGTTGTTTTCTAAAAATATTATTATCAATAACAGCCAAAGTGGCTGTTTGGCTTGGTCCATTTTTAGTTACATCTGTGTTGATAAATCATAGAACTTTATTAGATAACTGTCTGAGCAAATCATGGGACTATGAGGGCTTGGCAGCTGCATATTGCTTACAGTTAATAATGAGGTGTATGAGACAAAACTGACTGGTAAAATAAACATTAAGAGCATTCAACCGCATGTCCATATTGTGCATGTCAACAGTAAGCCTTTGGCAGCACACTTTACCTGCCCTAAAACAGAAAATACTACCACTGACATGCAATTGACCTTACTGTTAGTTTTATTTGATTATTATCATGTCTCCTGGAACAGGTCCATGGGGGTGATATGCCTGGGGTTCATGTGGCTGATCTCCCACTTGTATCACCTGCTTCTTGATGCCTACGAGCGCTCAGCTACACTGAGCGACATTGAGTACTCATGGTAAGCTATTATTTGTGATTTTGTGAACTGAAGTGACCATCTCTTCAATTAGATCTAAAATGAATCGTCTGTTAAGTAGGTAATACTGTTATACAGAGTGCTGTTTTGCAATTATTTTAGTAAACTTTAGATTTTCAAAATACAATAGACAAATGTATTGGTTTGGCACAAAAGTAGTGAGACAATCTACAAAACTCTATACATCGTCGACCGTAGGTTCAATTGCGGTAAGGGACAAAATACGATTTTTCAAGAGAGGCCGAATAAGTTTTTTTTTCGGACTAAATCGCCCATAACTTTTTTTGTTATTAACCTTTTTCGGGTCTGATTTCACACATAAACTTGTATTTTAGTGCTCTATCTACATGTGTAACATTTATTTAAATGAGTTAGCTATTTAAGAAAATAGATGTCCCTTACAACAACTTTGTAAAAAAATTCTGATAAATCAACTAAAGAGTGTCGAATGATTTTCGAAAACATTTATCATCCGGAAACTACCCCTTCTCTTGCTTATTTATAAAAAAAACAACAAAAATAATGGCTTTTTGGCAAAATTAAGTTCTCTGGCCCCTTGAAACTTTGTAAAAATTTTCTGGAAAATCAACTACAGAGTGCCAAATAATTTTCGAAAACATTTATCAACCGGAAACTACCCCTTCTATTGTTTATTTATAAAATATAACAAAAGTAATGGCTTTTTGGTGCTCTGGCCCCTTGAAACTTTGTAAAAAATTTCTGATAAATCAACTAAAAAGTGCCGAATGAATTTCGAAAATATTTATCGTCCGGAAATTACCCCTTCTATCATTTATTTATAAAAATAATGATTTTTTAGCTAAATTAAGTACACTGGCTCCTTGAAACCTACTACCCTAGTACAAAGTTCCAAGGGGCCAGAGCACTTCGTTTTGCCAAAAAGCCATTATTTTTGTTGTTTTTAACGACAGATGAACTCGCACTGATACCACTTTTTTATGCCCGCGCGCTGCTTTCGCATTGGTACCATCCTCTCTTTTGCACACAGAAAGACGTTGTGAGATAGAAAAGGATGGTAATAGTGCAATAATTCGATTCAAATAGGTGTAACGTTGACACTGCTTAAAGTATGACAATGCAAATTGGGGTAAGGGACAACTATGTCAAAACTCGTGCAATCCATTTAAAGTATGGATGATATTTATTTTTTGAGACAACAAAGACATTAGTGTAAGGCCAGTTTTATTATTGTTTCTTAAAAAATAAACCATTTAATGGTAATTCGTTGATTGGGAAGACCCTTACCTTATTTGAAGTGGATTGGCGGCGATAATTACACCATTTCAAGTTCTTATATTGCATAGTTTTTCAGATACATTGTTATTATGGGGCTGATTCGAAATTTGGATCCAAAAATCATTAGAGTAAGGGACATTTTTTTTAAGCTAGAATTTTTTCATATTCACCATTCGATAGAGCGAAAAATTCTGAACAAAACTCTATACTCAACTCATTTTGGGTATTTTGTCCCTTACATCAATTGAACCTACGGTCGACGACATTTCCTTTTCCAAATTAGCTGTTTTCGACAATATTCAAGAATGTTGTAGAACATTGTAGGTACTCGTATTTGTGATGTGGGAATATATAGGGTGACTGGTAATTAGTGACCGATACTTAAACACATGATTCTACTCATGACAACAAACAAGTTTTATAATGGGACAAAAAGTGAAATGACAAAAAAAAAAATCAGCTGTTCCCTACATTTTGACGACTCGTACGAACATAAATGTAGGGAACAGCTGATTTTTTTTTCGCGATTTCGGATTTGGTGCGATAGTAAAAGTTGTTTGTAATGATGAGTAGAATCATGTGTTTAAGTATTGTTCACTAATTACCAGTCAGCCTATATAAAGCCACCCTTGAGATCGGTTTAGCACAGTTTAAAGAAAAATGGACGAGCGACAAGTTCAAACATCATACTTCTACGAGTACTTGTTAGGACACAGTGCGCAGGCTGCGGCTGACAATATCAACACTGCATTGGGTGCTTGAAGTACAAGCCATGCGACGGTGTCCTGATGGTTTGACCGTTTTAAATCAGGAGACAGGAGCCTCGAAAGTCAGCCACGCTCAGGACGACCACCCGCAGTGAATGAAATTTACGCCGCGAACTGCTGTCGAATCCGGATGCTACCACTCGTGAATTAGCGGAAGCACTGAAGTGCAGTCACCAAACAGTGGAATACCATCCGCATGAGCTTGGGTATCGAAAAGTTTTGGCTCGGTGGGTACCGCACATCCTTACAGACGCCAGTCGTGCAGTCCGTGTCGCTCAATCTGTCAATCACTTTTTGCTGCGACCGCGACGTAAAGAGTTTTTGTCTGATCTGGTTACTGGAGATGAATCAGGGATTCATTACGAGAACGATACACAACGTGCTTTTTGGCTGCCTCTAGAAGAAACACCACCAACTCAACCGAAGCTGAGACAAAAGAACCGCTTAAAAGTTCTGCTTTGCTATTTCTGGGACGCGCAGGCCATGCTGTTTTATGAACTATTGCACAATGAAACTATAAACGCTGACCAATATGCCATCCAGCTTACCAAACTGTCTGCTGCTATGAAGAAAAAACGACAAAGACGAGTCAATATAGTTTTACTACACGATAACGCTCTGAAACAACATTTGCGGGGTAAACAATTTAATGATTTCTCTGATGTAGCGGCGAAGTTGAACAACTTTTTCGAGGCACAGCCATCAGAGTTCTGGGCGAAAGGCATCCAAACTTTGCCGGATCGTTGGTAAGAAGTCTTAGATGCTAATGGTGATTACATCATTGACTAAGCCTTTTGTATTGTAATAATAATAAAAAATATAAAACGTAAACCAAGTGTCTCATTACTTTTGTGCCAACCTAATACCATGTGTTTGCTATTTGGCAGCTGAAATAGTTATGGTGCAGTCAAGCAACTGCACACCCATGGTAAAAATTTGAGTGAACACATCTCAGCGGTATTTTGTAGCAGTTTAAGTGATTTTCAAAGTTGAAAGTGTTGCTACTGAGGTGCTGTCCAGCATACTCAGCAAGCTCTACTTCTACAAATTGTTTTGTTTCAGGTTCTTCCGGCTGCTGCTAAACCTCGTGGGCTACTCCACTGTGTTACTGCCCATGTTCATACTGTACAAATATTTGGAAAAAATCAACTACTTTGATAAGCTAAGTGAGTAGCTAACTTGTGCTAAACTGCTAATGGGTACTGTGACGGTTGTTTTAACGAGTTCATTAGTTACGCTCTATCTGTCAGTTTTTTATCTAATTAATGTCCCAGTATGTTGAATGCATTATGTAGGACAGCTTAATAATTCTGCTTGCCAGGCTTTTAATCACAGGATGACTTTGGTGACTCTTTATAAAAATATAGATATTTTCTAATTATTATTATTTATTTATACTTCAGACAACAATATCCATTTCGTTAGTAAAATAATGCTTAAAACTATGTTATTTCATACATAAACGCATACAATTTTCGAAGAATGGACTGCTACCACACTCAGGATTCTGTTGCTACTCATACTCACACGCACTCTGTGCAGCACTGCCGTCCTTACGAAAAGTGCAATAACTCGGATTTTGGGCCTCTCAGGGTTATATAGGGGAAACCATACAGTTGTTGGCCTCCTCATAGTAATTGGCATAGTAAATGGAAATGACGTGACTTAGAGTGAGATAAAACTAGTGCCAATAACTAAAATAAAATGACCAATAACTATACTGTTTCCCCTACATATCCTTAATCAGCAAAACGAGTTCTACAATTTCTTCTTGGACAGTTTTACGTATCTATCACGAATCGATAACATGTAGGTATAGTAATGAAGATACAAACAAATCAAAAATAAAATCTTTAATCGCGTTTTTCTCGAAAGTAGCTTGATCCTAGTTATTGCACTTTTCGTAATGACGGCAGAGCAGTGACGCCGCGTTCTTGCGTAAGATCGCCGCGAAACCATCTGTGCGTGCTTCCATGAACATGGTAGACACGATGCAAAACGGAGGGATCCTCAACAGTATCCTGAATACTTTATTGTATTGAACCCGCAGAGCATTGACAGCCCTTTCCGTATATACTGTCCACAGGCTGCTGGAGTAAAACGTCTAACAAAAGGATTTAAATATAAAAATCTTCACCTCTCTTGAGCAGCGGCAAACCTGCGGGCCAGCACATTAGCCCTGACCGTCAACGCTCTGCGTTCCCTTTCCATGTCACATTCGTCGTTCAGACTCCTTGACTATATGCCTCAGATATTTGAATTCACAGACTCTTCGAAGTTCAGTCTTACACAGCATAAAAGGTGGAACCTTATCCATTCTTCTACAACTAGGGGCAAAAACTAAGAACTGATGGTTCTAATGAGCTGGTGGATTAATTACAAGTTAATCTTACGTATAAGAGAGTGACCGCTCTTATCGATGCAGAATCAGCTAGAGCCGGTCAGAAAGAGCTTTATGTCGATACAAAGAAGCGAGTGGACGAGGCCGACGCCGCGTCGTCCGGACTGGAACGAGGCGAATGACATCTTTTCTTTCTCGATAAGATAAGTGTTGTCACTCTCTTACAGTCCATCCGACCTAAGTAATATTCTTTGAACCATAGGGTATTCTACTATGTTTGAAAAAGTATTTCTAAATGTTGATTTTCTTCATAAAAAGCCACAATAAAATATATTTCGGCAAATAAACACGGTTTGCCATAGAATTAAATGAAATTTTAAACCTTTTTTATTTCCGCGAAAACGCTGTGCTTAGGTGACGTAATATTGATAAAAACTAAAGTCGTGTAGGTATGTACGGCCGGCATTCTAACAGCTATAAATACCTATTTGGTGTTTTTTGGGAAAATAATGAATTACAATCGCTATCGTTGGTGTGTAGTGCCTAGTTGTACAAATACTAGCATTAAAACTCCAGAAAAGTTGTTTATCAAAGTGCCAGATGATATTGAAATGAGGAATGTTTGGTTGGAACTCGCAAAACGAGATCCTAAGTCATTATCAACTAAAAGTCGATTGTATTAATGTGAGGATCATTTCAATGTACAGTAAGCTTCAGAGAAACCAGACCCCCCCTTAGGTAGTGATATCATACGCTTAAGTTTTTCGTATAGTAACGTAAATGGCGTGTTGTTCTAGTGGTTCGGACTGCGGCTTAGCGATTCGATGGTCACGAGTTCAAATCCACGGATGAGATTAATTTTTTTCTTTTTTTTAGTTTCTTTAATAGTTGATTAGGTGATTTTCGTAACTTTATTTCAGAAAACATCCATATTTAAGAAAACAAATGTTAAGTATGGGGTTTGTAAGAACAGCCAGGCATGTTGCATAAACAATATTCATTTATTTCATTAATTACATTTCTAGGAATCCACATATACAGTTATTACGAGTATACAATTTTCTATCTGTGTTAAATTAGGGTTATTTACTTAAAATATTAACTAAATACAAAATATACAACGTGTAACGGAAGGGGGGTATCAACCCTGAAGGAGGTGAATGTGCTCATGAAACTCAACAACTTTCCCCAAAGAACATAGGTCGAAATATGAAAAAAAAATTTGGCCCTCCCATAGTAAATCAATCAGCTGGTAGTCAGTTTTGTAAGGGAGGGCCAAATTTTTTACCACATATTATTATTATTATTATTACTTATCTTATAAACTTGCTCTTGGCAAAAGTAAGGAGCACTCGAGACATAGCTTTAGCTGTAACGTCGTCCGGGATTGCTGCTACATTATTAGAAGGAGGTAGAACTACACACGCTGCCCTAAAACTACCTCTAAACCTTACAAATGTAGAGACACCCTTATGCAATATACCAAACCAAAGCAATCTTGCCAATGTGCTTAAAAATACTAAACTAATAGTATGGGACGAAATAACGATGGCGCACAAAAGAGGAGTCGAAGCCTTGAATAGGAGTTTGCAGGACATACGAAATAATAAAAACATAATGGGGTATCACGGTGCTACTGGCAGGAGATTTTCGCCAGACTTTACCGGTAGTGCCCAAAGCCGGTAGTGAACGCGCGCAGATGTGATCAAAGCTTCCATCAAAAGATCTTTGTTATGGTATTCAATTAAAGTGCTAAAACTTAGTCGAAACATGAGACTATATCTCAGAGGTGAAGTTTCTGCCGGCAGGTACCTTCTTCAAATCGGAAACGGAAACTTTCTACAAATAGGTGGGTTGATACAAATACCAAATGAATTATGTACTGTGGTATCAACAGATGAGGGACTTATAGATAAAAGGAGACGGGGATTTCTGGGCCTGATTGTAATAAGTTGAGGTATGGCTTAAAAAAAAAAGGTTATATTTTTCTATTTCAAAATGTGAAAAATCAACTCAATTTACAATCTGGAAAATGAGAAATCCAATAATTAAGTTAGGGTTACGAAGTCATTGGAATATCGATTCAATTATAATCGATTAACGTTACAGAGTTCATACTGTTTACGAAAATGCTTTCACCAGATAATTAATTCAATTAAAATACTTAAAACTGTTAGAACTAAAGTATTAAGAGTTTAAACTAATTAAATATCTACATAGTTAAGATAAATCAATTCACGTTTACTTATCGAATATTGTATTTTTAACCTGTGCTAAGTCTGACTTGACATGCATGATACGACATCGACCGTTCGTATCGTCTAGTGCGTGTGCATTTTGAGTGTGTTTCCTCCCATACTTTTATTGATATTTTCTTCGACCCCTACTTTCCTACGGACTTCTGATCTTCCTTCTTGTACGACCCTTGCCTTGCTACCATACCGGACACGGAGAAACCCGCTTAAACATTGAACTTGTACTTGTTATTTTGGATTCTACGAACGACCTACCGATTGGATATTGATTGACATCATGGATCGTTGAGTAAATTGTGGCCCCTGCTTCGGCAGTCGGGTAAAAAATGACAATCCCACTTCAAAAATCGGCTGTTAAGTACAGATTGTTACGTAACCTCACGTTTCTTAAATCTCTTTTATCTCGGCTCTCAGATTGCCAAAATCTGCAAAATTTTCAGTGATTGTTAATATCTATCAATTGAAACCAATTTCATCTTTTTACAACCAGGCCCAAAATTGTATGAAAGCGTATCCGTCTCCTTTATCCTGATGTTAAAAATATGAAAGACAAACCGACGGAGTGGTGACGCGAGAGAGCCACTTTGGCGCCCAAACACGACCAAGCCGCTGCGCCTGCGATCAACCAAATGTCAATTAAATGTTTATTTCTAAGTGCAAGTGTTCCTTGCAGGGAGGTAAAAGTATTGTAGTATAAAAATAAATGAATTACTTTCAATTAATGACTCGCATAAAGACTATTATCCCAAATCAAAAACAATATAACTTGGTTTGACAACCTGTTGATAGGTTCTAGGTTGTTTTGTTAGTGATACTCATGTCACAGACGCTTGCGCTTGTATTTTTATAAGGCATTGCATGCTGAAATAACTGAGTAACGAAAATACACTAATTCAGAAGTTGACGCCGAGTTAAACAAGATATTTTTCATTTGAAGACGCAAGAATTTAATCTCAGCTAAATGAATGTGTGGGTGGCTGCCATTGTTCTTTGCTGCCGTTGATTTGCAGCAAGACTGATTCTCCCACGGCCAGTTTCATGTGGCTTGCTCACGTGTAAGCTCTCCAACTAGCCTGGTTGTTTTAGTGCCCGCTTCCGAATTAGTGAAAAACATTGTATATAAAGAAATACTGTGAAGGACGGTATTTAGGTAGATACCAGTCCTCTATAATAGGCATTTCTTTACAGTATTCCTCAAATATCACATGTAATTGAGGACAATTAGCCATGAACGAAGCTTTATATTATTATTGTTATAATAATTCATAATTATCTAGAAAAAAAGAATTTACACTCTACGCGGACGAAGTAAAATAAGATATAATAAGATATTATAGAGAGCAACGAAGTCAAACCTTACGTATTCGAGTCTGATACCGAAAATATAGTTTTTAGAATTTTGCTCAGTTTGTTTGGATGTATTTATTTATTTAATACTTCAAGCTGCTGAACGAACTTGAATGATATTTGGCACACAGATCGTTTATAACCTGGATTAACCTATAGATTAATTTTTAATCCCGGTAGTACGTTCCCGTTGGATATTTTTCGACACCCACGCTGCCGAAGCCGCTGGCAAAAGCTAGTAATATATAATATCGAATCTTGAACATGAATCATTAAACTCACGAGTTTGTCCAGAGGTTAAGCACTACCCGACGCCATTTAATTTGTTGTTATTAGCTTTAGTGTTAGGATATTTTATTGTTTTATACATATAATGCTGCATAGTTTAGTATGTAGAAAATATAGTTGAAGTTTAAGATTTCTAACAATATTATTTTAGTGGTTAAAAAGATAAAAAAAATATATTTAAAAACACACTTGATTTGATTGTTTATTCAAGTTAGACTGATAATCGGTTCTTTAGAATGTCAGAAGGTACATAAAGTGCAGCCCTCGAAACGCATGTTCTTCACTATTCCCTAATGTAAATTATTTCTTTGTCTAATTATTTATTTTTAAGTGTAAAAGTATTTTTTAAAACCAATTTACAGAAATAATCCATCATTAACAACGATCTTTAAAGCTACTTTAAACGATATTGTCAATCTTTTTACTCGAGTGGCCTGTGGGTGAGCTATACGCGACGATCTTACGACACCCTGCGGGTTCAATATAACAATGCTTTCAGAATGTTGTTAAGGCTACCGTGTCGCTGCAGTGCCTCCGGTATGTTTGCAGATGCCCACACGGACGGTTTCAAGGCTATAAATCGTAAAAAATCGGCTTCTTTGCTGCAGCGTCTGTGGGATGTTAAGAATGGCATTCTGAAAGTCATTGCTGCTAGGTTTGACTGCCCTATTCAAAAACACTGGGTAAGGATAGTGAATGGTTGTATATCTAATGGATGAAATGAATGGTAGTCTACATAGAGATAAGTACTAACAATACTAACATAATTGTAAGCTAATATTGTTGCTAATATATACTAACAAGATATGGATTTTAATTATCTGAAATAAATTATTATTATTATTATCAAAATAATGTAAATAACGCATGACATCCACGTCCTATTTCTAGGCAACTCGGGTCCCACATTTCGCGTACTGTTCGCCTGCTTCGGCGAGCCGGGCGAGGGCCTGCCCGAGGCGGCCAAGCCTCGCAAGGACGAGTCCAGCGCGCGCGAGGGCGCCGAGCTCGCCTTCTGCTTCACGGGGCTCATGGCCGCCTACCTCGTGTGGGGACTGCTGCAGGAGAAGATCATGACGCAGGTTAGCCCTTATTTAGGCTTCGGGATCGTGCCTATTAGTAGTATATTGTGTTTCTCGACATATGACTCGCAAAAACATGTTGTCCAATAGCTTAAGTTATATTTAACCACTGTGCGAGTTTATAGACATTTTTATTTCAAACAAACAAGCGATGACGTACCCTGTTGTAGAAATGGCATCGAAAAGTAAAAGTTCCTTTGTAGAGCGTCGTCTCCGTTACTCGTACTTACGTATATTTACTCCCACGTACTGAAGTTGCTACAACGGTACAAGGATTTTCTGACGCGTGCCCAAAATCAAAACTAGCGCTGCCGTTTTGTTCTTAACACGCTTTTATTAGCTTCATTTGTAACTATTAGATGTATGACTAAATTTTTACAGATTTTTAAGTATTTTTTAATTATAAAAAAATAACGAACAACGAACTTATGCTGAGAAATATTGTCCATTGTGTTCTTGCGCCATGTATCGGGCAGCATACGGATGCCGTCGCAAAAAAAACTTGCAGGCTTTGAGGCGATAAAATCATCGACGAATTTAAGCACATCATCCAGCGTTTTGAACTGTTTCTCCACTAAGCCTTGCTGCATTGACCGGAACAAATGATACTCAGTTGGAGCCAAGTCTGGTGAATATGCCGCGTGCGGGAGAACTTCCCATCCCAAATTTAAGAGGGTATTTTGAATCGCACGAGCAACGTGTGGTCGAGCGTTGTCATGCAGCAGTATGCCGGCTTACTTGCCGACTTTCTTGCCCAGGAAACGGCCTTTTCTGATCCAGTTCTTCGCTCAATTTATTCAGTGGTCGACTGTAGCGTTCCGCTGACACCGTCTGACCAGTTTCCAGAAGTTCACAATAAAGCACACCCTTCATGTCCCACTAGATATACAGAAGAACTTTCTTTAAGTGGCTGTTCGGTTTCGGCGTCGATGTAGAGGGTTGCCCGGGATCTACCTACAACTTTTTACGTTTAGGATTCTCGTAAAAAGTATACTTCTGATCACCCGTCACAATTTTCCACAAGAAGTCCTTTTTAGGGTTCCGTACCCAAAGGGTAAAACCGGACCCTATTACTCCCGCTCCGCTGTCCGTCCGTCCGTCTGTCACCGGGCTGTATCTCATGAACCGTGATAGTTAGACAGTTGAAATTTATTATATTCAGTATTTCTGTTGCCGCTATAACAACAAATACTAAAAAACAGAATAAAATAAATATTTAAGGAGACTCCCATACAACAGACATGATTTTTTTGCCGTTTTTATAGATAATGGTACGGAATCCTTCGTGCGTGAATCCGACTCGCGCTTGGCCGGTTTTTTTGTTGCCGAGCAAGCAGTGAAAGACACATGTTAATACGTTGGACTTAGGTTATGTTCGGTCTCAGCCTCGGGACCTTGAGGTGAGGGCCCTCGCGTCGCGCGGTGGCGCGATGGCGCGAGGATGTACAGACGCGGGGCTGTGGACCGATGCAACGAGAGATCGAGCTGCGTCGGTCGCAGCTCCGCGAGGTCCTAGTGGCGTAGTGGCGGGACAGGCTTTTGGATGGAGCCAGAGTGGTGGAACTCTTTAGTGGCTACTAGTAAACCCATCGAGTTTGGGGTCATATGATTTTTTTTGACGAGTCCAATAGATTGCACTTGGTGTCGAGGGTCTGATATGGAGCCAGGAGGTGGATAGTGGAACTCTTCCGTAGCTACTATTAAACCCCTCGAGTTTGGTGTCATCTGATTCGTTTTGACGAGGCACGATGTCATTCAGGCGGCAAAAGATCCTTGTCCTTGTCTTGTCCTTGATCCTTGTCCTTGTCCCTGTGTGTCGTTAATGACAGACTCGTTGTCATCGCAGAGCTACGTGATGTCGGACGGCAGCACGCTCCGCTTCAGCGACTCGCAGTTCCTGGTGTTCGTGAACCGGCTGGCGGCGCTGCTGGTGGCGGGCGCGCGCCTGCTGTGCGCGCGGACGGCGCTGGCGCCGGTGCCGCTGTACAAGTTCTCGTACTGCTCGCTCACCAACGTCGTCAGCGCTTGGTGCCAGTACGAGGCGCTCAAGTACGTCAGCTTCCCTACGCAGGTAACTTCTCTTGATACTAATCTGAAAAATAAATTAAAAAGTTCTAATAATTCAATGCAGTATGTAAAAAGACCCTTAAAAAAGCTGTGAGTCACGCTTGCCGTCATTGCAATGTTTTTTTACGGGCTCATACCTGGGAACTAACTGATTATGGAGATTGAAGTTCTAAAGGCGAAAGGCAGGCGTTTTGGGAGAATGTTTTTTGTAATTTTGACGTTCGAAAAGTGCTGATTCTCAGCCTAGTTTGAATAAATGACTTTTGATTTTGATTTTAAATCTCAATTTTAATTACAATAATTCTACAATATCTTAACATTTTGTTGGCGACGTATAATTCTATACGTTTAATTATTGTTAAATAATCTTTGTTTGTACAATTTTGTACTTTCGTTGAAACTGTGTTTTTAAAAAAAAGGACGTAGAATATGGTCCCCATTTTATTGCTAAAAGCCTTACATCCTGTGTTTGCAGAACAAGTTAGTGTAATTTGTTTTTATGAAACTTTCTCCAGCTATCATTATAATAATGTCCTTTTGACTAAATAATAAATTATATTTTATCAGCCTCACTAATAAACATATTTGACGTAGGCATTCAAAGTATACAGACGTGCTCATCAATGCAATTTAAAAATAAAATAAATTAACGTTTGCATAAACAGTGACCTAGTTTTAGTGTATTAGCGTGTTATCTAGAGAAACATTTGAAGTGACAAGTTTAAATAATGAACTGACTAGATTATTTTTAAATATTCTGTTATATGGAAGGCAGCCCCTTTAATCGGAGTGCGATGATACGACGCAGGCCTCCATTGACACCGACCCCCGCACCGACCCGCGCACTGACCCCCGCACCGACTCCCGCACCGACCTCCGCACCGACCCCGCACCAAACCCCGCACCGACGCCCGCACCGACCCCCGCACCGACACCGCACCGAACCCCGCACCGGCCCCCGCACCGACCCCGCACCAACCCCCGCCCCGAATCCCGCACCGACCCCCGCACCGACACCCGCACCGACACCGCACCAAACCCCGCACCGACACCCGCACCGACACCGCACCGACCACCGCACCAACCCCCGCACCAATCCCCGCACCGACTCCCGCACCGACACCCGCACCGACACCGCACCGAACCCCGCACCGACCCCCGTACCGACCCCCGCACCTACCCCCGCAACGACCCCCGCACCGACACCGCACCGACCACCGCACAGACCCCCGCACCGAACCCCGTACCGATTCCCGCACCGACCCCCCCCCCCCCCGACCGCCGCACCGATCCCCCAACTGACCTCCGCACCGACACCCGCACCGACCCCCGTACCGACCCCCGCACCGACCCACGCACCGACCCCCGCACCGACCACGCTACCGGCCCGGTACCCACACCGGTACCGACACCGCCCCGACAACCAAGACAGGACCAACATGATATAATTGAAGTAGTGTCCACTCCGGTGATCCAAAACTGCATGACATCAATTGACCAGTACCTGAATGAGGTGTGTGCTATTACTTCTAATGGTAAACTCAACACTGAGCAGAAACTGAAAATAAGCAATCTTTGCCGAAAAGTTGGACATGGAGTTTCGCAAATAGCTGTTCAATACCAATCTTTAAAGCAAAAATCCATTAAAAACCATACCTCTCTTAAAACCATGACCGAAACTCGAGACCTATCCGACTGTCTAACCGGACGATTCAGGAGTCCTGTACGAAGCAGGGTGCGGTTACATTTTTGCAGATATGGTGAAGAAGGGGTCCAACAGCTTTGTTCGTCCTAATACTTTTTGCTTCGTGGCTATTTATCCCTCTGAAAACACAAAGACCAGTGACGAAACCAAGACCATGGTACAAAAAAATCATATGATTTTTTTGCCCTGAAGAAATGAAGCTGAAAGTACGAGGCGTACGTAAAATATGAAAAGGAGGATTGATAATCAGCACTGAGACCAAAGATGACCTAGATAAGCTCAAGCAAACAGTCCAACGCGCTTCGTCAGGACTTACCGTCGACGAACTTAAAAAGCGCAACCCTCGCATTATAGTTATAGGAGTTCCCTCATCCATGTCTGAAAATGAGGTTTATAAATGTATGAACACAACTTGACCGACAAACTGCCGACTATGTCCCAAGATACATTTTTGACCTCAATAAAACTGAGCCAGAAATCTGGCAGGAAGGATGCTGAGAATTGCAAGTATATTATGGAAGTTCCAGCCATCATTCGCAAGGCCCTCATCACACAGGACCGATTATTCATAAATTGGACGTCCTGCCCGGTACGAGAATTCACACTGGTAACCAGATGTTACATGTGCCAGCAGTATGGTCATGCAGCCAACACATGCATAATTAGAAGTGTGAAGTGTGAAGAAGGGCACAAAATCCAAGACTGCGCAAAGAAAGCCAATCCGCCAGTGTGCATTTTATTTATTTATTTATTTATTTATCCTCCTACTGGAACGCCATATAGCAATTACACCAACGGAGCAAAAAATTACTTAATGTGCTGCTTCCCATCCATCCTGTGCGTGGTGGACATCGAACGGGCGGCAATGGAACACGCACGCTCACACAGCGTTAGCTCAATAGTGCCATTACTCCATCCAAATCGCGCACATTCATTGCGATTTTTTTTTAGATACAATTAATTTTTCAAAATAAAAGCATTAAAATTGTAAAAACAGAAAATTTGGGTGTGTCGTCCTGATTGACAGATGTCAGAAAAGTGCATGTTCGCGCTTTAAAAAAACAAGCCAACCACAAAACGGGAGACACAGATTGCCCTGCTAAAAAGCTGCCGAAAACAGGTATATTAATTCGATAGATTAGGAAAGCGCCTAAGAGCGCTACATACTAGTTTATATTTTAGACATAATTTATTGTTATTTATTAGTTTAGTATGGATGATAATTTAATTACCGATATAGATAACACATTTTTAACTATATCAAAGACATGTGACGTTGAGGACTGCAGAAAATATCTTTCCGACTATCAAAATTCGCTAACCATACTGACCCAAAACATTCGTAGTATTTGTAAGAACATAGATAGCTTTAATATTTTTCTTCATAGACTTAACTTTGATT
The DNA here is from genome assembly GCA_949629135.1 of Eremobia ochroleuca. NCBI lineage: Eukaryota > Metazoa > Arthropoda > Insecta > Lepidoptera > Noctuidae > Eremobia > Eremobia ochroleuca. The sequence goes on along the minus strand of OX451405.1, from coordinate 17,966,265 downwards.
GTGATATAATGGTACTTACCGAGTGCTGTAGATAGCCAGCACTCGGTAAGTACCATTATATCACAATCGCCACGTTAACCTCCCAGTAATGCCGGGCTACAACTTATTACATATCACAATAAACCACAATCAAAATGATGGTGTGGTAGTCTTTGCTAAGGAATTGTTAAAGGTCACAGTCGAGGAACATACTCTACAAGACTGTATGAGTAATAGTTTAGTCATTAAAATTGGTACAACCACAGCGATAATCGCTATGTGTAGATCCCCTTTCTCTAGAAAACTTAGATCCTTTTAACAATTCCTTAAACCAGATTTTTCAAGCACTAAGCCCATTTAAGAATGTTATACTAACAGGTGATTTAAATATAAATATTGGCTCCGAAAACTGCGATGCAGGGACCCAAGATTACCTTAATATCTGCTCATACCATGGTTTTCTCCTCGCTCACATATTGTCTACTCATCAGAGCGGTTCCTGCCTCGATCATATGATAATCAAAACCAGCCTATCACATATTACGCTCGTTACTAACTCAACAATTACTGACCGTCATGCAGTCTTACTCAACGTAAATTTAATGCTGCCTAAGCTAAATCGTCCTCAGAATATTAGCAAATTAAACACAAACAAACTCGAATATGATCTGTGCAACATTGATTTTAGCCTAGTTTACAATACTGCTGACGTTAATTTGTCTTTATCGTACTTAATAAAACATGTTCAACAAGCAATATTACATAACACGACAGTTTCTACAGTAAATAAGAAATTTTATAATATTAAACCATGAATTACTCCGGGACCAATTCGGTGTATAAGACACAGAGATAAACTTCATCAGAAAACTAAAAGATACCCTGATAATCTAATAATTCAAACCACCTATAAAAGATACAGGAATTTCTGCAACAATCTCCTAAAGAATTTAAAAAATAATTACGATAAAACTGAATTAAACAAAGCAGGTCAAAATACCAAGCAACTTTGAAAACATATTAAAAACGTCACTAATATATCTAAACAGCGTGAATCAAATTCGAGTTTATTGCTGGCTAATCCTTCACCACTCTTGTCAGCTAACAACGTAAATAACTTTTTTGTAAATGTTGCGAAAACTTGCCGAACAGATTCCGAAATACTGCGACCAACCATCTTTCCAAAAATCAAGCATTAGCTGTATCCCGAAATCTTTTGCTATGTTGGATACTGATGAAGATGAAATAACCCGAATCATTTCTGGGCTAAAAGACGACTCTGCAGTTGGATGGGATAATATAAGCAATAAGATCCTTAAACTCTTTAAGCATATTTTGGTACCACCCTTAACGCATATATTTCGAATCTGTCTTTCCAAAGGAGTTTTCCTTAGTTGTCTAAAAAAGGCAGTTGTAAACCCTATCTTTAAATCTGGAAGTAAAGACGTAGTTAATAATTATAGGCCAATATCCTTACTCCCTCAATTTCAAAAATATTAGAGAAAATTGTAAACAGTAGACTAGTTCACTACGTAGAAAAAAAAAACATCTTATCCCCTGCGCAATTTGGTTTTAGAGCCAAACTGTCGACAGCCGATGCTGTGCATAACCTGACTGATTATATTTCAGAAGAACTTGGCACAGGAAACCAGACCCTGGGAGTCTTCCTCGATTTAGCCAAGGCCTTCGACACGATGTCTGTTTCTGTTCTTCTGAACAAATTAGAGATGATAGGAATAAGGGGAACGGCGCTGAAACTTTTTACGGGCTATTTAGACAACCGGTACCAATGTGTTAGAATAGATAATATAACGAGCGATGAGCAGAAAAATACTGGTTTTGGTGTTCCTCAGGGGAGTATTCTGGGCCCCACCCTCTTACTTATTTATATTATCGACTTGTGTAATCTAAATATTAAAGACGGTAAAATAATATCTTATGCCGACGACACGGCGTTAATATTTAGCGCTAAAACCAGTACCGAACTCTTCGAAATCGCTCAATTAGGTTTTAGTACTGTGAGTAATTGGCTACAAAGCAATTTACTAACATTAAATGCCGACAAGACCAAATATTAGGTCATCCCACTTCCAGTGTCATATTTTTTATATCCAATATTTATGTATTGCGCAATGGTATGCAATAGTTAATACATGTGTTGTCTTGTACAATCATGTTAGTTTAATTTGGTGTGTTGTATTGTCAAGACGTGCATTGATTTAAAATGGAAGATTTAAAAAAATCTATTAACAAAAATAAAATTTTAAAATCTATTATCAACTACTCTGGAGGAGTTGCGCACGACTTACTGGTAAAGTGTGTTGGTCGTAACGCCTTAAATAAAAGAACCGTACAGCGATGGCTTGAAATGAACAAACAAGGAAGAACCACAGCTGAAGATGAGCCGCGAGCACCTCGATCATTATCATCGACTAGATTAGAAGCAAGGGACAAAATCAAGGAAGCACTTCGTCAGTCACGTAGGGTCAGTGTCAGTGATCTCTCCACTCAACTTAACATTCCTCATTCCACTATACATAGAGTACTCACGGAGGATTTATGTCTGGTCAATAAAAGTGCAGTGTGGGTCCCCACACTCTGAACACGGATCAGAAGGAGTTTCGTTATGAAACTGCGCGTAGCCATTTATCGTGGTATCGGCGTAAGAAAAATATACTTAATTGATTCATATGCCTTGATGAAACTTGGGTCGAATTTTATACTCCTCGTCAAAGAAATCAGTCACGATGTTGGGTGGAATCGGGCACTTCAGCTGAACATTTACCATGTGCAGAGCTACATGAACGAAAAATACTACTAATAGTAGCTATGGATGTCAGAGGCATTGCTTTTTGGAGAACTTATGATGAAAATACAACTATGACTGGAGAGTGATATAAGTCATTTTTAGAAGAAAATATTCCTATTTGGGCAGACGAACATCATATAACGAGTCCTATAATTTTACATGATAACGCCGGACCGCACAAATCAAAAATAGTTCAGAATTTAATTGAAGATAAAGGATGGATTGAAATTATTCAGCCGCCATATTCCCCGGATATGAATCCTTGTGATTTCAATTGTTTTGGCCATGTGAAGAGGAAATTGTCGGGTACTCGATACAATAGCAAAAAGGAGTTAGATATTAAACTAAAGAGCATTATTGATGAATTAAATGAAAGTGGTACTTTAAATGGTGTTCAAGATTTGCCAGCAGTCTGGGAGCGAGTGATTAATAGTGGTGGAGATTATTGATTAGTGTCACAAGGTTATATAGTATAGTAGTCAATTTTTGTAAAATAATAATAATAAAAAAATATGACACTGGAAGTGGGATGACCTAATATATTCACGTCTTCATGAGCAAACCTCAACTTAATATTACTAACCCTTATTTATATGCACATCAATGTGGTAACCGCACAATCACCATGTGTAATTGTAATTTTATCCACAAAACGAACAACATAAAAAAACCATGGGGGTAATAATGGACGACACACTCGTTAAAAAAAACTCGAAAGCCTAGTAAAACGAGTGCGCAAACTAATATATGTTTTTAAAAAATTGCAAACATTAGCCGATTCAAAATTAATCACACAAGTTTATTTGGCCCTATGTCAATCTATAATTCAATACTGTATCACTTCTTGGGGTGGTGCACCAAAAACGAATTAGCTTCCTCTTGAATGAGCTCAGAGAGCAATTTTAAAGGTAGCAAACTTCCATCCCTTCTTTTTTCCCGCAGATCTGCTATACCGGGTGTAAGGGACAGCCCTCCGCAGACTGATGGGGTGAATTCAGTACATCATACTAAGTTGACCGGTACATGAAATTATTTCAGGAACGTTATGGGAATCCTATAAACCTGATTTGTTTTATTACCTCACACGCAATGTATCGCTGCCGTGGCAAAACGCACGTAGCGAACGGTAGCGCAGCGAGCCTTCGGCCCCTCCCCGCTACGGGGTCAATTACATTGAAACGAGCGAGAGCATAGTGGCGGCGGTGGGGGCTCGCAAGTTAGTTATAATAATAATAATAATATTCCACAATGTTCAATGAAAATTGAAATAGGTTTTATGAAATAAGCAATGATGTTTTTATTTTGTATTTACGATAATAATATATAATATAATATAATATTCCACAACTTTCACACAACGCCATCTAGTCCCAAACTAAGCAGAGCTTGTGTTATGAGTACTAGACTACTGATAAACATACATATATATCTCTAAATACATACATATTATACATAAATTACACCCAGACAAAGAACAAATCATCGTGCTCATCACACAACCATTTGTCCTAGGTGGGAATCGAACCCACGACCTTGGGCATAGCAGTCAGGGCCACTGAAATAATGACTGTATCCCCTCAAAAACTTCTTTATCTGAACTAGCTCCAACGGAATTTGGACGCCGCACACTGGCGAAATATCACAAAAAGTTGGCAAAAAATCTATTTTGCAGTTTTTTGAACTGATTTGTTGTGCTTTATTACTAAATTATACAGAAAAATTAAAACTAATACTATTAGGGTTATTACTTGAAATAAAATGAAAATCATTAAAAAATAAAATCAAATAATTTATTGATCGTCATGGATTAAATATAGGGTGACTGGTAATTAGTGGCCGATACTTAACATGATTCTACTCATCATTACAAACAACTTTTACTATCGGACCAAACCCGAAATCGCGAAAAAAAAGTCGTCAAAATGTAGGGAACAGCTGATTTTTTTTCGTCATTTCACTCTTTGTCCCATTATAAAACTTGTTTGTTGTCATGAGTAGAATCATGTGTTTAAGTATCGGTCACTAATTACCAGTCACCCTATATATTTCAGTAGAACTTACAAACTTTTTTGGTGGTAATTTCCTGAATCCAGTACTTAATGTATAGGTCTGAAGACACCATTAATCTCAGAAAAGTATCTTCCATGGCGGCTTTTCTCGAGAATTTTCTAGAATAGTTCTGTCTGTATTTTCTGATATCTTTATTTCTGCTTCCTTGAGCATCTTCACTCAAAAGACCTATAGCAATGCCAGACAGAGAGAGGCATGGTTTTTATCCATTCTTGGAATAACATCTGGGTCTTGAGAAACATCTTTTACTAATTTGGATTTTTCTATCTCTCCACACTCTCTATATTTCATTTGCGTGGCGTAAGCCAATTCTGGGGATGACATTTGCCGTCGCATATTTTCAGTTCTCTGCCGTTTAGCTCGTTCACTTAATTCTTCAAAATATTTAAAAGGTCGACCAGCCGATACTTTTCTCTTCTGAGATTGCGAGACGTTCAAGCAAACACATTGGTCAAACCATTCTTTATGCGCATTGCAGAGTGGGGCAAAAACTAATTGTGAAAGCAATTAACAACTAACAATTAAATCGCCAAATTTAGTTGCAACTAACAATTAAAATAATTAATTGTAATTGTAACATATCGCAATTAACAATTAATTAATTGTGCTTGTAAAACTTTGCAATTACAATTAAATTAATTGTGCTTGTAAAAATTTGTAATTACAATTGATTAATTGTTAATTGTTTGATACACGTTTACAATTACAGTTAACAATTAATAAATGTCATTAACTGAAAAACATAATGCAAACAATACAAGAGCCTTAATATTCCTTAATATTCTCAAAGGTATGTAAAGCCTAGATTTAAGCCAGAACATTACGTAAAAGTGTAGCACAGGTACCTAACTAGAATAATTCAGGATTGATGATTGATGACGATGCCGATGACGATGACGACGACGATTTAAATGACGATGACGATCACGATGACGATCATGATGACGATCACGATGACGATCACGATGAAGATCACGATGACGATGATGATGACGATGAAGATGACGATGACGATGATAACGATGACGATGACGATGATGACGATGACGATGACGATGAAGATGACGATCACGATGACGATCACGATGACGATCACGATGACGATCACGATCACGATCACGATGACGATCACGATCACGATGACGATGACGATGATGATGATGAAAATAGACGGAAATATAATACCTACTGTAATAATATTTGTGAAGTTTAATTACTAAGTAATCATTAAATTAAAATTAGTCATTCTAAAATATAGAATACAATCGACACTTAAAATAATATTTTATTTATTAAACTAGAACTCTTCGTAATAATGCAGGATCTTAAAAAGTGAATTTAAATATAAAATACATAAGATACCAATAATACCGTAAGTTATAATAAAATACCTGTTTAACCTTTTGGTATTATACGGTATTTTTACAACACTACTCCTGCCATATTTACATTAATCAAATATGTAATTAAATTAAATATTAATTGTTTAAAACAATTAATTTAATTGTAAATAAAATTTTAATTGCAATTGAATTAATTGTAAACCACAATTAACAGATTTAATTGCAATTGATTTTAATTGCATTTCACAATTAAAAAATAATTGAACTAATTTAATTGCAATTAATTTAGTTGAAATAAAAATTGTAATTGTTGGCCTCTACAATTAAAAAAATAATTCAACTGTGCCCAACACTGGCGCATTGGCACATGTGTCAAAATGTCTTTGATACTTTTCAAGTTTTGATTTGTATTGACCTTTTGAGCTTTTGCAAAATACTTTTAGTATCCCTTGAAATGTTAGTCTGTGTAAGAACATATTCCACTTTTTTGTAAAGAAATTGCATTTTTTCCGAGTCTTTTCTAGAAGTAGACTCTATAATACTCAATAAGAGTTCTTCTACTAATATAAATCTCTTCAGAGTTTGATCCTGGAATTAAAAAAAAAAAATTATGAATTAATGAAATTCTACCTTAGGACTAAAATTGACAAAGTTTATTCAAGATGCGCAAAAACGAGCATCTCTTTCGAGGTGTTTCTAGAAGAATCATGTGTAATGCTCATTTTAAGGTTCATTTGAGGGCTTGAGTCCACTTGAGTAAGTACTTTTCCTCTATGAGTAGTTTGATTACTCTTTAAATAGCGACTACTTTTAGAAGAAATACGAAATAACATAGAAATACAATTCAAAAGTAACTTTTTAATATTTATAATAATAGTTCCTTACCGCCCGGAGTAGAATCCATCACCAAAACACTTAATTCCACCGAACAACGTAATAATATTATCACTTGAATTTTAAGTTTTAATAAAACGAAACACATCCGCCCCTTAACAAGTCAAACTTTGGACTGGTATACTACGTAACTGGGGATCCGGGGGAGTGTGGCGCTTGCGCAGGTAGCTAGACCATTGTACTGAAAATGTCGCCTAAACAATAGAAACCGGATTACGTGTAATTTGTAAATTTGATTTTTTGCCAACTTTTAGCGATATTTCGCCTGTGTGCGCCGTCTTCATTCTCCGTTTTTCATAAATTGCATGACGTTATACACCATTTTTCTGGCTTGCCTACGTAAAACGTTGAAACGTCCGCGAGGCATTTTTAAACAAATAAATACCAAAGTATTTTCCGCACCACCAACAACAGTCTAAAACTTATCCTAAATAACAAACAGATGAAACAAACAGTCAATAAAAAATAAAAAAAATAACGGAACAATAACAAAACCGCTGATACCTAACAATGCAATACGTTCTGCGCAGCGGAACTTTCGATGTTCCGAGACGCCATTAAGTTTGAATCGTACTTGTACAAAAGAACATGTCGCAACACGTTTACAGATAAAAAAATTAGAAGTTAAAGAAAATTGTTCTCGACAGACAGGAGAGCTTGCACTGCAGGGAGCTGGTTCAGCTATAGTACGAGAGTACCGATGCGTGGGGAATTTGAGATAAAAACAGACTGTTCGAATATGGCATTTTCTTCACAACAACAAAAACTTTTACATTACAGTAGGAAAGTGCAACATTACTTCCTCAAAGCTCAGAGATAACAGACTGAAGTCTTTTTTTTTCCCTAACTGGCATCTCCATGAGAGACTACTCTACCGGACTATGTTTTATCGTTCTTGTATTTATAATACTCGCAAACATGCATTCAGGCTAATCACTAGCCGCCTTTTTATTACACAGCGGGAATTCCGCTTTGCAAAACAAGTGAACATAACAAAATAATAAACAATAGTCATTTTGTGCCAAACAATAGCTAAAAGTAACTTCGAAGAGGATTTCCCTTTTTTACCCGACTGCGGCGAAATTAAAAAAGGAGGGTTATGTGTTTTTACCATAGATAGGTACAATTATTATTACATAGAAAATTAATAGAAATCAATTAGTCTTATTTCAATAGGTATCAATCAGGCGTACCGTGTTCAAAAATGAATCCTACCTTAGAATCGCTCCGGTCGTATGAGATACGGCTCGAAGTGGCCTCCACCGAGACGTTCACACAAATTGGCACGGCACAGGGTCTCCGCGTGTAAGCGGGCCAGCAAGTTGGCATCTTCGTTGCAGCTGTAGCGCAGCTGCTGGAACGTGTCCGTGATGCGATCTCGCGTTTCCTCCTCACTCCCACATGCACTGACAAACACTTTTTCCTTTACGTAGCCCCACAAATAGAAGTCTAAAGGCGTTAGGTCTGGCGATCGTGCGATCCCTTCGCAGCGTTTTGTGCACGGACCAATGCGAGACGCGGGCTCCCTGATTCCGCCGCAATAATCGAGCTACAGTGCGTGTGCCTAGGCGTGGATTTTGACGGACCAAGTCTAAAACTCTTTCTACAGTTGCACCGCGAAGTGGTCTTCCGGCGCCTTCCTGATTGGGAACTATGGCTGGTTATCTAACACTCGTTGATAGGCATTGGTAATTCCGGGAGTCTGATGATTGCCGACGATCAGGATACCTATCAATGTAATTTCTGAGCGCTTCCCTGGCATTTCCCCGAGCTTCCCCGTAGCACATTATCATTTCTCCATACTCACGAGCACTAAATGTAAGTAGTCATTTTTCATAAACACACACAAAAATTAATCCACAACAAAAATTAAATCCAAATGCGTACGTAAACTTCACAACGCGACTGCGCGGGGATCCCCGGCAAAACGGCGAGCGATACTGCGTCACTGTGATCAACTGCGATGCGCATGCGACACTGTCACAAACCAACTAACTACTGAGGTGTTGTCAACTACACGAAAAATTTTTCCCAAAATTTCTTGCAAAAATGTTCTACATAATAAAAACCCCGTGTGATACAAGACTGGGCTTTCATTGCAGAGGGTTCAAGTTCGATTCCCGACTCGAGTATCAATCGGTAGCTGTCATAAAACCATGTAAAAATCCCTTGGGTGGCTTGGAAACTGGATCTAGTGATCGCTTGAAAAGTAGAATTAATTAATTAATTAGGTACGTACCACGAATACTCAAGGGCACATTATGAGCGTTTTCCTTTAGAAATTAAGTGCACGAAAAGATTTGCATTTATCAATAAAGGAGTTGAGGTCTAATAAGTTGGCAACACTTGCGTTTCGGCAACTCGGAGCGTCTGTTATTGTTATTGTGTATGTAGTAGTATGCGGTGAGTTTGATGAACTCTGAAGCTAGGCAGAAAGTGAACAGCTGATTTCACGCGTCGTTCGTTAGAGTGTTTCGAAATCCATTGCTGTTTTTTTGATTTTAACTGTTTTATTAACATAAATGGAGTGGTGCATACAGAGAATGTAATTTTACATTGAAATAAAGGAATATTAGCCGAAAAAACGGTAAAAAAAATGAAAATTTTCCTGAGAAAATTTCCGATGGAATATGATTCTAAATAAGGAGCTGAATGCACCCTGTTCATTTGCGGAGCGCTGTCCCTTACACCCGGTATAAATCCTGCAATGTACTAACCGTTCGCCAGATTTTCATTATGCACTTAATATTAAAACAGCACACCATGCTTGCCTACAATGCCGACAACACTAACAAGAGACGGAATGATCTTTTATGCATATCTAATACAACCTCAAAACATGTCTTTGTAGAAAGATTTTTAACATTCTTAGGCCCGTTCCTGTATAATAGATTAAATAGAAAACTATGTATTTATGAACTAAATTATTATAACTGTAAAAAAATTATACTTAAGTATTTACTAACCCTCGACTATGCACAGACAGAAGACCTACTTATTGTCTGCAAATAGAACTGCTAACATGCTATTTTACTTTTATTTATCTATCTTTTAATTTCGTTTTTACGTTAAACTCAGTGTTAATTTATTACATTAAGCATTCATGCACTTTCTAGCCTGAAGCACAGGTTCAACCTAGTTCAGGCAAATTAACAACTGTGCGCTATTGTAATTGTTAAGGTATTAATTGTACATTTTTATAAATAAACGATTTATTATTATTTATTTATTTATTTAAACTTTTTCGCACACAAAAAGGTACAAAGGCGGACTTAATGCCTTAGGCATTCTATTCATTCTATATTATTCTATTCTATATTATTATTATTTAGCTATGGATAAGAGTTACACACTCCCTTTACCAATAATGGGTGTGCAACGTAGACAGAGACAGTGAGTAAGCATTGTATTGTATACAGCGTGTAACGTTAAATGCGCAAAACCTCAGACACCCCAACTGATTTTTAATTCAATTGACCTATTTCACAGAGAAAATAAGTCATTAAAACAATTGTAAAGGTTTTATGTGCTGTTTTAGTTTTACTAGCCATTCTGATAGTTTCTTGCGTCTGCGACGACGCTTTATCGAGGGAGGAGTCGTCACCGGGCCGCTGCGCCGCGCTGACATTGGCTTGCTTGACCTATTAATAAATAGACACGGCAACGTTATTAATGAAGATTTTTTGAAAAATGTGACCTATATTAAAAAGTGGTTCAATTAATTCTGCTCGTTATTCTGATCAAACTATTTTCAGGTCTGATCAAAATGTTCGTAAAATACCATGTTTACATATATGAATTAAAACGGAAACTACGATGTGATGAAGTCAAAGATAACGAACACAACAGGTACATTACGATCGCTGAGTTTATTGTAGACTAGCTTCTGTCCGCGACTGCGTCCGCGTGGAAGTCAAATATACCATAAAACACATCCACACAATAACACTAGTAAACACAGCAATAGTACCTATAGCTTTTTGTTATTGAAAGAATTTTTAAATCGTATGAGTAGTTTCGGAGGTTACCTCCTACATTCGAACATGCAAACTTTACCTCTTTACCTCCTAATATTAGTATACATGTAAAATTGCGATAGAACGCCATTATGTTCTTGTCAATTTTATAAAGGAGGCACATGATGTTGAAATGAAAAAAAATTCAGAAGCTCGTAGTTTTATTAAGGAAGAAAACAATATAAAAATAAAACAAATTATTTTAGAGAAAGAAGAAACCCCGCACGAATGATGAGGATTAAAAATTAAAATGCAAAATTTTATTGCTAAAATCAAAACTTACATAACACATTACTTATTTGCTAAATGTGTGTTTCTATAAACAATCTTCTTGGTTCTTGACCAGATTTGCTATCAATATAAATAGCTAATCTGGTCAAGAAACAAGAGTATATAATATAAACCTTCCCGTGGCATTTGCTGTCTAAAATTATTCTCTGTTATGACGAGTTGTAGAAAACCAATGTCTTCATTCATGTCAACAAAATGACAATATAAAACAGCAAATGCTATAGTAATAGTACATATAAATATATAATAATAGTGTGTAATGTATAGTAATGAAATGTATAATTATACATTGTAATGTATAATTATACATTTCCCAGTGGCACACTAAAACCTTTAACACGAAAACCTAAGGTTTAATGTAGTAAACATCGGAACCTCTGTTTCCAAACTCCAAAACACCTTTCAATTGTGTATCTAGTCAATATATTGTAACCTGTTATAAAATTCCTCCTTCTTACTGCGGGGATTCTGGATTGGTGTAAACAAATAATTCGTTATCCATAACTTAGTAAGTGGCCACTGGACTTCAATGGTCGTTTACTACCACTTTCAAATCTTCGTCGTATTCGGTTTTCCCTAAAGTTCTTGCATCATGTGTGCTGCCCATCCAGTGACAGTGCTACTATGTCTCTTATCTTTAATTGGGAATATAAATCGTATAAATTGTGCCACTTTATTTGCCAAAGAGCCATGTTCAAGCACATTCATAATGGACTATTGGCTAACTCCATGAATATCTGCTGCATCATCTTGAACTTCTTGTCTAGCCCACATCCTGAGAGCAATATAATTTATTATTTATTTATTTGTTTTTTTTAATTATTTATTTATTCCTTTATTTCAGGCAACTAAGGCCCATAGAAAAAACAATACATACTACTAAAACATACTTATAAACTAATACAAAATTATCACAAACACAATACTATAATAATATAACTTAAAAAAACTATAAATAAATACAACATAACACACTTTGCACACGAAGTGTCGGCGTCGTGTTTCGCTGACTGGTGTCATGTAGCCGGCCACGAAACCGGCGATACACAACACCCTTCGGCCAGAACTCTTCCTTCAGGAACTTTGGTCTTCACATGCAGGTACTCTACGATCTCAACCTTCGTGGAGTGGTGCAATCTGGACACGTACAGCAGCGTCGTAGGGATTGCTGGACACAGCAGCATGTTGGGTCCTGCCGGCGCGGTGCCGCACTGGTTCCGACGAGGAGGCTTCTTTTCTTAAACTTGAAGCTCTACAGCTAGCCCGCCACCACCAGCTTGCAGTTCGATATCACTTCTAACTAACTCAACCATTTTCCAAACATAATTTTACCCAATCTATATTTCATTCGAAAGTCTGTGTCTTGTAAAGTAAAAGGATTGAAACGATTTTTGTAAGATTTTCTTCTTCTTGGTGGTTCTTCACGGTCTATTTCATCAAAAACATCGAAATAATACAAATAGTCCATCATTGAGACTGAGGATTGGATGCGAACGTTCCTGAAACTTAGTAAATAAATTCCCCGCCAGATCTCCGGTTATCACGGTGTCGCGCTCTCTATACAAGGGTTGAGGACTGAATAACAGATGCGTAATTTCTCATACAGTAAAAACTCCCGCTATAACAGATATGTACAACTGAACTGTCAAGTATCTTTTATTTGTAGAGTAAGTGATATAACTCCGGTATACGTCGTGGGTAAATCTTTATTAGTGAGGCTCTATTTCTGTAAATTGGTTGTAAACGACACCTTCAAAAGAAATACAAATATTTTACGATTAAATGAGTTCAGTGTTTCATATGCGACTACTCTGAGAAGAAACGCCGAAGCAAACTCAGAGGTCACACTCTCTTTTAAGGCCCAGGCAGTATCTTGGTCAGATCGTATGACTAATAAAACATTTATGTCTCGGCAGGTGCTGTCGAAGTCGTGCAAGGTGATCCCGGTGATGCTGATGGGCAAGCTGGTGTCGCGCAACAAGTACGAGCTGTACGAGTACGTCACCGCCGTGCTCATCTCCGCGGGCATGGTGCTATTCATGTTCGGCAGCCACGACGACGGCGCGGGTGAGTACCGCTGCTACTGCGTATACGCCACGGGCGCTTGCTGTACAGGCTCTTATAAATAAAAGGCCCTTAGATGTCACTGCTTGCGGTAGCGTCGGGGGTCGGGTTGCCTCCTTCCCTTAAATATGGCGAGGGGGGTAATGGCTGATCTATGCGTTATGCTCGTGAACGGGTACTGGTTGTGGTGACTGGTCGTCTTGCTGACCACGGTTTTATTATTGTTGTCATTAGTAATAACTTGTTTATTTAGTTTCCCTCGATGGTCCTACCTAGTTTATCATTTGTGACTTCAAGCGACAGCTATGTAAACAGAACCCAGCATTGCATAAATATGTTAGCGGTTACGCCCTTTATACCTGGAGGCTTTTATTTAATTTTCATTTATTAATTTTTGCTTAAGTACGTATAGTTTTTTATTGTATTTCTTGGTACATTGGCGTTGCTGGCTGACATATGGCAAATAATTTAATTTAGTGTTCTGTGTCTTGTAATGTTAATTACTTTGCATACATTGTATTGTATTCAGTCAAGTATTTTCTAACTCAACAGACAGCTGTGCTGCTGGGGAGTTTGTTGCGCCACTTCTTCTTCCCAGCGAAAGCACTAGGAAGTGGTGAAGGGCGGGCGTTTTGGGGAACTGTCTTTTGTAATTTTGACGTTCGAAAAGTGCTGATTCTCAGCCTAGTTTGAATAAATGACTATTGATTTTGATTTTGATTTTGCCTATTTTATGTTGAACTCGTAATTATTTCTATCAAACAATCCACTTATTTTTTACATCAAGACGAGCGCTGCTAGATCTTCAAGCTGATCTTCTACTCTTTTTATCCTTCAAAACATGGAATAGCGTTTATCTCATAATACATAATATTTACCACATGCCTCAACTTATAAAATACTAGCACTATAGAATAAGGAGCAAAATTTCGCTGGGAAGAAGAAGTGGCGCAAAAAACTCCCCAGCAGCACAGCTGTCTGTTCAGTTAGAAAATATGTACTTGACTGAATACAATACAAGGTATGCAAAGTAATTAACATTACAAGACACAGATCACTAAATTAAATTATTTGCCATATGTCAGCTAGCAACGCCAATATACCAAGAAATACAATAAAAAACTATACGTACTCAAGCAAAAATTAATAAATCGTAAATAAATAAAAGCCTCCAGGCAATGCTGGGTTCTGTTTACATAGCTGTAACTTGAAGTCACAAATGATAAACTAGGACCATCGAAGGAAACTAAATCAACAAGTTATTACTAATGACAACAATAATAAAACCATGGTCAGCAAGACGACCAGTCACCACAAGCAGCACCCATTCACGAGCATAACGCAAAGATCAGCCATTACCCCCGTCGCCATATTTGAGGGAAGGAGGCAGCCCGACCCCCGACGCTACCGCAAGCACTGACATCTAAGGGAGCATGACGAACTTGCTGCCGGTTGCTCAGGTAACCACATATTGCAATCAACTCATTAAAAAACATTGAAATGGGTTGATTATGTCAATAAAAAAATTAAATTAAACTGATTTGACTTATACAGCCCAATAAAAAAAACACAATTGTATAATGAGCTCATATAACCTATCAGTAATCTAATTCTGGAACATTCTGGACATTGTCTTGAGTTAATCAGGGCGACCAACTATTCTTATCGTTTAAGTAGTCGTTGATGGAATAGTACGCCTTTGAAAAAAGGTTGGATTTTACTTGAGCTTTAAATGCATTAAAAAGCAAATCTAGCAAAGAAGAGGGTAGCTTGTTATTTGTTATAAAAGGCTATACCAAGCCCAACAAATGAGTTATGAACCTTATGAAGCCGGTGAAAGGGAGCACGTAGTTTGTCCTTATTTCTGGTGTTAACATTGTGAATATCACTGTTTTTAGTATACAAGTGTATAATATATAAGATGTTGGCAAAGATGAATTGTGATGCAACAGTGAGAATACCAATATCTTTAAAAAACACTCTGAGAGAAACTCTAGCACCTAGCTGGTAAATTGCTCGAACAGCTCGTTTTTGAAGAAATATATTTTGTATATCAGCTGCTTTGCCACACAGCAGAATACCGTAGGACATAACGCTGTGAAAATAACTAAAATATACTAAACGAGCTGTATCAACGTCAGTGTATTGTCTTACTTTCCTGACGGCGTAGGCAGCCGAACTGAGCCTTCCTGCTAGGCTCGATATATGTGGTCCCCACTGAAGTTTGGCATCTACTGTTATTCCCAGAAAAAACTGCTGAGCTCACAGTTTCAAGCGCCTCTTTATCTAAGACGATGTTGGGTCCTAGATTTCTAACATTCGGTAAGGCGAACTTTACACATTTCGTTTTTTTTGCATTGAGAACTAGGTTATTTGACGTAAACCAATCCCTTACTATTGAGGGTGCACTGTTTACGTCGTCAAAATCTTGTCTATTCCTGTCTGCTTTAAAAATAAGAGATGTGTCATCAGCAAACAGTGCAACGTCACAGATTCTCTTTAAATAGAATGGTAAATCATTTATATATACTAAGAACAAGAATGGGCCCAGTATTGAGCCTTGTGGTACACCTAACTGAACTGGTAGCCTGGAAGATTTCACACCATTAACATCTACACATTGGAACCTATTATGTAAATAAGAATTTATTACGTTGAGAGCTTCGTTTTGGACACCGTAATGACGTAGTTTACGCAAAAGCGTGTCATGGTGCACGCAATCAAAGGCTTTGGAAAGATCACAGAAAACTCCGATAGCATTTTGCGAGCTCTCCCATGCGTTAAATATGTGTTTTAGCAAAGCAACACCCGCATCTGTAGTCGAACGACCTTTTGTAAAGCCATATTGTTAATTATGAAGGAGGCTATTTAAATTAAAATGTCTTAGCAACTGCTTGAGTATTAATTTTTAAAATATTTTGCTAAATACAGGTAAGATGGAAATAGGCCTAAAATTGCCAACGTCGTTTTTATTACCTGATTTAAATAAAGGCATGACTTTACTACTTTTCAGGAGGTCAGGAAAAATTCCTAAATCAACACATTTATTAAAAGTAACAGCTAGATAGGGGGCTACGATGTCTATTATATTACTTAAAAGTTTAATGGAGATGCCTCAGTAGTCACCGGTGTTTTTAGACTTAAGTAGGTTAAAAACATTAACTACATCATGTGGGGTTACATGTTCGAAACTAAATAAACGACTACATTTAGGTACACTACTATGCAAAAGGTTTTCAGCTTTAGACGGGGACGAATTTAAGGAGCGAGTCGTAGTTATAGGTATGTTGGCAAAAAACTCATTAAAAGCTTCAGCTACGTCAGCGGCTTTATTAACTAATTTATTATTGACCATAATCTCAAGTAGTTTTTCTTGTTTAACCGATTTACCCGTTTCATTGTTAATAATTTTCCAAGTGGTTTTTACTTTATTATTAGAATTTTTAATAGCATCGCTTAAAAATTTTGATTTAGGAAAAGCACTAATCTTTTTAAATAATTTTGAATAATTGTTTACATACTCTAGGAAAGGAGTGTCAAACCTGTATTTTTTCAAACCATATAACTCTTATAGTCTCGCTCTACTTTTACAAATACCCGGAGTAGCCCATTGGTTAAAGCCAACGGATGATCCATTAATATTGACAGTTTTGGTCTTGAAATTATTTGTACTCTTTATACAACTATTATTGTACAACATCAAAAAGGGCACCATAAATTTCATTAGGATTCTATTGTTCTACTATAGATGGTGTAATTCTATGAGCTATATTATTATTAAACATTTTGCAACGGGTAGCTGTATAAGGCCTGCATTCAATTTTACGCGGCTGTTTATGTAATGGCTGGGGAAGCTAGCTAATAAACCACAGTGGTCGGACGTTAAGTCAGTAAGACTAATTTGTTTTTGGCATCAAAAACACTAAATATATATTATGAAGACAGGTTGACGATGATGCCGTGATCCTAGAACGATCAAAAAACAAGTTAATTAAATTATAAGACCTAAACAAATTGAGAAGTCCTAATACTTACACTATTTGCGCTGTAGCATGGTGCGGGTGACAGTTTCAGTAACATTTCGTTTCACTCTTGAAAGTTGCCGCGATTTACAATTTATGACTTAGTATTTCAGTTGTACCACATTCGTAATATATTAAATAATTAATAACTGTAGTAAATTAAATTAAACCCAACCAGAATGTTCTAATCAAGAAATAAAATCAAATTGAATGAAAAATTAAGCAAAGTGTTATGCGTATAACGTAACGCCATAGACGTATTTAGTGATGGGATGTACTGCTACGATGGATAGTCGATATTTTTTATAATAAAAAACGTATATTGTGCGTAGGTCAATTTTTATTTTTAAAAGGTCTAATTATACAACAGAACATTTATAGGGTAAGGTTGCTTAAAAGGTTGCTAAAAAAAAATACATGTTATTCGTCTAAACTCATATCAGAGTCAGGAACATCTGAATTGTCACTCAATTCATCATCTGAATCTGTGACGGATATTATTAACGATGACTCAATTATGTTGTCAATATGTATGTCACGATCCCAATCAGACATAATGTCCCTTTTTGTTTTATTCACGACCTTCGACCAGTCTTCAGGTTGAACATTGTTGATGGCCTCTTGTAATAGGGCCAACATCTTATTTGCCGTAAATGGCGGCGAAGTATTATTTCTTGCGGCGTAACCTAAAAATAAACGAACTTATAAAAAAAAGTATTCAAATAATCATCAATCAGCCTAATCTAGTATCTGGTAATGTTTTTAAACTAGGTACATGCTACGATCGGAAAGCTGATTTTTTTATAAAGCTTCAAAATGGGAATTGAAATTAAAAGCATACCTTTTATTTGGGCCCAAATCAGCTCAATAGCGTTATACTGGCAATGGTAGGGTGGTAGTCGAAGGACCTGGTGGCCTTTTTCTTTTGCCATCTCGTCCAGAGCATAGGTAGGAGTTGGTGGCTTATGGCGTCGGACTAAGGCAATAAGCTCCGTCTTTAACATTTTTATATCTGCTGTAACTCCGTTTTCACTCAGCCACTTCACCAACTCGCTTTTGCGGTTGGATTGGTTTGGGGGTTTATTAACTTGCACCGAATGGTAGGGTGCGTTGTCCATTATTATGGTCATAGGCTCTTTTAAATTGTTTAATAGACCTATGAACCAATCTTTAAATTTTTCGTAATTCATCTCCTCATGATACTCCGTAGTTTTTTTTGACTTAAAAGCCAGCAAACAATCAGGGACGAATCCACTTGCTGTACCTGCGTGACAAATAATAAGGCGTTCGCCTTTGCCTTCCGGCACTTTGGTACACGATTGTGCCGTATCGTCGGTCCAACTTTTACCCACTGTGTGGTTGGCGTTTAGCCACGTTTCATCCAAAAAGACAACTTTGCTCCAATCACTTATGTTTTTGGCCTTCCTTAAAAATCTACATCTTGCTAGGGCAATGTCAGTCCTATCCATAATAATCTTTCTTTTGTTAACTTTTTTGTAAACAAAGCCAATATCTTTTATAACTTGCCGTAGCGAAGTAATACCTCCTTTGAACAAGTCAGCTTCTTTTAATGATTTTAGAAGCTTGAGCAATGTGGGTAGCTCCATTCTTCTATAATAATCATAAATATGATTTCTAATAGCAACCTTAGCAAAATCATCCAAATCTGTGATTGGCTTCACCTTGGTCCGCTTTTTGTTGGGTGTCGATAATTTATTTTCAAACATCCCATCTTGGCCAATTTTCTCACGTGTTATACGCGAAACAGTATTGCGGCCAATATCAAGAGCTTCGGCTACTCGTTCTACAATATGATTCAATGGTAACAACGGTCCATTATTTTGTTGTTCTCTTTCAAAGTAGTCTCGGAGGCGAACAACAAGCTCCCTGGCCTGACTACCCAAAACAGTTTTTTTTGTATGCTTAGGCATGGTAATAACAACAAACTCAACAAACTTATAACAAATAACAATTTAACAAAAATGAAAACAAACAATGAAATCGTAATACGTGTCACATTAAGTCACAATATAACGCGCTTGCACTCGTACTCGCACTCACAGCATCGCACGGGTAAACAACATGGCCGCCGCGCCGATGCACCATAGAGCAAAAATGTTGTCACGAAAAAAAAAACATAAACCCGATTTTGATTATTTTATATAAGTACAAAGATAATTATGTAGCCATAAAACATTTATATTGACAAGTTTATACACGTAGCATACACGTAGTTACACTGCACAACTGAATAATACACTAATTTTCATAACAATATTAAAGAGAACTAGATTCACGCTGCGAGTATCGTTAGCGATAAAAATGAATTGCATAACCTCACATCCCTATGTACGTGGTACTGACAAATGTCAACGTCATACGGGCAACTGTCACCCGCACCATGCTACAGCGCAAATAGTGTAATGGAGTAACATCTAAAATATTAATATTGAAATCTCCGCATAAAATAATACTTTTGTTACTTGATTTCAACCTATTGACAGAATCCTCCATTACCGATTCAAAAGTAGTAAAATCCCCAGAGGGGGGTCGATAAACGCAAATTATAACGTATCGCTCAAGTTCAACACAAGACAACTCTATAGTGCGCTTGATTGAAAGATTAACTAAATCTAAACGTTGTTTATATTTCAACTTGTTTGAAACAAGAACTAAAGAGCCACCGCGAATAGCACTTTTTCTGACAAATGTACTCTGTACGGTAAAGTTATCATCTCAAACTCAAACTCAAAGCATTTATTTCAAGTAAACCAATTACAGGCACTTTTGAATTGTCAAGGGGTCGGTCAGTCAGAAAGATGAAGCTAGTTGCCCATCATCATGCATCATTGATAAACACTACTTCATGTTCTTTCAACCAGTGTTCAGTCAAATATAACACCTGATCATCATAGTTCTCCATAAATAAACTTAACTCTAGCTCCTTGCCGGACAGACCCTCCATATTTTGATGTACAATCACCTGCAAAATTGCATGGGTACCTTAGTGTCTATTTTCCAGTGAACGTTTGAGTTCAAGTTTTCGAAAATAAACTAGATGGCGTTGGTTTCTTCACAACTATGACTAGTTTACGAAACGTAAGTAAGGAGTTAGGAAGAAACGTATTAAGTAGGATAAGTAAGGAGTTACACAGATAGTACATTTATTTAATTATCTATGTAAGCTTTAGTGTAGCATTACATTTACTAGCATACGTAGCTAAAATGATAAACATAACAAAAGAAACCGATATGAATATATTCATTATGCTAACTAGTGGGTATGACATTTAATAATATCATAATCGAGTCGGTAGTTACTTAGCAATAGGAAAAAAGAGCATGAGTCATCGCAGGTAAACAGGCTCGCCAAACAAAAATGCACTAAGTATTAAAAAATTAAAGAGGTTTATTTCTAACAGTTTATTATTCAAATGTAACAGTCACTTTGTTAATTATAGTATAACATTATAATATTATGTATAACTTCTTATTGAGGCTATAGCTTAAGTTTTCGTTTCCAAAATCGGAAAGAGGATTGAAGCTTATGTAACCTCAATAAAAACAAACAGGAGACCAGATTATTTTATTACAAAGGTCAAACGGATTAAATGGATTAAACAGGTAAACTAAAAATTACAAAATTGCACAAAACACACAAATGGCTAGTATCTAGGTAACATAAAACAATTAAAAGTTATGTTGTGTTTGAAGTGTTCATAACTTTTTAAGTTAGTAAAAATACGTAAGTAATAGGTTATACACACATAATCAGGTCTCCAGATAATATAATAAAGTACTAAGTATAATAATATGAATTTAGTTTATTAATAGCTCGTGTAACCACCATTCTGGTCGATAACAGCTTGCATGCGGGAACGCATTGAATTAATTAAATTTTCACATAAATCTGAACCACGAATACTCTCCCATATTTGTAAACAATGAGCCTCTAACGCATCTGGAGTACGCTCATTTTGATTATTCCATCGTTGAACGATAATACCCCACAAATTTTCAATGGGATTTAAGTCCGGTGATCTAGCAGGCCAGGGAATAACGCAAATATCATTATGCTGACGAAACCACGCCTGCACACTGTGCGAACGGTGTGTCGGACAATTATCCTGCACAAATTTGATCTGTGGTAATTCTTCTCTTGGATACACATTTCGAACGGTAGGCAACATGGTCTCCTCCAGCACTTCTATATAATTTGCACTATTTGCTCGAGTTGGTAGTCTGCCTAGTTCTCCCGGTTCGGCTGCTCTCATCCATCCCCACATGTTCACTGTTATATGCCCAGATTGCATATTGGGCACTACGTGACCACCTGTGTATCGCGTATTATTTCGACGCCACAAACATAAACGTCCGTGTTCACTGGACTTAAAAGTTTTTTCATCTGTAAAGATGACATTACTCCAATCGATGTTTATGTGCTCCAAAGCGAACTGTAATCTTGCCCTTTTATGGTTTTCCGTGAGCAAGGGTTTGACAGCATGCCTCCGATAATGCAGCCCTTCACTATGAAGAGCACGACGGACAGTGTCAACACTTGTGTCAAATAAACTTGCATAGTGGTTCGTCGGCAGAAATCCATTTTCTTCATACTCCCTTATCATGGTTTGACGCTGCAATGTGTTTATAAGGCGTGGTCTACCAGTTCTTTGATGGTGTTGCAAAGAACCCTCCTCTTCAAATCGTCGTACCCACAGAACAACAGTTTTTCTCTGCAAAAATAAAACAGAAATATGAATATAATACCAAATCATGATTACAATATATAAAAAAGAATGGAGTTTTTTTTTTTTATATAATTGTAAAAATAAAACTATTTACGTTTACACTGGTCTCTCTGGCTATTTCTGACAGGTTTTTGCCTTGATTATGAAAAGCAATTATTTGAGCTCTTGTAAAAAAATCAATATTACAACGTGTGATCATTTTTGGTAAAATACGTAATTCACCTGATTACAAATAAAAACTGAACAAAAGGCACACGAACGAGGTAATTGAAATGACGTAGCGAACGATCAATTGAGCTTAGTCATAACTCTTTGATCCAAGTATTATTTATACTACCTACCAATTATTTATAAATCCAAATTTAACCTACCCTCCCAAGATTGAAAACTAAAAAATAGAAAATCAGATAGTACTTATAAATTGATATTCAATTTTAACATAGTAGGTTAAAGTTAGGAACAATTTTCTTTAAAATAAATTAATAATTATTTTAATGTTTGAAAAGACAAAAAGAAACTACAAAAATAGTTCATCATTTAAAGCAAAGCAACGCCATCTAGTAACATCATAGTTAAATTTTGTTAGTCGTTAACTGGTTTTACGCTAGATGGCGTCATTTCTCGCTTCACACGATTTTATTTCTGTACTGTCCATGGATTTTTGCAGCCCACTGTACAACATTCAACATATGTGGCTGACCCGTTGTCGCACCTAATAGTTTAAACTACAAGGCGTATCAAAAGTAATGTTAGTACCACTACTAAGAGTAATCGATGGTACCCTACAGGTACCGGTGTCACTGTATATTTGTGCAGGGTGCACATTTACTATGCTGGGATTGGTGGGGAATAAAACCACTGGCTTGAGAGAGAGACTTGAAGTGTATTCTTCTGATGTTGCTTGCTGACTGTTCGCTGACTGACTGTGTCGAATGACAGAATGTTCCTATTTTTATACAGCTCGGCATAACGGTACATAACGGTACTTAGGATGGTCGACCAATCACAGCTTGACATAACGGTATTTGACTGGTCGACCAATCACAAAGGGGTCCGTTGACCAATCAGAGCGAGGCAGGATTCCGTGTAATTTTCCTAAGTACCTCGAAACTTTACCTTATTGAGAGCCGCGTGACAATTTTTACGTTTTTCGGTAATTTTGACGGAGTCTACGTAGATAAACTATACATTATTTTGTTCGATGTACTACGAACTATCTAACAAAATTACAAATTCAATGAAAACAGGACATAAACACTACTGCTTAACCCTAATACTAAGTCTACTATATGTACAAGTTTAAATGATTAAGCTATGGCACTATTCACTATTGATACGATTTGTACATGTATCACTTATGTTCTGTACACTAACTATTTTACTTGTCCCGCACATCACTCCCGCCGTGCGACTGCGTCGCATCTCGTTCCGGTGCGGGCACGTCGTCTGTAGGCAAGGGCAGGATCACCAGCTTCCTCACTGGCCGGCGCAGGACTCCTCCCTTGGTCTGCACGTCCACTGTCCGTACGATGCTGTCGGGGCCAGGATACACCGCGATGACTCGTCCTCGTATCCACACGTTGCGGGGCAGGTTCGGGTCGACGATCTGCACGAGGTCATTCACCTTGACCTCTCGACCTCGTCCGTGGGGCTCCCGCCGGTGTTGGAGCTCGGGAAGGTACTCCTTCACCCAGCGGAGCCAGAAGACGTCGGCGAGCCTCTGTGCAGCTCGCCAGGTCGACCGGGAGATGGTGTCTTGTTCGGAGAATGTGCCCGGTTGCGGCACACGTCCTGGTCCCCCCAACAAGAAGTGGTTGGGAGTGAGGGCTTCTGGATCCTCTGGGCTGACTGAGACGTGAGTCAGCGGGCGGCTGTTGACGGTGTTCTCTACTTCTGCCAGTAGAGTCGTGAGGACCTCCTCTGTTGGATGACGTTCATGTAACGTCGCGGTGAGAGCCGTCTTGACGGAGCGAACCATACGCTCCCAAGCCCCGCCCATAAATGGAGCTCCAGGCGGTATGTAGCGCCAGGAGATGGTCCTCTTTGCAGCTTCCTCTGTAGTCGCTGCGTCGATTGCCTGTCGTAGTTCCTTGTCGGCGGCCTTCAAGTTGGTGCCGTTATCCGACCATATTCCAGTCGGGCATCCTCGTCGTGCGATCATTCTTCTCACTGCCATCACCGCGGAGTCGGCGCTAAGCGAGCCGACGACTTCTAGATGTATGGCTCGCGTCGTGAGACATGTGAATATGGCTACATATCTCTTCTGTCGATTTCGTCCGACGGTCACTGAAAGGGGTCCGAAGTAGTCTACCCCGGTGAAGGTAAAGGGTCGCTTATGATGAGCTAAGCGACAGGCTGGCAGGTCCCCGGTCCTCGGATGCGGTGGTACTTGTGTCTTCATCCTGCAGAACAGGCATCTTCGCAGTATCGTGCGAGTGATAGGGCGCAGTCTTAGTACCCAATACTGCTGTCTGCACTCGTTGACGGTGGCTTCTACACCGGCGTGATGGAGTTGCCGATGTATAGCCTGTACCCAGAGCTTGACCGTAGGATGATCACCGTCGATTACCAGCGGGTTTATAAATTCATCCTTCATGTCTTGAACCGCTCGAATACGGCTTCTGAGTCTAAGTTTGCCGTTTATGGATTCGACGCTGAGCTGGTGAAGGCGGCTTTCTTTGTTGATCGGCTTCCCGCTGTTTAGATTATCTATTTCCTGCGCGAAGGACTCTTCTTGAGAAGACCGCATCAGGAGTTCTTCCGCTGTCTTGAGCAGCTCGGCAGTTACTGGTAGCAGTTTTTTCTCTCCTTGCGATGACTTCTTCGTCATCGTAGGCGCCTGTCGTTTGACTGCAGCTTTGTTCTTCTTCCAAGCGGGATCAGCTTCTTTGTTTTTCTTCGTTCTTCGGTAATTGACTCTCTGTTTGGTGGCTCTGCAGAGTTGAATGAACTGCAGAACACGTGCTGTTGAGTATCGGAGTCTGTCCCAGTTAGAAAACTTCTTTGGATCAGGTAGACCCTCTGCAAGCCTCAGTCTTCTCTTGTCGCTCACATGATGCGTCTTTTCTTCATCGGAGGGTTCTTCTATCGTTGTCCTCGCAGCTTCAGTCGGCCAGGAGTCTTCTGTCTGGTACAGAAAGTCTGGGCCTTTGAACCACCGATGATCTCTGTCGAATGTTGCTGGTACGTCTCGTGTGGCGTCGTCCGCCACGTTCAGTTTTGTCGGGACCCAGCGCCAGTCGTTCACCTTGGAGATCTCTTCTATCGCTGCTAGGCGGTGAGCTACGTAGGGTTTGTATGAACGCGACCCCGTTCTTATCCAGGTTAGTACGGTCTTGCTGTCTGTCCAGAATACTTTTCGGGCAGGTTTCCTCTCGTGTTCTTCGATCACGGTCTCTGCGAGTCTGGTGCCCATGACCGCAGCCTGCAACTCCAACCTCGGGATCGACGTCAACTTCAATGGCGCCACCTTTGCTTTGGCCATGATGAGGGATAGGTTGACCTCGCCGTCTGGTGTCACTGCTCTCCAGAAGAGGACCGTAGAGTAAGCCGACTCGCTGGCGTCGCTGAAGACGTGGAGTTCTAGGGAGGCTGCGTCGCTGTAGTAGAGATATCGCCGCGGGATTGCTACTTCGTGGAGGCTCTTCAGATGCCCCATCCATATTTCCCACTGTTCTGCCAAGTCTTCGTCGATCTTGTCGTCCCATGCTGTTCCTCTACGCCAGACTTCCTGGAGGAGCTGCTTCGCCCTGATTGTGACGGGCGAGGCGAACCCGAGTGGGTCGAAGAGTGACATCACTATTCTCAGCGCTTCCCTTTTCGTCGGCTGTTTACCTTCTATGAGTGTTGGAGGTATCCTGGTTAAGTTGAGGTTGAAGGTGAACTCGTCTGAGTTGATCTTCCATATGACTCCTAAGACTCGCTCAGTCTTTTCCTCTGGTTTATAGAGTTCCATGTCTTCTGCTTGGTTGTCTTCTCCAAGTGATTCCAAGAGTGACACGGAGTTCGATTTCCACTGTTTTAATTCGAAGCTGGCCTTCATGTGTACTTCTCGTACACTTTTCGTGATGCGTTTGGCGTCTTCGAGGCTTCTGAAGCTGTCTAAATAATCGTCCACGTAATGCTTCTCTATGATGGCAGCTGCGGCTTCTGGGTGAGTCTTCTCGTGCTGTTTGGCGTTCAGGTTCTTGACGTAGATCGCTGTCGAGGGCGAACTGGATGCTCCGAAGATTAACGATCTCATTCTGTACTCTTCTGGAGGCTTGTCATCTCGTCGATCCCCGCGCCACAGATACCGCAGTGCGTCTCTGTCTTCTTCTCGCAGTCTGACCTGCATGAACATCTCTTTTATATCCGCCGTAACTGCGATCATGTGTTGTCGGAATCGCATAACGACGCCTGGTAGCGATCGTAGTAGATCCGGACCTTTGAGCAGCACGTCGTTGAGTGCCACTCCTTTAGTCTTGGCCGCGGCGTCGTGGACTACCCGAAGTTTTTCTGGTTTCATCGGGTTGACAACTGCGAAGTGAGGTAGGTACCAAATCTTGTCTGCTGTCTTCTGTTTTGGGGCAGGTTCAGCGTACCCCTTCATGATGAGTGCGTCCATCTGTTCGGTGTACTTCTTCTTTAATGTGGGTTCACGATCGATTTTCTTTTCTATATTGAAGAGCCTTTTCAGTGAGTTCTCGTAGTTGTCTGGAAAACTTACATCTTCTTTACGCCAGAGAAGGCCGGTCTGGAATCTTCTCTCTTCTATCTTCGTTGTCGTCTTTTCCAGAATACGAAGGGCTTGTTCTTCTGGATCAGTCTTCGGTCTCTTAGGGTTGACGCAAAGCGCGTCCATCTCGAAGTATTGCTTCACGAGGTCTTCCAAGTTTTCTTCTGGATCTTCTGTGATGTGTGACACGAAGTCGATCTTCTGCCCAAAGGTTCGTGTCTGGCTACCGTGGAGTACCCAACCTAGCGGCGTGAGAGATGCCACTGGGCGGTCATTGTCTCCTCTTCTTACTTCTGTCGTCAGCAGAAGATGCCAGTTGTCTTGACCGATCAGTACCCGTGGCTTTGCGTTGGCGTATGTGAGATGTCCTCGGATGTCTGATAAGTGTCGACACCCTTCCACTACTTCTTGTGGAACCCGTTGAGATGAGACTTGCAGGTTCTTCACTGTGCGCGCTTGTATTTGCTCTTCGTGATCGTTGAGTCCCTTCAGCTTGATGGTGACTCTTCTGGATGCTGACTCTGATGCCTTCATGTCATTGATGGTTTCTATCTTCAGCGGGTCTATGGGTCCTGTTGCTCCGATGCTTGTTGCTACACTATCGTCGACAAGCGTGACTGTTGACCCATCGTCCATCAATGCGAAGGTGTTGACAGTTCCTTTCGGTCCCTCCACCTGGATCGGAAGGATCTTCAGGTATGATTGTTTCTTGACTGTCCAAGTAGAATTGATGACTTCTGTCGTCTCGTCGTTTTCTGTCTTCTCAGCTTTTTCTATCTTCTTTTCATAATGAAGCAGCTTGTGGTGTGTGTACTTGCACTCGTTGACACCACAAGGCTTCGCTCGGCAGTTGTGAGACTTGCTCCTATAACGTAGGCATCTGAAGCAGAGGCGTTTGGACTTCGCAGCATCCCATCTTGAATTAGCATCCATCTTCTTGAATGTGTCGCATTCCGTCGCGTTGGTGTGGCTAGTCTCATCGCACACGAAGCACTTTGGCGTGTTGCTCTTTTCTGTGACGTTGGTGACCCGCTGAGTCTTCTTCTGTGGTGCGGCTGTCACTGGTGCTGCCACCTGTTCAGGCAGTGCGTACGGTCCGCATAGTTCTGCTTCCCTCTTGAAGAATCTCTCCAACTTGATGAGGCAGGGATCTTCTTTTGGTTGCGTCGATGAGAAGTCGTAGTAGCGGTACCGCAGCATCGGCGTCAGCTTGTCCACCAACGTTTTCGCAAGTTCGGGGTTGTACATATAGTTGAAACAACCCAATGTCTTCAATGTCGCTACGACGTTGGAGATCTTCGTGGCGAAGATGCAGATGTCCCTCGGTGATTCTGAGAGTCGTGGTAAACCACGAAGCGTTTCCATTTCTATCATGGCGATTGACTCTGGTCTCCCGAATCTCGATTCCAGAGTCCTCATCACCTCTGAAGGGTGTGCGTTTGTGATGAGCAACCCTTCTACAGCTTCTCTGGCTTTCCCTTTTAAGTTTCTTCGTAATCTGTTGATGTTCTCGACGGTGTTGAACGTTGGTTCAGACTCGTAGTAGGCGGCGCGGAAGGGTAGCCACTCCTGGTGCGATCCACTGAAGAAAGGCAATTCGGTGAATTTGGGTCGCTGGGCGGCACTGATAGCCCTAGTGATGGCTTCAGCTAGGAGGGCGAGCTCCCCTTGACCTCCCGCCGGTGTTCGGTGAACCTCTTCTTGCTTCGGTGGTTCTTCGCGGACGACCGTCGGCTCTGGCGGAGGGCGGTGAGGTTCGTTCGCGATGGCTAGGACGGGGCGAGTCATCTGGTTATCCAACCAGTTGTCCACACGGGAGTTGACTTCGTAGAGGGAGACTTCATCTTCCTCTCCTTCTTCTTCTTCTTCTTCTTCTATATCTGTGTCCTCCGTTTCTAGCGCGGCCAGGCGTGCAGCAGCTAGTTCGACTTGGAGGCGAAGCAAATCTTCTTTTGCTTTGGCGATCTTCTGTATCTTCGTCTTGCTATGCGTCGATCCCCCCCCTCCCCCCTTCTCGCTAGGGGGACGGAGGAGCTGTGGGCCGGTTGGTTTCGACGTACCGGCGTTCTTGACGACTCGTTTCACAGTTGAGGCGTCAGTATCACGGCGATTTTCTCTTGAACTGACAGCAGCAGGCGGTTTCATCAGCTGTTTCGATTTCGCACCCGTGGTGAGCGTAGTCGCGGCGGAGGGGGTAACTGATGGTGCGACGACGCCAGCGGGGTGTGAGGCGGAGGGCGCGTTGACGTCCGAGGGGACAGGCGCGATAGCTGCCGGCGCGGGCGGTGCGCTGGTAGCCGAGGCGGAGGCGGCGGTCGAGGCGGTGGCGGCGGAAGTCACGGTGGTTGGGTCGGTCGTCGCGGAGGTGTGGGTCTGTTCGGAACTCTCCGTGACAGTCGTCCCCGTCTGTGTCGATTCGGATGTGGCTTCCGTGCTGGTACCGGTCGCAGAGGTCCCTGGGGTGGCCTCTGACGATGACGGCTTCTCTTCACTCGACGGCTTGCGGCCCTTTCCCACGGAACGTGTAACGGGCATGATGTCGACTGATCTTCAAAGTTTCTTCACTGTATCACTATCTTCAGATATTATTTCCCACAAAATCCGGCTCGAAGGACCATTAAATGTGCAGGGTGCACATTTACTATGCTGGGATTGGTGGGGAATAAAACCACTGGCTTGAGAGAGAGACTTGAAGTGTATTCTTCTGATGTTGCTTGCTGACTGTTCGCTGACTGACTGTGTCGAATGACAGAATGTTCCTATTTTTATACAGCTCGGCATAACGGTACATAACGGTACTTAGGATGGTCGACCAATCACAGCTTGACATAACGGTATTTGACTGGTCGACCAATCACAAAGGGGTCCGTTGACCAATCAGAGCGAGGCAGGATTCCGTGTAATTTTCCTAAGTACCTCGAAACTTTACCTTATTGAGAGCCGCGTGACAATTTTTACGTTTTTCGGTAATTTTGACGGAGTCTACGTAGATAAACTATACATTATTTTGTTCGATGTACTACGAACTATCTAACAAAATTACAAATTCAATGAAAACAGGACATAAACACTACTGCTTAACCCTAATACTAAGTCTACTATATGTACAAGTTTAAATGATTAAGCTATGGCACTATTCACTATTGATACGATTTGTACATGTATCACTTATGTTCTGTACACTAACTATTTTACTTGTCCCGCACAATATTGTATGCTAAAAGATTAGCAATTAGTCTCCTACAACTAGGTGGCAAATACATAGTATAATTTGTCAGTTTGTAATCAGTAATGAATTGATTACAACCAAACTTACAAACTTAACCTCTTTATAATATTAGTAGTATATTGGAGAAGGTTGCAGCGGAAGTAAAGCCGCGCAGGCTAAAACTTTTACAGTAGGTACATACGTACTGGATGTTTATTTATATGTGAGTAACATTATACAGGTTATTTATTTAGATGTGGGTTACATTATACTAACCCCTTACTAATAATCGTATTATATCAACTGAATAGTTACACACCGATTTCTCACTTTCAGTCGTCAGTAATTTGACTTTCGAAAGAAGAAGACAAAGCGTTGTGTAACACAACGTTTATTAGTAAGAGGGTACGTGCTGTTTTAGATGTGTACAACATTATACAGTCTGTTTATGTAGATGTGGGCAACATTATACAGGCTGTTTATGTAGATGTGGGCAACATTATACAGGAGGTTTTTTTTAGATGTGGGGAACAATTATACAGGCTTATAATTAAATGTGGCTAAACATTTTATAGGTTAATTATTTAGATGTGGGTAGAATAAAAAGAACACAAAATAAACAGGTTATTTGTTCTGCAGTGTCAAGTGCGATGACGATGTCGGGCGTGGCGCTGCTGGCGCTGTACATGGTGTGCGACAGCTTCACGTCGTCGTGGCAGGGCGCGGTGTTCGCTCGCTACCAGTGCGGCGCGCTGCACATGCTGTGCGCGGTCAACGCCTTCTCCTGCGCACTCACCGCCGCTGCGCATGCGCACCACGCGCCGCCGCTGCGCCTGCTGCACGTACGTACTATTGTACACGGAGCGAGTAGATACCGCATGGAACGTAGCACGATAGACACTTATGTGCGGCGCGCTGCACATGCTGTGCGCGGTCAATGCCTTCTCCTGTGCACTCACCGCTGCGCCTGTTGCACATACACAGAGCGAGTAGATGCCACATGTTCACTGGACGAGAAGAGAACTGCCGGTCGATTCTGTAAAAATCTCACCGTGAAATCATAATAGTCTAAGATACGTAGAGGAACGACCTTCACCGATCGAGGAACCCGACGAATAGTAATTTTTTTCGATACCTTCACCGATAGCGTAACCAGAAAAAATTAACACTAATAGAAAGTATGAAGTCTATGAAATATGCAAACATAGGGTTGCCTACCTTTTTCTTGTCAAGCCTATAGGGTTGCTTAGTTTAACTAATACTATACCAAATACATTAAATTATAATGATGAATCATTACTCACTGGAGATTCAATTTGTGAGGCTTTTTCGTCTTATTTCATGTCGACTTTCCTCAACCCCACTTCATCTAATACTCCCAGTCCACCTCCTGTTGTCCTTCTTGATACTAACAGAACTTCATCTGACATCTGTCACATAGAAGTGAATGTTGATGTTGTGACCGGTTTACTTCGTAACATAGATCCAACTAAAGGTGCTGGCCCAGATAACATATCATCTAAATTTCTAATCAAGTGCGCGCCTTCCATTGCCCTACCTATCTCGATTTTGTTTTCCAAGTCTTTGACTCAAGGTGTAGTCCCCAAAGTATGGAAATCTGCTCTTATTACACCCGTACATAAGAAGGGGCCTAAAACCGAGATTACTAATTACAGGCCTATATCCAAGCTGTGCATTATAGCTAAAATATTTGAGAGGATTGGCTATAACCAGTTATATTCCGCCCTTGCTAACTCGTTCAGCTCCTTTCAGCACGGATTTTTGAAAGGACGGTCTAACACTTCTAATCTGATTTTATTTAATGATTTCATTACGGATGCTATGGATAATGGTAAGCAGGTGGATGTGGTTTACACAGATTATAGCAAGGCATTTGATCGGATCGACCACGATACCCTGATAATGAAGCTAAACTACTTGGGGATCCATGGGGACCTCTTGAGGTGGTTCTCTTCTTACATTGATAACAGGTCACAAGCTGTAGTACTCAATAATTATATGTCCAGTTGGGTAAACGTGCCCAGCGGAGTGCCTCAGGGTTCATTGCTCGGCCCTTTTTTATTTGTAGTATATGTGAACGACATCGATCAATGCCTCCGTTCATCCAAACTATTATGCTTTGCCGATGACATGAAAATCTTTGCCACTATTTCAACGCTCGAAGATAGAATAGCACTACAGGCTGACTTGTATCGGCTTGAAGAGTATTATCGGGCTAATAAACTTGATCTCAACCCATCCAAGTGTTCGGTGATCACTTACACTAGAAAACGTGCAGTCCTAGCCACTACTTATACTTTGGCGGGCCAGATTTTGCCAAGGTGCAATACTATTCGTGATTTAGGCGTCCATCAAGACAGTAAGTTACTTTTTGACTCACACATTGACGCAATTGTTAAAAAAGCTTCTAAACTGCTTGGGTTTATAATACGTCTTTCTAAGTGTTTTACTGACGCTAAAACACTAAAAATATTGTATTGCACTTTTCTTACATTGCACTTTTGTAAGAAGTCAGCTTGAGTACGCGTCTCAGATTTGGAATCCACGTTATCATAAATACATTGACCGCATGGAAAACATCCAAAGACGATTCATAAAATATCTTTGCTTTCATCAAAAGATTCCATATCAGTCAACCGATTATCTTCGACTTTGTAAGAAGTATCATCTGCTGCCTCTGGTAGATCGACGTAAAATTGCAGACTGTTTATTCTTGTTGAAAATCCTCAATAACAATATTGATAACCCTGAGTTATTGTCAAAATTTTATTTTACTGTGCCAAGTAAAGCACTTCGTTTTAATCCACCCATACGTGTATCTCATACATCTTCGAATTATAGGCAGAACAGTTACATTGTGCGCGCAAGCAGTAGTTTCAATGACACATGCAAGGAATATGATTTTGATCCATTCACAATTAGTGTGAATTCGGCCAGAAGGTGTTTAAGCCTCAAATTTTTTAAGTAGCGGTAGGTTATATTATTTGATTTTGTTATTTTATTATTTTCTCTATTATTTTAGGCATATATTTGCAAACTATGTATTTATATTGCTACTTACTTTAGTTTAGGTGATGTGTTTTTTGTTTTTGTGCTCACACCATAAATAATTATTATAATTCTATACGTGAGGATTTGTAATTGGCTTTCGGGTGATTATGATTTCCTTTTGTGTCTGTTTTTAATAGCTGTAAGTCCTCCATGTACTAAAATAAATAAAATAAATAAATAAACAGGTGATTCGAAAATGGTACCTTCACCGATCGAGTAACCAAATAAATTGTATATCAAAATGAAGATTATATTTTTGCGAATACGATGGTACAAGGTTGCCTATGAAAAACCTGTCAAAATCAGGGTTGTAAGGCGTTGAAATTTGAAAATTGAAACGTATGAGTGTGCAAGAAAGAGAGACTCCCCATTATATCCAGTGCGATAGAAGAGGATGCAGCCTTGCAGCTGTTCGCGCCACATCAGCCGCTTGAAATAGTGCGAGAGAGAGCCTATACGTAGTATCAAATGCGGTAGAGGAAGACGCACCATAGCGACGGCCCCGCCCCTTCTGGCCTATGAAAGAGAGTGCGCATGCTCTTAGTACGCTTGACAGGTCTGTGTATGAATGTCAAGCGTTGTGTTGGAGCAACTTCGTCCCGACCCTTGCTCGAGCCAGCCCGCGCCGCTGAGCCTAGCATCGCATCCCTAAATAATTCCGAGCCACCCTGTCTCTCTTGCTCTCCCAGCGACGTCCTAAGCCGAGGTCCGTACCCCACAGGGGGTGCCCTTAGCGTGTAGTCGCTTAGTTTTTAAGTTATAAGTATAATTTATTGAGTCATCCACAGGCAAGCCTGGTTAAGCAGTCGACAACCTCAAAGGTTGAACTGCGAGATGTGATTTAAAAAAAAAATGGAGCAACTTCAGGCCATTCCAAACTATGGAAATTTTGCAATAACTTTTTATACACCTCGAAGTGCATATAATTGGAGTA
Source organism: Eremobia ochroleuca (assembly GCA_949629135.1). Lineage (NCBI taxonomy): Eukaryota > Metazoa > Arthropoda > Insecta > Lepidoptera > Noctuidae > Eremobia > Eremobia ochroleuca. The sequence goes on along the minus strand of OX451405.1, from coordinate 17,932,098 downwards.
TATTTTCAGTTGCTCCAAAACAACGCTTGACATACATACACAGACCTGTCAACCGTACTAAGAGCATGCGCACTCTCTTTCATAGGCCATAAGGGGCGGGACCGTCGCTATGGTGCGTCTTCCCTTTCTTGCACACTTTCATACGTTACAATTTTCAAATTTCAACGCCTTACAACCCTGATTTTTGACAGGTTTTTCATAGGCAACCTTGTACCATCGTATTCGCATAAAAATTATCTTCATTTTGATATATAATTTAATTGGTTACTCGATCGGTGAAGGTACCATTTTCGAATCACCTGTTTAAACTAAGCAATCCTATAGCCTTGACAAGAAAAAGGTAGGCAACCCTGTTTGCATATTTCATAGACTTCATACTTTCGATTAGTGTTAAATTTTTTTGGTTACGCTATCTGTGAAGGTATCGAAAAAAAATTACCTGCTACATTATTAATTAAAAAAAAATATCCTTGACAGGATTTCATTAGGCAACCCATCACCGTTACTTTCGTTAACATATTTTATTCCGTAAAAAACACATTTCGTCCGGTTACTCGATCGGTGAAGGTCGTTCTTATACGGATCCTGTACTATAAGTGAAGTGAGCTTGAAGTGAGCAGTGTCAATAGTGTTCCCTAACTTACAGAATCGCACGGCTGTACTTTATATGTTTGCTGTATCTTTCGATATGTTTTTTTTTACCACTTGTTACCTACACCACTAAACAAGCAGTATTTAGTTTGTCAAATTCAGGGTGGACCTGAAACGATGTCCAAAGAAAAAATTTAGAAGCCTCTCTCATTCCAAACGACACCCCCGTGTATATCCAGCGATTATTAGTAGCTTAGGAACTAGACGGTCTTTAATTCCTTATACACAACAGTTATAAATAAAAAATGTATAATTAAATGAGGCATTTTGATGAGTTAAACTAAGCCTACCCTTGCACCAGCAGCACCCGGTGTTCGCCGCGGACTGCGTGGTGCTGTCGCTGAGCTCTGCGCTGGGCCAGCTGCTCATCTACCGCACCATAGCGCGCTTCGGGGCCGTGGTCTTCACCATCATCATGACGCTGCGGCAGGTATGGCGCGCTCGCGCAACCATATCATTCTTTACACCAAGACTGCCTATGTTTTTTAGCCGTATAGTTTGGATTCGCCCCCAATTGTACCCGAACACACGGACCTCTGCCGGCTCGGTAGTTGGTCGATACGCGACACCCTAAATTGATTCTGTAATAAATATTTACATGCTAGCCATCAAAGCTTAGAAGTGTGCACTAATTAAAAGATTTGGATAAAAAGCTCATATGCCATCTCCATTAAATCTTGCATATTCAGTCCGCAAGTTTATTAATTTACCTTTATAAAATCCAACCGTGCGATACTCACTCACCTTCTCGAAAGTGGTGGTCGAGGCTTCAAAACGTCTGACATCCAAACTCCGCTACAGGGGCAGTGAGTAACTGTTGCTGTTAGCTTGCTTCATCCCACTGCTGGGCAAAGTCTTTCGTTCGAGGGCTAAAGTGGACCACTGGTCGTTTGTTTTTTCCAGCTCGTCCCGCCGTCATATTAATTAATTATTTGACGGATTCACCAATTCTTCTTTCTTCTTCTTAAAACCTGCGCACATTGGGGACGGCAGGGCAGAGCATTTTAATCTTTAACCAACGTAAATTTATACGTAACTAGTGGTAACAAGATATAGATTCCAATGTTTAGAGATCGACCCCAAGTCATCAAAGAGGATTTGCCTTCGCGGCATTGATGAGCGCGCTAGAGGGTGCCGCGGCGGGATGCAACATCTAATAGGCCGCTAACATTATCAGTGTGCGCTGGCCCTCGGCATGCCGCAGGATGTCTCGGTAGCTGCCGGCATGCTACGGTATCTAATAGGCCGCTAACATTATCAGTGTGCGCTGGCCCTCGGCATGCCGCAGGATGTCTCGGTAGCTGCCGGCATGCTACGGTATCTAATAGGCCGCTGACATGACATTATCAGTGTGCGCTGGCTCTCGGCATGCCGCAGGATGTCTCGGTAGCTGCCGGCATGCTACGGTATCTAATAGGCCGCTAACATTATCAGTGTGCGCTGGCCCTCGGCATGCCGCAGGATGTCTCGGTAGCTGCCGGCATGCTACGGTATCTAATAGGCCGCTGACATGACATTATCAGTGTGCGCTGGCTCTCGGCATGCCGCAGGATGTCTCGGTAGCTGCCGGCATGCTACGGTATCTAATAGGCCGCTAACATTATCAGTGTGCGCTGGCCCTCGGCATGCCGCAGGATGTCTCGGTAGCTGCCGGCATGATACGGTATCTAATAGGCCGCTAACATTATCAGTGTGCGCAGGCCCTCGGCATGCCGCAGGATGTCTCGGTAGCTGCCGGTATGCTACGGTATCTAATAGGCCGCTGACATGACATTATCAGTGTGCGCTGGTCCTCGGCATGCCGCGGGATCGGGATGCCTGGGTAGCTACCGGTATGCTACGGTATCTAATAGGCCGCTAACATTATCAGTGTATGCTGACCCTCGGCATGCCACGGGATACGGCTTCTAATAAGCTGCAGACATTATTAGTGTGCGCTGGCTGGTGGCAACATCCCCTGCCCTGCCGTCCCTAGTGTGCGCAGGAATTTATTCTTCTTAATGGTAATGAAGTTGAATCGTGCGTGTTTACATTTTTTACAAATATCATACACACACATGTCGATACGATTTAAAATCTCACTAATATTAGAAACAACAAAAATTGCCTAGATTTAATGCTATTTACAAGCACAGCCAGTCGATTCTGTAAAAATCTCACCGTGAAAACTTGCGTGGAGTGAGCTGTCAGTGTCACTGATGCTAGGGATTGACCAAACAAACATTAAAGAAAGCAACAACATTAAAGGAATAAATAAATTTGTAATCGATATTTTAATAATAATTTTTATGCTAATTCTATTCATCATTTTATATGATTTCAAAGCTAGTATTTTAGTTATCATTCATTACTATTTTGTGGGAGTTTAAAATAAAATAGCAAAACGGAAACTCAAACTCTCAATGTTGTTTTTATCTTTTTTCCTAGACTAGGTAGTCCTTATATAGAGTGCGACGATGTTCATCGTTGTTATTAACCCAAATCTATTCAACTAGAAGAGATAACCGAGTGTGTGAAGTCTAACTAATATCACCGTGGGCGCTATCACAAATGGCAGTTGTGCTGTTTTGTTTTGAGTCGCATCATATCTTTAAAACTAACGTGGAATTTTCGAAATTGTGCTTCAGCTACAGAAGCCACCACCTAACCAAAGAAGAAGAAGAAGAAATTCATGGTGTAAACATAAATAAATACTGTAATCCAACCATGAGTACCTACTTATTCAAGTGAATATAGTTTTGACTCTCAGCTGCCACAATGGTGATATCTAAATCGGAGCGCAAATAATTTTATTATTGACTAGCTGTGAATACACGCGTCGCTGGGTCATTTTTAATTGTATAGTTATTTGTTAATGTTAATAATCTATCACTACTTACTTCATATTTTTTTCATATCTACTAAACATTTTTATTAATGATAACAAGTAAACTAAGTTACTCCTTATTACATCAGCTACCTGCCAATAAAAATCCCGTCAAAATCGGTCCAGCCATTTCAGAGATTAGCCGGAACAAACAGACAGACAGACAAAAATTGTAAAAAAAAATATTTTGGTGTATGTACCGTATATACAAGGTGCAGTTTTGCATCCTCGTCAAATTTCAGGAGGCTGTTAGGAAAGACATAAATAGTCAAATTAAATTACGATACCTGTTCAATAATGAATACATACTTGTTTTTTAGTTATTTAAGTTTGACAGTATTTCAGAATAAACCACTTTCAAAGAACAGAATCGCCCCATTCGCCCCGTTTGCCCCGTTTGCTTATTAGTGTCGCTGTGTGCGTGCATGTCGATGACCGGCAGTGCTACCCCTTGTCTTTGTAAAATTTTACCATTGTTTTAAAATTGCGTTTGGGCATTCCCCCGGGCCTTTTTATGGTCGCCAGCTGATGAGGACTAGCACTGTCTGTTAAGGCCGGACCCTGACCAAATAGCCTTGAGCATTCGTTCCCTCTTTGCCGCACCCCACCTCTACAATACTTCGTAAAAATTACTAGCTGGCCATCTGGCGAACAACTTACGAACTATGAAACTGCGACTAGTAAAAAGCACAGACCTTACAATACAAAGAGACGGCATTTAATAAAAAAAATATTTCTATGAATGAAAGAAACAGTGCGCCTATGTTGGTCATGAATGTCCACGAATACTTACTTTCTAATTTTTGGAACGAAAAAACGTTAAGTGACTATTTTATATGATTATGGGGTCAAAATCAAAATTCAAGATGGCGCTTCCAAAAATTTGCAAATTTTTCGTCATGGGTGTCGTTTTCATGGTTTTCGAGGGCGCTGACAACGATTATGTGGTCAAAATCAAAATTCAAGATGGCGCCTCCAAAAATTTGCAAAGGCGAACGGCAGGCTTGTATGGGAATTTCGTACCGCTAATAAAATTTCGTGTTTTTGTATAATTTTTGTTTTAATTGGTCGCTAATATTATATAAAAGCCCTATTTAAATTCTTAGATTTTTAGAAGTTGGGATGTAAAAGTTATAACCAGTTTTATTTTTAAGGTTATGTACTAGTGTACCAATGTAAATTGTTACTTATAGGTCCATAAACATTGTTTTGGTGATAAAGTAAATGTACTAGATTACTTGTCTCTATCTTTGTAGTGTTTTATTTACCATTAAGTAGGTAGATTAGATGAGGATCGTACCTACGCAGTGGGTTGCATTAGGAGATAGATACCTATGTCCAGCAGGGGACTGCGACAGTTTGATGATTATGAAGTTCTGATAGGGTTTTGAGTGTAGGTAAATAAACAATGCTTTGTTTTTGTAAGTACATTTATGTTATTGTACTTATAATTAATTGATTCTTAATATTAGGTACTTACTTCATCTAATAAGGGGGCAGGTCGGGTAAAACCCTCATGGCGAGCATAGCTTAGGTACCTACCAAATAATACTCATCACATCTGAGCAGCATCCTACTGTTCTTAAACCTACATTGTAGTTACAGCAATAACAGAAGACAGATTTTCTTTACCTGTCAATAAATAATTGCCATAAGAACAAAAAAAAAAAAATTGATGACGAAAATCATTCCTATCATTAAATCGTTAAATATTATGATTTTATGCAACAATTATGCATTCTTAGGTATAATATTATGTTAATATTATAGTGTTTAATTATATTTAATGTTTTTTCTATTTCTAAATAATTAATTACCATTTCGAAGTTTGTGTTATTTTACATATGGCAACTTCAAAAAACATAACTGTGTTTAGTTTACGATTATGATACGTTTAGTTATTAAAATATTCTTATTGATATTATTAATTAATCCGAAGTTCTAAAAATAGTACACTTACACGAAAATATATGGCTTAGTTGCCTTAATAAGTGGTACAAATTATATAACAGAACAACAAGAAAAGTATCCGGTACGAAATCTGCCGTTCACCTTTTTCGTCATGGGTGTCGTTTTCATGGTTTTCGAGGGCGCTGACAACGATTATGTGGTCAAAATCAAAATTCAAGATAGCGCTTCCAAAAATTTGCAAATTTTTCGTCACGGGTGTCGTTTTCATAGTTTTTGTTTTTGAAGGTGTTGACGACGATTATGGAGTCAAAATCAAAATTCAAGATGGCGCCTCCAAAAATTTGCAAATTTTTCGTCATGGGTGTCGTTTTCATAGTTTTCGAGGGTGTTGACAACGATTATGGGGTCAAAATTCCAGGTAGTGCCTCCAAAAATTTCTAGAAGTTTTTCTGTGTCTGTTTAATTGAGTGTCACTAAGTATTCTGATAAAATTGTACTACATTTTTTATAGCTTACACTATAGAAGCTTAATAACTTGTTGAGTCTATTATACAGAAGGTCCAAAGAACACACAAAGTCTATTACGAGACTCGTCGCAAACGCATGGCTAGTTTGAGGCTTTATGCAAACCAAGTCCTTCCTTCTCTTGTTGGAAGGTACTGGGTCAAAAGGAAGTGCAGTGTGCTGGTTTACTATGCTTAAAATAAATAATTGCCTTACTGTTAGTACATTACATGCTATATAGAATTGGTGCGTAGGAAATCTAAAAGGGCGAAAGGTAGCTTTTGGAATTATTCCTCTTTGAGCGCGCTCTAGAGGGAGTAAAATTGTTTTTGCAGCACCCCACCAGGAAGTTATGCAATAGTAAGTATGGATTGACACAAAGCTAAATAAACCTGTCTAATTCATTTATAGTCGGCTATGTTCTGTAAGTTCTTAAAAATATATTGATATTAATTTGCGCACTCTGTTACAGACTTGAGTAAATCAATATTTATTTATTTAAGGACTTTGGTAGACTTACAGCTAAATACAATGGTGATAAATAACAGTATTATAATCTGACAGCCAATTATAGAGCTTCTCCTGTATGTTTGCCTATTATGGCGGCTGCGCCCGAAAGAGCCACTAGAAATTGCGAATTGTTTTTCTCTGACGTCTGACGTCTGACGTCAATAATTCTTATGTTTATTATTTTTTTGGAAATTTTCGGAGCCGCCATCTTGGATTTAGATTTAGACCTCACTGTCAGCTTTAGCACCCTCGAAAACTATGAAAACGACACCCATGACGAAAAATTTAGAAATTTTCGGAGCCGCCATCTTGGATTTACATTTTGACCTCACTATCAGCTTTAACACTCTCGAAAACTATGAAAACGACACCCATGACGAAAAATATGGAAATTTTCGCAGCCGCCGTCTTGGATTTAGATTTGGACCTAACTATCAGCTTTAGCACCCTCGATAACTATGAAAACGACACCCATGGCGAAAAATTTAGAAATTTTCGCAGCCGCCATCTTGGATTTAGATTTTGACCTCACTATCAGCTTTAGCGCCCTCGAAAACTATGAAAACGACACCCATGACGAAAAATATGGAAATTTTCGCAGCCGCCATCTGGGATTTACATTTTGACCTCACTATCAGCTTTAACACCCTCGAAAACTATGAAAACGACACCCATGACGAAAAATATGGAAATTTTCACAGCCGCCATCTTGGATTTAGATTTTGACCTCACTATCAGCTTTAACACCCTCGAAAACTGAAAACGACACCCATGACGAAAAATACGGAAATTTTCGTAGCCGCCATCTTGTATTTAGATTTTGACCTAACTATCAGCATAGCACCCTAGAAAACTATGAAAACGACACCCATGACGAAAAATATGGAAATTTTCGGAGCCGCCATCTTGGATTTAGATTTTGACCTAACTATCAGCTTTAGCACCCTCGAAAACTATGAAAACGACACCCATGACGAAAAATTTAGAAATTTTCGCAGCGCCATCTTGGATTTAGATTTTGACCTCACTATCAGCTTTAGCACCCTCGAAAACTATGAAAACGACACCCATGACGAAAAATTTAGAAATTTTCGGAGCTGCCATCTGGGATTTACATTTTGACCTCACTATCAGCTTTAACACCCTCGAAAACTATGAAAACGACCCCCATGACGAAAAATATGGAAATTTTCACAGCCGCCATCTTGGATTTAGATTTTGACCTCACTATCAGCTTTAACACCCTCGAAAACTGAAAACGACACCCATGACGAAAAATATGGAAATATTCGTAGCCGCCATCTTGGATTTAGATTTTGACCTAACTATCAGCATAGCACCCTCGAAAACTATGAAAACGACACCCATGACGAAAAATATGGAAATTTTCGGAGCCGCCATCTTGGATTTAGATTTTGACCTAACTATCAGCATAGCACCCTCGAAAACTATGAAAACGACACCCATGACGAAAAATATGGAAATTTTCACAGCCGCCATCTTGGATTTAGATTTTGACCTCACTATCAGCTTTAACACCCTCGAAAACTGAAAACGACACCCATGACGAAAAATATGGAAATTTTCGTAGCCGCCATCTTGTATTTAGATTTTGACCTAACTATCAGCATAGCACCCTCGAAAACTATGAAAACGACACCCATGACGAAAAATTTAGAAATTTTCGGAGCCGCCATCTTGGATTTACATTTTGACCTCACTATCAGCTTTAACACTCTCGAAAACTATGAAAACGACACCCATGACGAAAAATATGGAAATTTTCGCAGCCGCCATCTTGGATTTAGATTTTGACCTCACTATCAGCTTTAGCACCCTCGAAAACTATGAAAACGACACCCATGACGAAAAATTTAGAAATTTTCGGAGCCGCCATCTTGGATTTACATTTTGACCTCACTATCAGCTTTAACACTCTCGAAAACTATGAAAACGACACCCATGACGAAAAATATGGAAATTTTCGCAGCCGCCATCTTGGATTTAGATTTTGACCTCACTATCAGCTTTAGCGCCCTCGAAAACTATGAAAACGACACCCATGACGAAAAATATGGAAATTTTCGCAGCCGCCATCTTGGATTTAGATTTTGACCTCACTATCAGCTTTAGCACCCTCGAAAACTATGAAAACGACACCCATGACAAAAAATTTAGAAATTTCGGAGCCGCCATCTGGGATTTACATTTTGACCTCACTATCAGCTTTAACACCCTCGAAAACTATGAAAACGACACCCATGACGAAAAATATGGAAATTTTCACAGCCGCCATCTTGGATTTAGATTTTGACCTCACTATCAGCTTTAACACCCTCGAAAACTGAAAACGACACCCATGACGAAAAATACGGAAATTTTCGTAGCCGCCATCTTGTATTTAGATTTTGACCTAACTATCAGCATAGCACCCTCGAAAACTATGAAAACGACACCCATGACGAAAAATATGGAAATTTTCGGAGCCGTCATCTTGGATTTAGATTTTGACCTAACTATCAGCTTTAGCACCCTCGAAAACTATGAAAACGACACCCATGACGAAAAATTTTGAAATTTTCGCAGCCGCCATCTTGGATTTAGATTTTGACCTCACTATCAGCTTTAGCACCCTCGAAAACTATGAAAACGACACCCATGACGAAAAATTTAGAAATTTTCGGAGCTGCCATCTGGGATTTACATTTTGACCTCACTATCAGCTTTAACACCCTCGAAAACTATGAAAACGACACCCATGACGAAAAATATGGAAATTTTCACAGCCGCCATCTTGGATTTAGATTTTGACCTCACTATCAGCTTTAACACCCTCGAAAACTGAAAACGACACCCATGACGAAAAATATGGAAATATTCGTAGCCGCCCTCTTCGATTTAGATTTTGACCTAACTATCAGCATAGCACCCTCGAAAACTATGAAAACGACACCCATGACGAAAAATATGGAAATTTTCGGAGCCGCCAACTTGGATTTAGATTTTGACCTATCAGCATAGCACCCTCGAAAACTATGAAAACGACACCCATGACGAAAAATATGGAAATTTTCACAGCCGCCATCTTGGATTTAGATTTTGACCTCACTATCAGCTTTAACACCCTCGAAAACTGAAAACGACACCCATGACGAAAAATATGGAAATTTTCGTAGCCGCCATCTTGTATTTAGATTTTGACCTAACTATCAGCATAGCACCCTCGAAAACTATGAAAACGACACCCATGACGACAAAATTTAGAAATTTTCGGAGCCGCCATCTTGGATTTACATTTTGACCTCACTATCAGCTTTAACACTCTCGAAAACTATGAAAACGACACCCATGACGAAAATATGGAAATTTTCGCAGCCGCCATCTTGGATTTAGATTTTGACCTCACTATCAGCTTTAGCACCCTCGAAAACTATGAAAACGACACCCATGACGAAAAATTTAGAAATTTTCGGAGCCGCCATCTTGGATTTACATTTTGACCTCACTATCAGCTTTAACACTCTCGAAAACTATGAAAACGACACCCATGACGAAAAATATGGAAATTTTCGCAGCCGCCATCTTGGATTTAGATTTTGACCTAACTATCAGCTTTAGCACCCTCGATAACTATGAAAACGACACCCATGGCGAAAAATTTAGAAATTTTCGCAGCCGCCATCTTGGATTTAGATTTTGACCTCACTATCAGCTTTAGCACCCTCGAAAACTATGAAAACGACACCCATGACGAAAAATTTAGAAATTTTCGGAGCCGCCATCTGGGATTTACATTTTGACCTCACTATCAGCTTTAACACCCTCGAAAACTGAAAACGACACCCATGACGAAAAATATGGAAATTTTCGTAGCCGCCATCTTGTATTTAGTTTTTGACCTAACTATCAGCATAGCACCCTCGAAAACTATGAAAACGACACCCATGACGAAAAATATGGAAATTTTCGGAGCCGCCATCTTGGATTTAGATTTTGACCTAACTATCAGCATAGCACCCTCGAAAACTATGAAAACGACACCCATGACGAAAAATATGGAAATTTTCACAGCCGCCATCTTGGATTTAGATTTTGACCTCACTATCAGCTTTAACACCCTCGAAAACTGAAAACGACACCCATGACGAAAAATATGGCAATTTTCGTAGCCGCCATCTTGTATTTAGATTTTGACCTAACTATCAGCTTTAGCACCCTCGAAAACTATGAAAACGACACCCATGACGAAAAATTTAGAAATTTTCGCAGCCGCCATCTTGGATTTAGATTTTGACCTCACTATCAGCTTTAACACCCTCGAAAACTATGAAAACGACCCCATGACGAAAAATATGGAAATTTTCACAGCCGCCATCTTGGATTTAGATTTTGACCTCACTATCAGCTTTAACACCCTCGAAAACTGAAAACGACACCCATGACGAAAAATATGGAAATATTCGTAGCCGCCATCTTGGATTTAGATTTTGACCTAACTATCAGCATAGCACCCTCGAAAACTATGAAAACGACACCCATGACGAAAAATATGGAAATTTTCGGAGCCGCCATCTTGGATTTAGATTTTGACCTAACTATCAGCATAGCACCCTCGAAAACTATGAAAACGACACCCATGACGAAAAATATGGAAATTTTCACAGCCGCCATCTTGGATTTAGATTTTGACCTCACTATCAGCTTTAACACCCTCGAAAACTGAAAACGACACCCATGACGAAAAATATGGAAATTTTCACAGCCGCCATCTTGGATTTAGATTTTGACCTCACTATCAGCTTTAGCGCCCTCGAAAACTATGAAAACGACACCCATGACGAAAAATATGGAAATTTTCGCAGCCGCCATCTTGGATTTAGATTTTGACCTCACTATCAGCTTTAGCACCCTCGAAAACTATGAAAACGACACCCATGACGAAAAATTTAGAAATTTCGGAGCCGCCATCTGGGATTTACATTTTGACCTCACTATCAGCTTTAACACCCTCGAAAACTATGAAAACGACACCCATGACGAAAAATATGGAAATTTTCACAGCCGCCATCTTGGATTTAGATTTTGACCTCACTATCAGCTTTAACACCCTCGAAAACTGAAAACGACACCCATGACGAAAAATACGGAAATTTTCGTAGCCGCCATCTTGTATTTAGATTTTGACCTAACTATCAGCATAGCACCCTCGAAAACTATGAAAACGACACCCATGACGAAAAATATGGAAATTTTCGGAGCCGTCATCTTGGATTTAGATTTTGACCTAACTATCAGCTTTAGCACCCTCGAAAACTATGAAAACGACACCCATGACGAAAAATTTTGAAATTTTCGCAGCCGCCATCTTGGATTTAGATTTTGACCTCACTATCAGCTTTAGCACCCTCGAAAACTATGAAAACGACACCCATGACGAAAAATTTAGAAATTTTCGGAGCTGCCATCTGGGATTTACATTTTGACCTCACTATCAGCTTTAACACCCTCGAAAACTATGAAAACGACACCCATGAGGAAAAATATGGAAATTTTCACAGCCGCCATCTTGGATTTAGATTTTGACCTCACTATCAGCTTTAACACCCTCGAAAACTGAAAACGACACCCATGACGAAAAATATGGAAATTTTCGTAGCCGCCATCTTGTATTTAGATTTTGACCTAACTATCAGCATAGCACCCTCGAAAACTATGAAAACGACACCCATGACGAAAAATTTAGAAATTTTCGGAGCCGCCATCTTGGATTTACATTTTGACCTCACTATCAGCTTTAACACTCTCGAAAACTATGAAAACGAAAAATATGGAAATTTTCACAGCCGCCATCTTGGATTTAGATTTTGACCTCACTATCAGCTTTAACACCCTCGAAAACTGAAAACGACACCCATGACGAAAAATATGGAAATTTTCACAGCCGCCATCTTGGATTTAGATTTTGACCTCACTATCAGCTTTAGCGCCCTCGAAAACTATGAAAACGACACCCATGACGAAAAATATGGAAATTTTCGCAGCCGCCATCTTGGATTTAGATTTTGACCTCACTATCAGCTTTAGCACCCTCGAAAACTATGAAAACGACACCCATGACGAAAAATTTAGAAATTTTCGGAGCCGCCATCTGGGATTTACATTTTGACCTCACTATCAGCTTTAACACCCTCGAAAACTATGAAAACGACACCCATGACGAAAAATATGGAAATTTTCACAGCCGCCATCTTGGATTTAGATTTTGACCTCACTATCAGCTTTAACACCCTCGAAAACTGAAAACGACACCCATGACGAAAAATACGGAAATTTTCGTAGCCGCCATCTTGTATTTAGATTTTGACCTAACTATTAGCATAGCACCCTCGAAAACTATGAAAACGACACCCATGACGAAAAATTTTGAAATTTTCGCAGCCGCCATCTTGGATTTAGATTTTGACCTCACTATCAGCTTTAGCACCCTCGAAAACTATGAAAACGACACCCATGACGAAAAATTTAGAAATTTTCGGAGCTGCCATCTGGGATTTACATTTTGACCTCACTATCAGCTTTAACACCCTCGAAAACTATGAAAACGACACCCATGAGGAAAAATATGGAAATTTTTACAGCCGCCATCTTGGATTTAGATTTTGACCTCACTATCAGCTTTAACACCCTCGAAAACTGAAAACGACACCCATGACGAAAAATATGGAAATTTTCGTAGCCGCCATCTTGTATTTAGATTTTGACCTAACTATCAGCATAGCACCCTCGAAAACTATGAAAACGACACCCATGACGAAAAATTTAGAAATTTTCGGAGCCGCCATCTTGGATTTACATTTTGACCTCACTATCAGCTTTAACACTCTCGAAAACTATGAAAACGACACCCATGACGAAAAATATGGAAATTTTCGCAGCCGCCATCTTGGATTTAGATTTTGACCTCACTATCAGCTTTAGCACCCTCGAAAACTATGAAAACGACACCCATGACGAAAAATTTAGAAATTTTCGGAGCCGCCATCTTGGATTTACATTTTGACCTCACTATCAGCTTTAACACTCTCGAAAACTATGAAAACGACACCCATGACGAAAAATATGGAAATTTTCGCAGCCGCCATCTTGGATTTAGATTTTGACCTCACTATCAGCTTTAGCGCCCTCGAAAACTATGAAAACGACACCCATGACGAAAAATATGGAAATTTTCGCAGCCGCCATCTTGGATTTAGATTTTGACCTCACTATCAGCTTTAGCACCCTCGAAAACTATGAAAACGACACCCATGACAAAAAATTTAGAAATTTTCGGAGCCGCCATCTGGGATTTACATTTTGACCTCACTATCAGCTTTAACACCCTCGAAAACTATGAAAACGACACCCATGACGAAAAATATGGAAATTTTCACAGCCGCCATCTTGGATTTAGATTTTGACCTCACTATCAGCTTTAACACCCTCGAAAACTGAAAACGACACCCATGACGAAAAATACGGAAATTTTCGTAGCCGCCATCTTGTATTTAGATTTTGACCTAACTATCAGCATAGCACCCTCGAAAACTATGAAAACGACACCCATGACGAAAAATATGGAAATTTTCGGAGCCGTCATCTTGGATTTAGATTTTGACCTAACTATCAGCTTTAGCACCCTCGAAAACTATGAAAACGACACCCATGACGAAAAATTTTGAAATTTTCGCAGCCGCCATCTTGGATTTAGATTTTGACCTCACTATCAGCTTTAGCACCCTCGAAAACTATGAAAACGACACCCATGACGAAAAATTTAGAAATTTTCGGAGCTGCCATCTGGGATTTACATTTTGACCTCACTATCAGCTTTAACACCCTCGAAAACTATGAAAACGACACCCATGACGAAAAATATGGAAATTTTCACAGCCGCCATCTTGGATTTAGATTTTGACCTCACTATCAGCTTTAACACCCTCGAAAACTGAAAACGACACCCATGACGAAAAATATGGAAATATTCGTAGCCGCCCTCTTCGATTTAGATTTTGACCTAACTATCAGCATAGCACCCTCGAAAACTATGAAAACGACACCCATGACGAAAAATATGGAAATTTTCGGAGCCGCCAACTTGGATTTAGATTTTGACCTATCAGCATAGCACCCTCGAAAACTATGAAAACGACACCCATGACGAAAAATATGGAAATTTTCACAGCCGCCATCTTGGATTTAGATTTTGACCTCACTATCAGCTTTAACACCCTCGAAAACTGAAAACGACACCCATGACGAAAAATATGGAAATTTTCGTAGCCGCCATCTTGTATTTAGATTTTGACCTAACTATCAGCATAGCACCCTCGAAAACTATGAAAACGACACCCATGACGACAAAATTTAGAAATTTTCGGAGCCGCCATCTTGGATTTACATTTTGACCTCACTATCAGCTTTAACACTCTCGAAAACTATGAAAACGACACCCATGACGAAAAATATGGAAATTTTCGCAGCCGCCATCTTGGATTTAGATTTTGACCTCACTATCAGCTTTAGCACCCTCGAAAACTATGAAAACGACACCCATGACGAAAAATTTAGAAATTTTCGGAGCCGCCATCTTGGATTTACATTTTGACCTCACTATCAGCTTTAACACTCTCGAAAACTATGAAAACGACACCCATGACGAAAAATATGGAAATTTTCGCAGCCGCCATCTTGGATTTAGATTTTGACCTAACTATCAGCTTTAGCACCCTCGATAACTATGAAAACGACACCCATGGCGAAAAATTTAGAAATTTTCGCAGCCGCCATCTTGGATTTAGATTTTGACCTCACTATCAGCTTTAGCACCCTCGAAAACTATGAAAACGACACCCATGACGAAAAATTTAGAAATTTTCGGAGCCGCCATCTGGGATTTACATTTTGACCTCACTATCAGCTTTAACACCCTCGAAAACTGAAAACGACACCCATGACGAAAAATATGGAAATTTTCGTAGCCGCCATCTTGTATTTAGTTTTTGACCTAACTATCAGCATAGCACCCTCGAAAACTATGAAAACGACACCTGTTGGGGTTATGTGTGTCTTGATGTGTGCGGGACGCAGCGGGTCTTTCCAATGATGATCTTTATTTATTTACTGTGACTCGATTTATTGGTATATCAAATTTACAAAAATATATTTGCAACGTATAAGGACGACGCGAACGCGCGGCTGTCCAGAGACATCGAAAGACCAGAGTGTCTTTCGGAAACGGATGTGGCAGCCGTCATGACGCTGCGACGAGGGGGGCGCGCTCAGCGGGTGCGGAGCGCGCGACAGATGATTAAGGCCAGAGTTGCCCGTTGCGGTGAATAGATGGCGCCAACAGTCGCTTCTTAACATGCCGGCAGCCTTGGAAGAACCGTTCCAACACGAAGAACACGATCATGATGTAGGTAGCGGGCAGATCTTTGAGAAGGCCCGCCGGATGGTGCCCGTGGCTGTACGGATGTCAGCGACGCGGGAAATTCCGTCCTTACCAGGGAACACTTGCGTGACTCGCCCCAATTTCCACTTGAAAGGTGGAAGCCTATCCTCTTTGATAAGGACGAGGCTGTCTTGAGCGATGTCTTCATTGCCAGTCTTCCATTTCGTACGTTGCTGGAGTTCGGACACATACTCCTTGGACCAGCGTTGCCAGAAATGTTGCCTCAGCAGTTCCACTCGAGCATAGCGCCCCAGTTGTGTAGGCGTGTTGGTCGTCAGGTCTTCGCAGGCTGGCGCGGTCAGCGGTCGGCCGATCAAAAAGTGAGCTGGAGTCAGAGGAAGGTAATCGGTCGGGTCGGAGGAGAGAGGGGACAAAGGACGGGAGTTGAGGACGGATTCAATTTGAGTTAACACAGTTTCAAATTCCTCGCGTGTCAACCGCGCGTCACCCAGTACACGCCGCAGATGGTACTTGCAGGACTTGACTCCTGCCTCCCACAACCCGCCAAAATGAGGACTATAAGGGGGTATGAACGTTAGACGAATTTGATTTTGATTAGTAAAATCTACGATATCATTCGAATTTTCAAAAATTACTGCTAATTCTTTTTCAGCACCCACAAAATTCTTTCCATTGTCTGAAAAGATTTGATACGGCTTACCGCGACGTGATATAAAGCGTTTCAAAGCTAAGATATAATCTTGTGTGGATAAGCTACCAACTAACTCCAAATGTATGGCTCGAGTGGTAAAGCAAATAAACAAACAAATGTATGCTTTTATTAACTTGGCACCTCTGCCTTTGCGGTCCGATATGAGCAATGGCCCTGCGTAGTCAACGCCGCATTGCATAAAAGGAAAGTTTGGCTCCAATCTTTCGGATGGTAAATTACCCATAATCGGGGTCAATGTCCTACCTTTCATACGTGTGCATGTAACGCAGTTATGTACTACCTGCCTAGCCAAATTTCGAGCTCCCAGTATCCACCACCGTTCACGCATGGAATACACTAGAAGCTGAGGTCCTGCGTGAAGTAATTTTTTATGTTCGTATTCACACAACAACCTGGTAAAACGATGTTTACTACTCAGCAATATCGGGTGTTTCTTATCAAAACTAAAATCAACCGCGTTGTTTAACCTACCACCTACACGAACAATATTTAATTTATCTAAAAATGTATTTAAACCCGCTATTTTATTAAATAATTTATTTTTATGGTTTAACGGTATATTATTTTTAAGATTGTAGTATTCATCACTAAACGACTGTTGTTGAACTAATTGAGTCAACACAGTAAGTGACTGTTGTAGTTCGCTTACTGATAACGAACCGGTTTTACGGCTTCGACCGTCGTCGCCGGGAGTGAGCGCACGCACATTACTTATGAATCGCAACATATAAGCACAAGCCCGTTGTAAACGATTAAACAATGAGAAGCGGTCAAAGTCAACTACTTGAAGAGACTGATTACAACTTAAATTAATTATGGTTTGTGATTTAACTTCCGGTAATTCGGTGGTTATTATTTCTTCATTATTATTCGAGAATATAAATCTGTTAGGTTCACGTAAAAACGTTGGACCGGTCCACCATATGTGATTGTTATTATATTTTAACGATTCTAAGCTAGCTCCTCTCGTTATGAGGTCAGCAGGGTTCTCGGTACCCCTAACGTGCCGCCATATGATATCGTCAGTAAGTTCGTTGATTTGTACCACACGATTTTGTACAAACGTTTTGAGTGAGTGAGGAGACATACGTAGCCATCCTTGCACTATGGTCGAATCTGTCCAAAAATAAACCTTATCGAATGTTAAACGTAGAGAATTTTTAATCTTATTATATAACTTTGCACCTACCAGCGCGCCGCATAATTCGAGCCTAGGTATGCTTACGGTTTTAATAGGTGCTAATTTGCTTTTTGCGCACAATAGATGCACAGAGATAGGTATAGAATGCTTACAGCTATCACAGCAAGATCTGATATACGCGCAAGCACCGTACGCCTGTTGAGATGCGTCTGTAAATATATGTAGTTCTTTATATCGCGAATCGGTTGTTGTTATATAACGAGGTATTTTAATATTACGTAAAAATTGCAGACTAGAAACGAAATTAAGCCATGTATTTGCAACTTTAATGGGAACTTCTTCATCCCAATCTAGTTTTTGAAGCCATAAATTTTGCAACAATGTCTTTGCTGTGATAACTGCTGGCGCTAGCAAACCTAACGGATCATACACCTGTGAAATGATTGATAACATAACACGTTTAGTCACTATTAAATCATTTTGAGTGAATTCAGTAGTAAAATGCAATTCATCACTTTCTGTGGACCAGCCTAATCCTAATGTTTTAGATAAATGATTGTTACCTATGTTAAGATCTTTAGTGCTGTCAGGACAGACTTTGTGACTGAATGTCCACTTGTGTAACGGAAAACAACCCTGACGCAACACTGCTGCCGTTTTATTACATAAATCGACGAGTGAGTCAAGGTCATCATCACCAGTGATCAAATCGTCGACGTAGAAATCGTCATTAATTGTTCTAGCGACCAAATCATTATCACATTCCCGTGCTAATTGTTGCAAACATCGCATACTAAGAAAAGGCGCTGATGCAGTGCCATACGTAACAGTTAACAAAGTATATAATTTTAACGGTATATCAGGATTTTCCCTCCATAAAATTAACTGTAAGTTTTGCTGATCTGAATCAATTAAAATCTGCCTGTACATTTTTTCAACGTCAGCGCAAGCGACGTATTTATACTGTCTAAACCTCAATAAAATTGAAAAAATGTCGTTTTGTAATGGCGGACCTATGTATTGTATATCATTTAGAGATTTATTAGTAGACGTTGTTGCGCTCGCGTCAAACACAACGCGTAATTTTGTCGTGAGACTATGCTCACGATAAACACCGTGATGCGGTAATATGTAATGTGGTTTATTTAGTAAATCGGTAACATTAGATACCGGGGACATGTGACCCAATGCTTCATATTCTCGCATAAATTCACAATATAATTGTTTGTAGTGTGGTGAACGATTTAATTTTCTTTCAAGAGATAAAAACCGATTCTTTGCTGTGGTGTATGAATCACCTAACGTATCGACAGATTCCTTCAAAGGAATGCGCACGGTGAACCTACCGTGTGCATCACGCTTTGTGGTCTCTGTAAACAACGTTTCACAATAACGATCATCTTTTGATAACGCAAACGATAAATCCGTTAATTCTTCCAACTCCCAAAATTTACGCAATTGAGAATCAATGTGAACAAGATTACATTGTACTTGGTTTATTTTAAACGAATGTTTACTCCGAATAGGGCCAGAAATGATCCACCCTATTTTCGAGTCATATAACGTAGGACCCGAAGCGAGCTTTATTTTCTTATTATTTAACAAGTCCCAAAATATATCCGCGCCCAAAAGTATATCTATATCAGACGGGACACTAAACTTGGGATCTGCGAGCAACATATTTTTAGGTATACGTATGTACTCGCAACTAACGTTCAACGAAGGTAACTTTGATGTTATTCGAGGTAAAACTAAGCATTGGATATCTGTATTGAAATCACTAACTTTAGATTGTATTTTTATTTTACAGGTGTGAGAACTTTTAGAAACGCTTTGTCCTACACCTGTTATGTGAACAGTGGACTGTATAATCGGCAATTTTAAACGATTGCATAATGATTCTGTAATGAAACAATTCTGACTACCGTTGTCAAGAAGAGCCTTTACAGTGTAATATTGGCTGTCAGCATCAGGAACATCGATAAGAGCCGTCGATAACAATACCGGTTGTACCGCGGCGCTGCACGTCAGCGCATTACGCTCCGATTGAACCTGCGCATCAGCTGTTGACATAGGACGCGAACTTAACGTGGACGCGTTCATCCCATGAAGTAACGTATTATGTTTCCCTTGACATAATTTGCAAGGGCCATACGAACAATCATTTAACGAATGACTGGAACGAATACAATTTTGACATACCTTTTTATTATTAACAATTGTAAGCCTATCTTGCACCGACATATTAAGAAACTGCGCACACGAATACAGATGATGATTATTACCGCATAATTCGCAAACGCGCTTCTGTTTGTTGTTATCCGTGGTTTGTTTACCTTTGGCGACGTAAGAATGCGAGTGATGAGGTTGACTTGATGGTTTGTCTTTTTTGTGAGAACCTTTGGAATCGACATTACTTTTCTTAAAATTAACCATTGATAGCATATCTGCACGGTTTCTCAAAAACTCCATCAAATGATGTAGTTTTATTTTATCACCATTTAATTGAGACACCAGTGAACCCGTATGTGTTTCCCACTCGCGTTCGGTGGCCGGGTCTAGCTTTTCTACAACTAAATAAATGATAACGGTATCCCACGTATCAGACGGTTCGTCTAGAGATTTTAGTGCACGTAAATTTCGTAAAGTCGAATCAATAAGTTTTCTAATCTGTTCACTCGATTCATTTTGAAGCGGCTTGAATTTAAACAACGATTTCATATGATTTTGCACCAATAAACGATTGTTATGGAACCTGTTTTCCAATAAATTCCACGCGTGAAGGTAGTTTTCGCTAGTGAACTCTAATGCGCTGATAACTTGCGAAGCAGAACTGCTAAGCGATGACTTAAGATAATGGAACTTTTGTATGCTGTTTAGATCATTACGATTATGAATCATGGTAATATACGAGTTTCGATACTCAAGCCATTGATCAAATGAACCGTCAAATGCAGGTAATTTAATATCTGGTAATTTTATTGCTGAAAGATTTGGATTACTACTACCTACATTTTTAGTTTGATTGTCGTCATCGCTTATAAAACACTTCGCGGCAGCCGTAAGACGAAAATATTGCTCTTCAAACGTTTCCCGATAATCTATCTGCTGTAAATCTATTTGCTCAATTTCATCTTGTATTGAATTAAATTGTATAAACATATCAGAAATTGACTGTATTCGTAACTCAAGTTCCTTACGTGTAGCAATATTTATGGAATCTACTTGTTCTAATTTTGAAAGGAACTTCTCGAAAAGCGTCAGCCTGCCCTTTAGCGTGCTTCGGCTTCGTTTCAATTGCCCGAGCTTTAGTTTCTGATTTATTGTAAGGGGATCCTGACTAACATCCTTAAATGCTTCGTCATCACTCATTTTGGCGGTTGAGAAAGGCAAAAGTACTTACAATATTCCTGCACAGCACGTGCCCACGGCGACGCACAACTAGGCAACTGGATAACGCACGACTGAAAAACGAGAAATATCACTGGTTAATCCTTATTGCTGGAAAGAGGAGAGGATGGAACGGGATACGCTACCATTCCAGACCGTGATTCGCTACCTTTCCCACGATGCACTTCAGATCTCCTTGTGACGCCAAGATGGCTGCGTCTCGTCAGTCTCGTGTCGTTCAATTTCGGCTCGAAGGTCCAAATGTTGGGGTTATGTGTGTCTTGATGTGTGCGGGACGCAGCGGGTCTTTCCAATGATGATCTTTATTTATTTACTGTGACTCGATTTATTGGTATATCAAATTTACAAAAATATATTTGCAACGTATAAGGACGACGCGAACGCGCGGCTGTCCAGAGACATCGAAAGACCAGAGTGTCTTTCGGAAACGGATGTGGCAGCCGTCATGACGCTGCGACGAGGGGGGCGCGCTCAGCGGGTGCGGAGCGCGCGACAGATGATTAAGGCCAGAGTTGCCCGTTGCGGTGAATAGATGGCGCCAACAGTCGCTTCTTAACAACACCCATGACGAAAAATATGGAAATTTTCGGAGCCGCCGTCTTGGATTTAGATTTTGACCTAACTATCAGCATAGCACCCTCGAAAACTATGAAAACGACACCCATGACGAAAAATATGGAAATTTTCACAGCCGCCATCTTGGATTTAGATTTTGACCTCACTATCAGCTTTAACACCCTCGAAAACTGAAAACGACACCCATGACGAAAAATATGGCAATTTTCGTAGCCGCCATCTTGTATTTAGATTTTGACCTAACTATCAGCTTTAGCACCCTCGAAAACTATGAAAACGACACCCATGACGAAAAATTTAGAAATTTTCGCAGCCGCCATCTTGGATTTAGTTTTTGACCTCACTATCAGCTTTAGCACCCTCGAAAACTATGAAAACGACACTCATGACGAAAAATTTAGAAATTTTCGGAGCCGCCATCTGGGATTTACATTTTGACCTCACTATCAGCTTTAACACCCTCGAAAACTATGAAAACGACCCCCATGACGAAAAATATGGAAATTTTCACAGCCGCCATCTTGGATTTAGATTTTGACCTCACTATCAGCTTTAACACCCTCGAAAACTGAAAACGACACCCATGACGAAAAATATGGAAATATTCGTAGCCGCCATCTTGGATTTAGATTTTGACCTAACTATCAGCATAGCACCCTCGAAAACTATGAAAACGACACCCATGACGAAAAATATGGAAATTTTCGGAGCCGCCATCTTGGATTTAGATTTTGACCTAACTATCAGCATAGCACCCTCGAAAACTATGAAAACGACACCCATGACGAAAAATATGGAAATTTTCACAGCCGCCATCTTGGATTTAGATTTTGACCTCACTATCAGCTTTAACACCCTCGAAAACTGAAAACGACACCCATGACGAAAAATATGGAAATTTTCACAGCCGCCATCTTGGATTTAGATTTTGACCTCACTATCAGCTTTAGCGCCCTCGAAAACTATGAAAACGACACCCATGACGAAAAATATGGAAATTTTCGCAGCCGCCATCTTGGATTTAGATTTTGACCTCACTATCAGCTTTAACACCCTCGAAAACTATGAAAACGACACCCATGACGAAAAATATGGAAATTTTCACAGCCGCCATCTTGGATTTAGATTTTGACCTCACTATCAGCTTTAACACCCTCGAAAACTGAAAACGACACCCATGACGAAAAATACGGAAATTTTCGTAGCCGCCATCTTGTATTTAGATTTTGACCTAACTATCAGCATAGCACCCTCGAAAACTATGAAAACGACACCCATGACGAAAAATATGGAAATTTTCGGAGCCGTCATCTTGGATTTAGATTTTGACCTAACTATCAGCTTTAGCACCCTCGAAAACTATGAAAACGACACCCATGACGAAAAATTTTGAAATTTTCGCAGCCGCCATCTTGGATTTAGATTTTGACCTCACTATCAGCTTTAGCACCCTCGAAAACTATGAAAACGACACCCATGACGAAAAATTTAGAAATTTTCGGAGCTGCCATCTGGGATTTACATTTTGACCTCACTATCAGCTTTAACACCCTCGAAAACTATGAAAACGACACCCATGAGGAAAAATATGGAAATTTTCACAGCCGCCATCTTGGATTTAGATTTTGACCTCACTATCAGCTTTAACACCCTCGAAAACTGAAATCGACACCCATGACGAAAAATATGGAAATATTCGTAGCCGCCCTCTTCGATTTAGATTTTGACCTAACTATCAGCATAGCACCCTCGAAAACTATGAAAACGACACCCATGACGAAAAATATGGAAATTTTCGGAGCCGCCAACTTGGATTTAGATTTTGACCTATCAGCATAGCACCCTCGAAAACTATGAAAACGACACCCATGACGAAAAATATGGAAATTTTCACAGCCGCCATCTTGGATTTAGATTTTGACCTCACTATCAGCTTTAACACCCTCGAAAACTGAAAACGACACCCATGACGAAAAATATGGAAATTTTCGTAGCCGCCATCTTGTATTTAGATTTTGACCTAACTATCAGCATAGCACCCTCGAAAACTATGAAAACGACACCCATGACGAAAAATTTAGAAATTTTCGGAGCCGCCATCTTGGATTTACATTTTGACCTCACTATCAGCTTTAACACTCTCGAAAACTATGAAAACGACACCCATGACGAAAAATATGGAAATTTTCGCAGCCGCCATCTTGGATTTAGATTTTGACCTCACTATCAGCTTTAGCACCCTCGAAAACTATGAAAACGACACCCATGACGAAAAATTTAGAAATTTTCGGAGCCGCCATCTTGGATTTACATTTTGACCTCACTATCAGCTTTAACACTCTCGAAAACTATGAAAACGACACCCATGACGAAAAATATGGAAATTTTCGCAGCCGCCATCTTGGATTTAGATTTTGACCTAACTATCAGCTTAAGCACCCTCGATAACTATGAAAACGATACCCATGGCGAAAAATTTAGAAATTTTCGCAGCCGCCATCTTGGATTTAGATTTTGACCTCACTATCAGCTTTAGCACCCTCGAAAACTATGAAAACGACACCCATGACGAAAAATTTAGAAATTTTCGGAGCCGCCATCTGGGATTTACATTTTGACCTCACTATCAGCTTTAACACCCTCGAAAACTGAAAACGACACCCATGACGAAAAATATGGAAATTTTCGTAGCCGCCATCTTGTATTTAGTTTTTGACCTAACTATCAGCATAGCACCCTCGAAAACTATGAAAACGACACCCATGACGAAAAATATGGAAATTTTCGGAGCCGCCATCTTGGATTTAGATTTTGACCTAACTATCAGCATAGCACCCTCGAAAACTATGAAAACGACACCCATGACGAAAAATATAGAAATTTTCACAGCCGCCATCTTGGATTTAGATTTTGACCTCACTATCAGCTTTAACACCCTCGAAAACTGAAAACGACACCCATGACGAAAAATATGGCAATTTTCGTAGCCGCCATCTTGTATTTAGATTTTGACCTAACTATCAGCTTTAGCACCCTCGAAAACTATGAAAACGACACCCATGACGAAAAATTTAGAAATTTTCGCAGCCGCCATCTTGGATTTAGATTTTGACCTCACTATCAGCTTTAGCACCCTCGAAAACTATGAAAACGACACTCATGACGAAAAATTTAGAAATTTTCGGAGCCGCCATCTGGGATTTACATTTTGACCTCACTATCAGCTTTAACACCCTCCAAAACTATGAAAACGACACCCATGACGAAAAATATGGAAATTTTCACAGCCCTCATCTTGGATTTAGATTTTGACCTCACTATCAGCTTTAACACCCTCGATAACTGAAACGACACCCATGACGAAAAATATGGAAATTTTCGTAGCCGCCATCTTGTATTTAGATTTTGACCTAACTATCAGCATAGCACCCTCGAAAACTATGAAAACGACACCCATGACGAAAAATATGGAAATTTTCGGAGCCGCCAACTTGGATTTAGATTTTGACCTAACTATCAGCATAGCACCCTCGAAAACTATGAAAGCGACACCCATGACGAAAAATATGGAAATTTTCACAGCCGCCATCTTGGATTTAGATTTTGACCTCACTATCAGCTTTAACACCCTCGAAAACTGAAAACGACACCCATGACGAAAAATATGGAAATTTTCGTAGCCGCCATCTTGTATTTAGATTTTGACCTAACTATCAGCATAGCACCCTCGAAAACTATGAAAACGACACCCATGACGAAAAATTTAGAAATTTTCGGAGCCGCCATCTTGGATTTACATTTTGACCTCACTATCAGCTTTAACACTCTCGAAAACTATGAAAACGACACCCATGACGAAAAATTTAGAAATTTTCGGAGCCGCCATCTTGGATTTACATTTTGACCTCACTATCAGCTTTAACACTCTCGAAAACTATGAAAACGACACCCATGACGAAAAATATGGAAATTTTCGCAGCCGCCATCTTGGATTTAGATTTTGACCTCACTATCAGCTTTAGCGCCCTCGAAAACTATGAAAACGACACCCATGACGAAAAATATGGAAATTTTCGCAGCCGCCATCTTGGATTTAGATTTTGACCTCACTATCAGCTTTAGCACCCTCGAAAACTATGAAAACGACACCCATGACGAAAAATTTAGAAATTTTCGGAGCCGCCATCTGGGATTTACATTTTGACCTCACTATCAGCTTTAACACCCTCGAAAACTATGAAAACGACACCCATGACGAAAAATATGGAAATTTTCACAGCCGCCATCTTGGATTTAGATTTTGACCTCACTATCAGCTTTAACACCCTCGAAAACTGAAAACGACACCCATGACGAAAAATACGGAAATTTTCGTAGCCGCCATCTTGTATTTAGATTTTGACCTAACTATCAGCATAGCACCCTCGAAAACTATGAAAACGACACCCATGACGAAAAATTTAGAAATTTTCGCAGCCGCCATCTTGGATTTAGATTTTGACCTCACTATCAGCTTTAGCACCCTCGAAAACTATGAAAACGACACCCATGACGAAAAATTTAGAAATTTTCGGAGCTGCCATCTGGGATTTACATTTTGACCTCACTATCAGCTTTAACACCCTCGAAAACTGAAAACGACACCCATGACGAAAAATATGGAAATATTCGTAGCCGCCATCTTGGATTTAGATTTTGACCTAACTATCAGCATAGCACCCTCGAAAACTATGAAAACGACACCCATGACGAAAAATATGGAAATTTTCGGAGCCGCCAACTTGGATTTAGATTTTGACCTATCAGCATAGCACCCTCGAAAACTATGAAAACGACACCCATGACGAAAAATATGGAAATTTTCACAGCCGCCATCTTGGATTTAGATTTTGACCTCACTATCAGCTTTAACACCCTCGAAAACTGAAAACGACACCCATGACGAAAAATATGGAAATTTTCGTAGCCGCCATCTTGTATTTAGATTTTGACCTAACTATCAGCATAGCACCCTCGAAAACTATGAAAACGACACCCATGACTAGAGATGGGTTTATGCCCTGGCAAATTGGGCGCTTTGAATAAACGCCGGATAAATGCCCGTAAACGCCCAATAAATGCCTTTTGTCTGGGCAAAAACTTTAACAGAACTTTTATTACTTTTTTCATTCAAATTATTTGATTAAATTCATATTTGAGTGTGCAGAAAAGATTAATTGGTCCAAATAGCGACGTCAATACAAAAAAATTCGATTCCTCATACCTAGGGGTATCCGAAAATACCCCATATATGTTCCTTTTCCTGTTAATGAGACACTACAAAACTCTATACATTTTCTTTATCTGGTCAATTGTTTTCGATAGTATTCTAGAGTGTGGTAGAATGTTCTAGGTACTTGTGATGTGGGGAAATATAAAGGCGCCCTCGCGATCGGTTTAGTAAGTTTGAAGAAAAAATGGACGAGCGACAAGTTCGAACACTGTTCTTATACGAGTACTTTTTAGGCCTCTCGCCCACGCCACGGCGACTTTTTGTAGCGATGCTGTCGCGCTTTCGCATCGATACAGTCGCGATGCGGTTGCTATAGAGATGTAATTGCTGTATTATACCGTTTGTATTGAAACGTATAAAACGAAAAATACCGTATAATACGGTATTATACCATTTGCTACGGTATTTTATGTATAAATCGATTGTTTCTGTATTTTTTAAGTAAATTATCTGAGTAATAATTAAAATACTGAAAATACGTTGGAAATGCACAGATATAAAACATGAAATGGTATTTTGAAGTGAAAACTTTAGCATCGTTGTGATTTGAAAATCAATGAAACGAAAAAGCGACGGTAAAAAGAGATAAACACACATCTATAGGATTTAACGTGCGAGAGAATGAGATAGAAGTAGTGATGAGCAAAATCCAAGACCAAGACCATGATCAAGACTCGAAGTATTTGAGCAAGACCAAGACTATCTATACACTAGCAAGACCAACACCAAGACCGAACAAGCAAGACCAAGACCAAGACTGAGTAAGCAACACGAAGACCAATAGAAAGACTGTCCCAGTCTTGGTCTTGGTCTTGCTTTGCTCATCACTAGATGACGATGACGATGACGATGATGACGATGACGATCACGATGACGATGACGATCACGATCACGATGACGATCACGATCACGATGACGATGACGATCACGCTCACAATCACGATCACGATGACGATGACGATCACGATCACGATGAAGATGACGATCACGATCACGATGACGATCACGCTCACAATCACGATCACGATCACGATGACGGTGACGATCACGATGACGATGACGATGACGATGACGATCACGATCACGATGAAGATGACGATCACGATGACGATCACAATCACGATGACGATCACGATCACGATCACGATGAAGATCACGCTCACGATCACGATGACGATCACGCTCACGATCACGATCACGATGACGATGACGGTCACGATGACGATGACAATCACGATGACGATGACGATCACGATCACGCTCACGGTCACGATCACGATCACGATGACGATGACAATCACGATGACAATGACGATCACGATCACGATGACGATGACATCGTAGATTGTCGGTACTGCTCTGGGTGCCTTCAAGCAGAAACCTAATACGCTGATAGTCGTGTAACACGACTATTAGATTAGATTATTATATTATTAAATTAGATTAGAATTAGTCATTCTAAAATATAGAATACAATCGAAACTTCAAATATATTTTATTTATTAAACTACAACTCTTCGTAATAACGCAGGATCTTAAAAAGTGAATCAAAATCTAAAATACACAAAATACCAATAATACCGTAAGTTATGGTAAAATACCTGTTTAATACCTAGCCTTTTGGTATTATACGGTATTTTTACAACCATAGGTTGCTAGCTGTTTGCACTCGCTCACACCACGATTCTCAGTCGCGATGCAAACTCGATACTGTCGCGCTTCTGTCGCGATGCAAACGCGTTTCAGTAACGACACAAAAATGCCAGACTTGCAAGATGGACTCCGTTGAGGCAACATTAGTCACGTTGTCTTTGGTGCTGTCTTTACAGCACTCGACCTGTCTTTGTTGCACTGATGCTCGGTTTTCCACATCTCCACTCACGCGCCACCCTCCCTCCGTTCTCTCCCCGATGTCGTCCGACACGGTCGCGCGTTTACTTCGATACAGTCGCGATGTAGCGAGTAGCGAGTTTTCATCGCTTCTGTAGCGCGTTACAAATGCGACAAACGTGCGGTAGTAGCGATGCTGTCACGCGTTTACGAAACGCGGAACAGCCTCGCTAGAAAAAGTCGCTGTGGGAGAGGGGCCTCAGGCCACAGTGCGCGGGCTGGGGCTGACAATATCAATACTGCATTGGGCGCTGGAAGTACATACAAGCCATGCGACGGTGTCCCGATGGCTTGACCGTTTTAAATGAGGATACAGGAGCCTTGAAAGTCAGCCACGTTCAGGACGACCAACCGCTGTGCATGATGACGATTTACGCCGCGAACTGCAGTCGAATCCGGATGCTACCAGTTGTGAATTAGCGGAAGCACTTAACTGCAGTCACCACGCCGTGGAATACAATCTGCATGAGTTTGGGTATCGAAAAGTTTTGGCTCGGTGGGTACCGCACATCCTTACAGACGCCAGTCGTGCAGTCCGTGTCGCTATTTGTCAATCACTTTTGCTGCAACCCCGACGTAAATAGTTTTTGTCTGATCTGGTTACTGGAGATGAATCATGGATTCATCACGAGAACGATACACGTCGTGCTTTTTGACTGCCTCGAGAAGAAACGCCACCAACTCAACCGAAGCAGAGTCAAAAGAACCACTTAAAAGTTCTGCTTTGCTGTTTCTGGGACGCGCAAGGCATGCTGTTTTATGAACTACTACCTGGGGTAGCCGGTTTCGCTCAGGGAGTTGATATGAGATTGTGTGGTAACAACAACTACAACAAACACACACAACTACAACTTAACATTTTTTTTATTGAAAATACATTCTAACTACAATACTTGTTTATAAACAACATTTTTCATTTTCCGGGGTATGTACATATGTATGTATAAATTTTTAGAATTTCCTACTCAATGATCTAGGATGTTCCTGAATACTCTCGAATGTTCCCAAACATTCCACAACATTCCAGAATGTTCTTGAATGTTGTGGAATGCTCTCGAATACTCTCGATTGTTCTGGACTGTTCTAGAAATTTCCAGAGGGCAAAAACTCCAGCCCTTATATCTTCAAAAGTATGCCCTTCTGGTAAAAACGGGAACATTCTTTACATTCTTCATGGACAGGAGATAGAGGCTTACCATACCATATAACTCCCTTGATCGTACCGGGACTCATTTCTAAGTTTTAGCGGCATGCACATTGCACACTTTCTTTTATAACATACATTGATTACACAATGAAACTATAAACGCTGACAAATATTCAACCCAGCCAAACTATCTGCTGTTATCAAGAAAAACCGACAAACACGAGTCAATGTAGTTTTACTACAAGATAACACTCGACCTCACGTCGCTTTTCCCGGTATTTTTATGGCAGAGTAGTATATTACGTACAAAGACTATTGTAGGATCAAAGCCAATTACAAGACCACTTCATTTTTCATTTAAAGAGAGTTAAAATTATATTTTCTATAATTACCTACTGTGATTTTTTTAACAAGACTGATTATTTGATTAAAATTTTAATTTACATACAAAATACTGACATCAAGTTTCATTTTAAGTTAAGTTCCTGCTTTATTTTTTTACAAAACAAAGTTATTAGTTTTTGCGCCCAGTGATCGGGCATTTATTTGGGCGTAAACTCGTTTACGCCCAATATGCCAAGTTTATGCCCATTCTGCCCATATTTGTTTTTGCCCTCGACCCATCTCTACCCATGACGAAAAATTTAGAAATTTTCGGAGCCGCCATCTTGGATTTACATTTTGACCTCACTATCAGCTTTAACACTCTCGAAAACTATGAAAACGACACCCATGACGAAAAATATGGAAATTTTCGCAGCCGCCATCTTGGATTTAGATTTTGACCTCACTATCAGCTTTAGCACCCTCGAAAACTATGAAAACGACACCCATGACGAAAAATTTAGAAATTTTCGGAGCCGCCATCTTGGATTTACATTTTGACCTCACTATCAGCTTTAACACTCTCGAAAACTATGAAAACGACACCCATGACGAAAAATATGGAAATTTTCGCAGCCGCCATCTTGGATTTAGATTTTGACCTAACTATCAGCTTTAGCACCCTCGATAACTATGAAAACGACACCCATGGCGAAAAATTTAGAAATTTTCGCAGCCGCCATCTTGGATTTAGATTTTGACCTCACTATCAGCTTTAGCACCCTCGAAAACTATGAAAACGACACCCATGACGAAAAATTTAGAAACTTTCGGAGCCGCCATCTGGGATTTACATTTTGACCTCACTATCAGCTTTAACACCCTCGAAAACTATGAAAACGACACCCATGACGAAAAATATGGAAATTTTCACAGCCGCCATCTTGGATTTAGATTTTGACCTCACTATCAGCTTTAACACCCTCGAAAACTGAAAACGACACCCATGACGAAAAATATGGAAATTTTCGTAGCCGCCATCTTGTATTTAGTTTTTGACCTAACTATCAGCATAGCACCCTCGAAAACTATGAAAACGACACCCATGACGAAAAATATGGAAATTTTCGGAGCCGCCATCTTGGATTTAGATTTTGACCTAACTATCAGCATAGCACCCTCGAAAACTATGAAAACGACACCCATGACGAAAAATATGGAAATTTTCACAGCCGCCATCTTGGATTTAGATTTTGACCTCACTATCAGCTTTAACACCCTCGAAAACTGAAAACGACACCCATGACGAAAAATATGGAAATTTTCGTAGCCGCCATCTTGTATTTAGATTTTGACCTAACTATCAGCTTTAGCACCCTCGAAAACTATGAAAACGACACCCATGACGAAAAATTTAGAAATTTTCGCAGCCGCCGTCTTGGATTTACATTTTGACCTCACTATCAGCTTTAACACCCTCCAAATGATAAATGATAAATGATAAATGATTTATTTTCTCTAAGTAGGTTTGTACAAACACTTTTACATGTCAATCATATTTTTTTAAACTAGATGAGGTCGGCGTTTCCTATCTGACTACTCTGAGAAGAAAGGCCGAAACAAACTCAGAGGTCACAGTCTCTTTTAAAGTCCAGACATAATCTTGGTCAGATAATGTGAAGACCATGTAGATTAGTGTCTGAAATGGTCTTTTGAGTAAAGAACCACACAGATTGAGCGGACCTGTCCAGTCAGTGCACGCATTTGTCAAAAATCGTGCAGCTCAACTCAGAACTTGAGGAGCCTTACGATTCGACGAACAATACCAATGAAAGGACATTTGGGTAGGCCGCATAAATTACTCAAACTGCCAGACCATGATTAAAACTAACTAAGAAGGAAAACCGAAAAAAAGAAATGACCCACATAGTCTTCACACTCACAGTAATAATAATAAAAATAAGATACTTTACAAAGTAAATATCCATGTCATTGTTTATATAAAATTCATCAATGTCAATGTGTATATAAAAATCCGGATATAATCTTTGAGGACCATGTAGATTGGTGTCTGAAGTGGTCTTTTGAGGAAAGAACCACACTGAGTGGACCTGTGCAGTCAGTGCACGCATTCGTCAGTAACCGTGCAGCTCAACTCAGAACTTAAGGAGCTCAACGATTCGACGAGCAATACCAGGGACAGGACATTTGTGTAGACCGCATACACCACTCAAACTGCCAGACCATGATTAAAACGGAAACAATGACCCACATAGTCCTCACATTCACAATAATTAAAATAATATAAGACTTTAAACAGTAAATGTTCATGTCATTCTGTATATAAATAGATATTTAGGAAGAAAGAAAAAAAAAAACCAAAGTGTAAATCAGCAAAATAAAAAATAAACAACATTCACTGTCTAGACCTATTGGAGCAGCTCAATCCCAAGCTTTTTTGTCCTCAATATAGTCTTTTACAGTATAATAGGCTTTCTGGCATAGTTTTAGCTTTATGAAAGATTTGAATTTATTAATGCTTAGTTCTTGAATGTGGCTAGGAAGTTTATTATAAAAATGTATACATTGGCATCTAAACGAGCCACCTATTTTCTTAAGCCTTGTTGTAGGAACAACATATTTGTGTTTGTTCCTAGTATTAATATTATGGATATCACTGTATTTTTTAAACAGATTAATATTTTTATGTGCATACAAAAGATTATCATAAATGTACTGAGAAGGCACAGTCATTATATTAATCTCTTTAAACTTGTCTCTGAGGGAGTGTCTGGGACTTAATTTATAAATCGAACGAATTGCCCTTTTTTGTAAAATAAAAATTGTCTGAATATCGGCGGCATTTCCCCACAACAGAATACCGTATGACATCACACTATGAAAATAACTAAAGTAAACTAAACGGGCTGTCTCTAAATCAGTTAAGTCACGAATTTTCCTAACGGCGTATGCTGCAGAGCTAAGCTTTTTTGACAATTTATCTATATGGGGGCCCCATTGAAGCTTGGCATCCAAAGTTATGCCTAAGAATACTGTGGTATTTTCGGGTTTTAACTCATCACCCTTTATAAGAACACTAGTTTCTACTTGTCTAACATTTGGTATCGTAAACTTAATACATTTCGTTTTTTTTTCGTTAAGAAGTAGGTTATTAACATTAAACCAGTTAACTACTTTTGCGAGGGCACTATTTATATTGTCAGTAACCAGCTGCTGACGTTTGAGTTTAAATAAAAGTGAAGTGTCATCTGCAAACAACACTATATCATGTTCGTCCCTTATGAGGTAAGGCAAGTCATTTATATAAATAAGAAATAAAAATGGGCCAAGAATTGAGCCCTGGGGGACCCCCATTTTTACTACAGATCCGGGTGACCTTTTTCCGTTAACATCAACTCTCTGAATCCTATCACTCAAGTAAGAAGTAAGAAGATCCAGAGAGGCGTTCCGAATTCCGTAGTAGTGAAGTTTCCTGATTAAGGTTTCATGAAGAACACAATCGAATGCCTTGGACAAATCGCAAAAGATGCCCAAAGCATCGCATTTGTCCTCCCATGCATTATAAATATGTCCTAAAAGTTCAACTCCGGCATCAGTAGTTGAACGACCCCTTGTAAAACCGAACTGTTTGTTATGCAGTAATTTATTTTTGTTAAAAAATCTTTGCATTTGGTTTAAAATAAGCTTTTCAAAAATTTTACTAAAGGTAGGTAGTACTGAAATAGGTCTATAATTAGTAGGGTCTGATGTACTACCCGATTTAAACAATGGTATGATTTTACTATGTTTCATAAGATCAGGAAACTCACCACGATCAATACAATTATTAAATATAACAGCTAAAGTAGGTGCTACAATGTTTATAATTGACTTAGCAACATCCACAGAATTACCCCATAGATCTGCAGTCTTTTTAACATTTAACATGTGAAAAGTTTTAATTACATCTGTACAGGTGACATATTGAAAGTGAAATTCAGAATCACCAACTGGAACGTTTTCTTTAAGTAAAGACTCTGCAGCAGTGGGTGACGAGCTTAGAGATTTAGTTGTTGACACGGGAATCTCTGAAAAGAAATTTTCAAAGGCCGCGGCGACTTGAGAATCTGATCTAATTACATTGTCATCAATAGCAAGGCTGTAGTCACTACTTCGGTTGCAAGACCTTCCTGTTTCGCTATTAATGACATTCCAAGTCATTTTAATAATGTTACTACTATTTTTAATTTTTGAACTCAAATAACGTGACTTGGCTATACTACAGACTGTTTTAAATATTTTAGAGTAATTTTTAACATATAAATTAAATTCAGTAGTGTTTATACAAATCCGTTCATCATATAATTCATAAAGTCGTTTTCTACTTTTATGTATACCAATGGTGGCCCAGTCACTGAAGGAAGCGTTACTATTGACTGATAATGTCTTTGGAATGAATGTTTTATCAAATTGTGTGCAATACATATTAAAAAAATCATTATATTGTTTGTTAGGGTCATCATTAGTCAACAGAGGTGGTAATTTACTTAGGAGTTTAGTTTTAAATGTTTCTAAGCGTTTAGTTGTTTTTGGGTTAACAGTGATATCTTTTTTAATAACTTTTTTGTTTTGATTTGGAATAGTGATCAGCTGTCCGCAATGATCTGAGTCTATTAAATTAATCATTTCTTTGTGGTTTGGTATAATATCTGTATAAATGTTATCTAGGCATGTGGCACTAGTAGGAGTTATTCTAGTGGGCTCCAAAAATAGGTTAGCAAGATTGGTTTAAAAGTAAAAATGGGTGTTCCACAAGGCTCGATATTAGGTCCTTTCCTCTTTTCAGTATATATTAATGATCTACCCCATTTATTAAAAAAACAACCAAAAATGGTGTTATTTGCTGACGATACTTCCTTAATTTTTAAGATAAATAGACGTGCATCAAATCTTGACGACGTAAATAACGCCTTACTGCAGGTGCAAAATTGGTTCACTGCTAATAATTTAGTGTTAAATGGAAAAAAAAACGAAATGCATAAGATTTGCTTTACCAAATGTTAAAAGTAGTGACTGTGACATAGTATTGAATAAAGAGAAACTAGAATTCGTCGATAAAACTGTTTTCCTGAGGATCACGCTCGACTCAAAGCTGCAATGGGGTCCTCATATAACATCTCTTGCAGGACGGCTTAGTTCAGCAGCATATGCTGTAAGAAAAATCCGTCAATTTACTAATGTAGATACCGCGAGACTAGTCTATTTCAGTTACTTTCATAGTATCATGTCTTACGGTATTTTACTATGGGGACGGGCTGCAGATATCGAGTCTATTTTTATTCTGCAGAAAAGAGCCATCAGAGCAATATATGGCCTCCGCAGGCGCGATTCTCTAAGGGAACTGTTTAAGGATATTAATATCATGACGGTACCTTGTCAATACATCTATGAAAACATCATGTACGTAAGGAAAAATCTAAATCATTTCACTAAAAGAGGTGACAGACACACCTATAGGACCAGAAATAGGGACCAATTAGTTCAACCAGGCTTCAGACTGGCTAAAGTAGACTCATCCTTCATGGGGTACTGTTTAAAATGCTACAATAAAATACCTCCCCACATACTCCAACTCAACGAAACTAAATTCAAATCTTATATAAAACGCACACTATGCAGCCAAGCATATTATAAGTTGGGGGATTACATCGCTGACAAAAATGCTTGGTTCACCGCTGGTCCTGCTCCACAAGGGCGCATAAACTAATTAATTAGCATTCGAAAATATAGTTGTGAGCTGCTGAAGATTGAAAAAACTATCTTTGTATTGTATAAATTCAATCTCTTAATATTGTATAATTGCATAACACACGTGTGAGCACTATGCAACTAAACTATAAAGCTACCATTTACTGGGTATGTCTTTCATTGACTTGAATGTGCCCTGGCGGCTGAGGGTATGTCATGCTCACTCAAATGTCTCGCTGGTGGTGGCGTGTGTGTTGGATCATTAAGTTCCCTTCAAAATGGTTGAGCTAAATGGTGCTGATCCATACGTCATGTTCGTGAACGGGCGCCGCCAGTAGGGACTGGTCATCTCTTAGCTGCCAAGGCTTATTTTAATTTTAATCTAAGTATTTTCATTTCTGAATTATTATTTTTTTGTTTTTGTTTTTATATTTTTTAGTACGGACGCTTTTAACGTGCACGTCTTTTTACATCGTTCTCACATGTATTATTTCAACTTGAATGATGTAACCAAAATTTTGTAACGATTTTTATGATTTAAAAGAGTGTCCGTGGAGTTTCTTGCCCGTTCTTCTCCACAGGTACCTACGCTTTGGAATGGGCAACTAGCTTCATCTTTCTGACTGACCGACCCCTTGACAATTCAAAAGTGCCTGTAATTGGTTTACTTGAAATAAATGCTTTGAGTTTGAGTTTGAGTTTGAGTTTGTATGACTGAAACAAACTTATGATTTTAGTACTTAACCCAGAATTTTCTAACAAATTAACATTGAAATCACCACAAGTGATGATGGACTTGTTTGTATTACAGATTTTGTGCAACACTTCATCCATAACCTTTTCAAAACAATAAAACGAACAAAACTATGAAAACGACACCCATGCCGAAAAATATGGAAATTTTCACAGCCGTCATCTTGGATTTAGATTTTGACCTCACTATCAGCTTTAACACCCTCGATAACTGAAAACGACACCCATGACGAAAAATATAGAAATTTTCGTAGCCGCCATCTTGTATTTAGATTTTGACCTAACTATCAGCATAGCACCCTCGAAAACTATGAAAACGACACCCATGACGAAAAATATGGAAATTTTCGGAGCCGCCATCTTGGATTTAGATTTTGACCTAACTATCAGCTTTAGCACCCTCGAAAACTATGAAAACGACACCCATGACGAAAAATTTAGAAATTTTCGCAGCCGCCATCTTGGATTTAGATTTTGACCTAACTATCAGCATAGCACCCTCGAAAACTATGAAAACGACACCCATGACGAAAAATATGGAAATTTTCACAGCCGCCATCTTGGATTTAGATTTTGACCTCACTATCAGCTTTAGCACCCTCGAAAACTATGAAAACGACACCCATGACGAAAAATATGGAAATTTTCGGAGCCGCCATCTTGGATTTAGATTTTGACCTAACTATCAGCATAGCACCCTCGAAAACTATGAAAACGACACCCATGACGAAAAATATGGAAATTTTCGGAGCCGCCATCTGGGATTTACATTTTGACCTCACTATCAGCTTTAACACCCTCCAAAACTATGAAAACGACACCCATGACGAAAAATATGGAAATTTTCACAGCCGTCATCTTGGATTTAGATTTTGACCTCACTATCAGCTTTAACACCCTCGATAACTGAAAACGACACCCATGACGAAAAATATGGAAATTTTCGTAGCCGCCATCTTGTATTTAGATTTTGACCTAACTATCAGCATAGCACCCTCGAAAACTATGAAAACGACACCCATGACGAAAAATATGGAAATTTTCGGAGCCGCCATCTTGGATTTAGATTTTGACCTAACTATCAGCTTTAGCACCCTCGAAAACTATGAAAACGACACCCATGACGAAAAATTTAGAAATTTTCGCAGCCGCCATCTTGGATTTAGATTTTGACCTAACTATCAGCATAGCACCCTCGAAAACTATGAAAACGACACCCATGACGAAAAATATGGAAATTTTCGGAGCCGCCATCTGGGATTTACATTTTGACCTCACTATCAGCTTTAACACCCTCCAAAACTATGAAAACGACACCCATGACGAAAAATATGGAAATTTTCACAGCCGTCATCTTGGATTTAGATTTTGACCTCACTATCAGCTTTAACACCCTCGATAACTGAAAACGACACCCATGACGAAAAATATGGAAATTTTCGTAGCCGCCATCTTGTATTTAGATTTTGACCTAACTATCAGCATAGCACCCTCGAAAACTATGAAAACGACACCCATGACGAAAAATATGGAAATTTTCGGAGCCGCCATCTTGGATTTAGATTTTGACCTAACTATCAGCTTTAGCACCCTCGAAAACTATGAAAACGACACCCATGACGAAAAATTTAGAAATTTTCGCAGCCGCCATCTTGGATTTAGATTTTGACCTCACTATCAGCTTTAGCACCCTCGAAAACTATGAAAACGACACCCATGACGAAAAATTTAGAAATTTTCGGAGCCGCCATCTGGGATTTACATTTTGACCTCACTATCAGCTTTAACACCCTCGAAAACTATGAAAACGACACCCATGACGAAAAATATGGAAATTTTCACAGCCGCCATCTTGGATTTAGATTTTGACCTCACTATCAGCTTTAACACCCTCAAAAACTGAAAACGACACCCATGACGAAAAATATGGAAATTTTCGTAGCCGCCATCTTGTATTTAGATTTTGACCTATCAGCATAGCACCCTCGAAAACTATGAAAACGACACCCATGACGAAAAATATGGAAATTTTCGGAGCCGCCATCTTGGATTTAGATTTTGACCTAACTATCAGCTTTAGCACCCTCGAAAACTATGAAAACGACACCCATGACGAAAAATTTAGAAATTTTCGCAGCCGCCATCTTGGATTTAGATTTTGACCTCACTATCAGCTTTAGCACCCTCGAAAACTATGAAAACGACACCCATGACGAAAAATTTATAAATTTTCGGAGCCGCCATCTTGGATTTACATTTTGACCTCACTATCTGCTTTAACACCCTCGAAAACTATGAAAACGATAGCTAATCCAAGATGGCGGAACAGCGTCCTTTCACAAAACTCAATAATTCTAAATACACAAAGCGTCCTTCCGCATTAAATAACACAATACGTAACTAGTACAAAAAAAAAAAAAACTAATTTTTATTATCAGTACTGATAATGTGACGTAAGCGAGCAAGTGCGCTAGCCGACGGCGACGCGGCGACGCGGAGACAAACGGCACGGGTTTCACCCTCGAGAGCTTGTGGTGGCACACTGAATCCCGGTACGGGGCGCATGAGTTAGGGTGCTTACATAAAGAAGCGGGTTTCCGGTCCCGACTCCCGGTACAGGTCTCTGCAGGTTGATCTTCGGAAGGAAACGGTTACAGATTTTACCTGTTTCTTTATAAGTGATTGCATAAGATAAAATACAAATAATATACCTGCACCGATCGGTACCGACCGACCCGTACGGATTTGTCTGTACCGGAAACCTGTTTCTTTATGTAAGCACACTAACAGTAGTAAAAGCGCCCACATTTTAGAATAAAATTTGTATAAAATCAAAGAACACCGGCGAACTCCCAAACAAATTTTTGTTGAATTTTTTTTTTTGCGTCTCTCTATGAAAAATATCTAAAAGTATAGAGTTTGAATTTCTGAACAGTTTTGTCTTCAGTTATACTTTTATAGGAAGTCAGGAATTAAAGATATTTCAGTTTGAAGTTTTAGAGGTTATGTCTTGTCAACACACTAATCGAAAAAAAAATATATAGAAATACCTACTTATCACTTAAAATATCATTGATAGAAATGCATTTTCAATACAAAATAATCTCCGGACTACGTATTTAGGATATTAAGGTGTGTAGAGGGCTCACTGGCCTTGAGCATGTGGGCGGAGCTAAACGCCCTACTCCCGAATACGTAAAACGCGTGCGGTGGCGCCCTACACTAAAACGACGATCAAAGAATATGCAGAGGCGTAGACATGCTGCACGTCGGTCGCCATTTTTGCCTACGTTTCCAGAAGGGAATGGGGGATGCGC
This sequence comes from Eremobia ochroleuca, assembly GCA_949629135.1. Lineage (NCBI taxonomy): Eukaryota > Metazoa > Arthropoda > Insecta > Lepidoptera > Noctuidae > Eremobia > Eremobia ochroleuca. The sequence continues at coordinate 17,891,911 of OX451405.1, read as the reverse complement.
GGCTGATATATTTTATATAGATAGATGTTACGTATATTTTAAGTTTGTACTGGACAATTTTTTTGCATTTATGTGGAAGAAAATACATTTATTTGCTCAATCATGTGTACACAAACCATAGTCAATTTTTCGTCACGGGTGTTTTTTTTCATAGTTTTCGATTGTGTTAAACCTGATGGTGAAGTCAAAATGAAAATCCAAGATGGTGGCTGCGGAAATATTGGAATTTTTCGTCATGGGTGTCGTTTTCATAGTTTTCGATGGTGCTAAGCCCGATGGTGAAGACAAAATAAAAATTTAAGATGGCGGCTGCGAAAATATTCGAATTTTTCGTCATGGGTGTCGTTTTCATAGTTTTCGAGGGTGCTAAGCCCGATGGTGAAGTCAAAATAAAAATTCAAGATGGCGGCTACGGAAATATTCGAATTTTTCGTCATGGGTGTCGTTTTCATAGTTTTCGATGGTGCTAAGTCCGATGGTGAAGTCAAAATAAAAATTCAAGATGGCGGCTGCGGAAATATTCGGATTTTTCGTCATGGGTGTCGTTTTCATAGTTTTCGATGGTGCTAAGTCCGATGGTGAAGTCAAAATAAAAATTCAAGATGGCGGCTGCGAAAATATTCGAATTTTTCGTCATGGGTGTCGTTTTCATAGTTTTCGATGGTGCTAAGCCCGATGGTGAAGTCAAAATAAAAATTCAAGATGGCGGCTGCGAAAATATTCGAATTTTTCGTCATGGGTATCGTTTTCATAGTTTTCGAGGGTGCTAAAGTCGATAGAAGAGGTCAAAATGTAAATCCAAGATAGCTGCTGCGGAAATTTTGTTTTAGTTTAAAACATAAGTGAGTGAGTGTGTGTGAACAAACTTAGTTGGAACTAAGTTTAAAAATGATTTCGAGTATTTTCGTAAGAATAGAATAACATTTCATTTGCGTAGACTGTAGGTAGGAGGAATTACATAAAATTGAGATCTTATAAAAAAAAGGTTTACCAATTTTTATTATAAATCAGTAATAAACCTACCTAACTAGCACTGTACAGACGCCAGCACATCAAGGTACCCGAAACTGTCAGATTTTTCCAATCAACTTTAAACCTTATGCTTTAGCACTAAAGTTTAAAATCTATTAAAGAAATCCGACAGATTGTAGTAGCTTGATGTGCTGGCGTCTGTACCTAAATAGCAATTTTAGGGTTCCGTAGCCAATTGGATGATATTGTAATAACTTCCCGTCAGGGAAGTTATATATAAATTATTTACACAGCAGGTAGTGGTATTCTAATTTGTGTGGGGTAGCCGCCACAACAAAAAAGTAAAAAATAAAATACAAAAAAAAAACAAGAACCGACTTCAGTAAAAAAAACACTGCAAAGTGAAAAATAACCTTATTTCGAAGTCGGTGGCAAAAAACGAAAATTCAAATCCAAAGACACCGACTTCCGAATTAAAGTTATTTTTCACATTCTAGTGTTCTTTTTGGAAGCTGGTTTTTTTTTTTGTAAAAAAATTTTATTACTATTAATCGTACGTAAAAGTAACACCGAAACGACGCGCTTCGAAATCTTATTGTATTATTATTCGAAACGCGTCGTTTCGGCCATTTTCTATGAAGACAATACTGCTGGACGATTCTGTAATCTGACCCACTTGCCGTTCTCCAACACTACCAACGGATTCTAATCCACAGTCTATAACTCCGTGCTTGGCGATTTTCTTGTTCTGAATAAAAGTTAGCAATATTAATTATACGTCGCCCTTCGATGAAACAGCTTGGGACTTGTTGAGATTCAGGCGATGTTTTGACCTAAAAAAGATAATATATAAATTTAAATTAACCCTAACAACATTGAAGATGACATGTTGAAGATTTTTGTCAAGGAATCAATAGGCGGGCTAGAGAGTTGGATAAACCAGAAGGCCAATGCCCGTGTGTAAAGCGTTCAATTGGTTTCATAGCAAAAATTTAAGTATTGATTATTTGAAGTCAATAAACTTTGCAGGTACAAGAAAAAAAAAATCGAGGTAAGACGTTTTTTTACCTGAATCGGATTTTCTGTTAACTTTTGTAATGTGGTTGAAATATCGTTATTTTCTTCAAGACTTTCCAATAGCAAGTCTGATCTGGAATGGTGCGGTCCACTAGATGTTGCAATCTAAAATATTGGCAATACATACGATTATTTTTATACGTATAAGATATATTTGTAAAATAAATATAGGTTGTAGGACTTGTAGGCATAATTTTACCTGAATTGGAACTTCCATCGTTTTTTGTGCAGACAGAGATATAATATTGTGGTCTTGTCGACATTCTATATACAGGGTGAAATTGAAAATATGCGACAAATCAAAATGAGAGATTGTACTCATCATTGTGAACAACTTTTACTATGAGATAAAACCTGAAATTCAACTTCACTATTGGCTTAAGCAACCTCGAAAGCTATGAAAACGACACCCATGACGAAAATTTTGAAAATTTTCGCAGTCGCCAACTTGGATTTTCATTTTGACTTCACTATCGGCTTAAGCAACCTCGAAAACTATGAAAACGACACCCATGACGAAAGTTTTGAAAATTTTCGCAGCCGATATCTTGGATTTTCATTTTGACTTCACTATCGGCTTAAGCAACCTCGAAAACTATGAAAACGACACCCATGACGAAAATTTTGAAAATTTTCGCAGCCGCCATCTTGGATTTTCATTTTGACTTCACTATCGGCTTAAGCAACCTCGAAAACTATGAAAACGACACCCATGACGAAAGTTTTGAAAATTTTCGCAGCCGCCATCTTGGATTTTCATTTTGACTTCACTATCGGCTTAAGCAACCTCGAAAACTATGAAAACGACACCCATGACGAAAATTTTGAAAATTTTCGCAGCCGCCATCTTGGACTTTCAGTTTGACTTCACTATCGGCTTAAGCAACCTCGAAAACTATGAAAACGACACCCATGACGAAAATTTTGAAAATTTTCGCAGCCGCCATCTTGGATTTTCATTTTGACTTCACTATCGGCTTAAGCAACCTCGAAAGCTATGAAAACGACACCCATGACGAAAATTTTGAAAATTTTCGCAGTCGCCATCTTGGATTTTCATTTTGACTTCACTATCGGCTTAAGCAACCTCGAAAACTATGAAAACGACACCCATGTCGAAAATTTTGAAAATTTTCGCAGCCGCCAATTTGGATTTTCATTTTGACCAAATTCACTCTCTCTCTCTCTCTCTCTCTTTCTCTCGCTCTCTCTCTTTGACGTCTGACATTACCATATCTATCAAAATTGAAAACTAAAACTAATTCAATCGTCAATCGTTAAACTATTTTTTTTTTCTTTTTATAGTATTATTTACCTGAATAGAGTCTTCTATATTATCAGCAGATGTACTCGGATTATTCGATTCTGATGATTTCTTTCTAGATTTCCTGGAACAATTCGTAATTATTTAACTTCAATTATGAAAAAATGAATAAACAATCGCTCACCAGATGATTACAAAAACTAATATTAAGCATAAAGTTAAATACAGTAATATGTATATAGGTAGGTAGGTACTTACGTCATCAGATGCATTTTCATAGCCTTTTGAACTCTTTTTTTCTTGACTTGCTTTGCCTTGGCATTTTTATTTATTTACAAATTATCTTATATTTACACAATATACAATATAAACAAAAACAGTATTTAGAAATAGCACCAATAATAAAGCGTCCACGCGCACAATAGAAATGGGCCCTTTGCAGCGAGCTTAGTCTATAAACGCACACTGACACAATTCGTTTGTAAATATTTGCACTAACACAATCAAACGCGCGTAGTCGGTCGATAGCCGGAGCGGAGCAGCGAGCGACACAGCCCTCCCGTCCCAGTGCTACCGCACGACTGCCGCCCGCGCCCGCGCAGAGCACCTCTGAACCTCTATATGAAAGTGGGGATATTTTCTATGCAAATGTTGATTGATTTAAAAAAGCTATTTCAAATCTGTAGTACCTTGAACCAGCTATTTTTCAGTGTAAAAATATTTCCAAACATCAAAGCCGTTTGGAAGTAGTAGGGAATATTAGCCAAAAATAGCTTTATTTTAGCTCTTATTAAGGTAGTGTCACCACTGCCTCTAAGGTTGTACTCATCCGAATTAAGTCGCTCACTACATGCTTCTATCCGGTACTCGCCGTGGAAACGTACATGCTCGCCGTAATACGAACGGGCCTGTCTTATTTGGTACGTTCCCAGGGCGAATAAAATGAGGTCCCTGTATTCCAGGACAGGAAAGTAAATATTATTTCTGTCGGCAGTTATATTTTGAAAGTTGGATGTTCTCCTATTTAAATTAATAGCCTCAACCATTCTAGCCAAATTATTTTCTAAATTCATATTTTGTCTGATAATGCTTAATATTTCATTTGCATTCACATTGTCCTGCAGGCGAGCACCAAACTTGTTTATTAAAGCTGCTGCTATTTTGAAGTTTTGCATCATGTGGGGAAGAGATGTATGGAAATATTGTTGTCTAAGTAATTTAAAATCTCTTTTAAAGTAGCCGTTGATCACTTCCACCACCCACCTGCAAATGGTAACACAGCGGCTTCTATTTGCTTGAGCTGTAGTTAACTGGTGCTCACCTTCTAACAATGATTCTGGCATGAATGGTTTGTAGCCACATCCTTCCAACAAAGCAATGCTATCTCTAAAACCTCTATCTAAAATAAAAGCATCATTATTTCTGAAATACAACCTTAGAGCAGAATTCTCATTACTGAATAAATTATTCATGATTTCAGAGTCTGATGTAGTTGCTTTGTATGGGCCAAAACAATCAATAATGTATCCATCACTGGCAACTATTAAAAACGGTTTGAGGAGATTCCTATATTTGTGCAAAGAATATGTATCTTTTTGAAACATAAAATTCGAACTTTTGTTGATATAAATATATGTGCCATCACAAATGACTGACATGGCAATGAATGATATGGCATTGTTATCATTCCCGAACAACCCATTGGGAATGGTTAAATTATGTTCAATCAATTCATCACGAGTAATATGATTAATGCCAAGATATCTTGATACAAAATCTTGGCATAAAATCTCCCGTACTTTGTCCATTAAACCCTCTAACGTTCGACGAGGCACTTGTACCAATGTGGCAATTCTCTCATCTGAGTCCCCTGTTCTCATCTTCAGCAGAAGTGCTGCCAAACCCAAACTACCTCTATGCAGTTCAGAGATACGTGGTATTTCTCCAATTAAAACATTGAATTTTTCTTTTGAGAATCCTATCCAGTATTCAAATACTCTCTCATCCATATCTTGAATATTCTCGAAGTCAAGCGTGGGACTAAATGCATTCACAAAAGAAAATACATGCTGTATTTGATCTACGTTAAATGTAGGTATACTGTTTTCGGAATCATATAATGTATCCCATGAATTATTTGTCAAATGTTGACTGCATACACGAGCTAATTTAGGCAAATAATAATTATGATTATGCAGAACCGTGGCTCGTAACTTGTCAGAGACATTGTGAAATGTGGTGCTGTTGCAATTTGGAAAGACACAAGCGTGTGTAGAATTGGCTGCTCGTCTATAATTGGCTAATTCCACTGCTTGTGTTGGCTCAGGTTGGGTTGATGCTGATGGCTGGATAAGATTTTCTTCTGGTTGCACATTATCAGTTGTGTCCAGTTGAGGTCTGCTTTCATCTTGACGATTTGTACGTAAAACCTCTCTTTTTGTGCGTAACCAGCATGCATGGCAAACACGATCTGAAGATGATATCTGAAAATAAAATAATAGATTAATTGGGATAAAAAATACTGCCTTATAAAGGGTGAAATGTAATTAATATTTTACAACTTAAATTGCAAAACTAAACAAACCTCTCGGGGTGCCACTTTGCTCTCTATAATATTAATTATAGATTGCTGCATCTCAGTAGGGTTTTGTCTTAATATTAAGTCACTCTGTCTTTGAAGGGTTGAACAGCCACATAAAAGGCACACATTTGTACGCCTCCTCGTACTTGGTCCAGCTTCTTCACTGCCAGAAACTTCTCTTTGCAAGGTATCATTAACTGCAGCCATTGCAAGATCTCTGCATGCCTCGCAGACATAGTCATCTTCCAAAATCTAACAAAAAAAGGATACTACTCTTAATACATTAGAATGATTTATTATTTTGTGACCAATGTAATAGATATACTACATAAATGTAATTGAAACTTGTCAACTTAATGTAATTTAAAAACTTGATTTTAAACAAGATAGTAAGCTACAAACAGAATTCAAACAAAAATCTTATACTATACTCGATGAACAGTTCTAGGCAATGAAGATAATCAGTATCTTGTAACGGGAGTAGTCGTCAGGAATACTTACAATTTGAGGATATACCCAGCTGCAGATCAAAGCAGTGACTCTCGAGTCAAGTGCCAATGCCGGGTATCGTCGCATTTTATTGACACATAAATGTTGCAGTTAACGCACATGATGCGTGTAGGCGCTATACGGCTACCCATCGTGACAAACAAATCGATGCACACACAACAAAATCCAAGGTATCAGGCAGAATCGGAATCCAGAGTCACAGAAAAATGTCGTCGTATAGGCAAACAATCAGAATCCTTAGGCAAGCACTAGTCACACAGGGAACATTAAATCTCAAAGTCCATAAACAGAAGCAGTCGATAAAGTAAAAAATCACGGAAAATCGATGGAAAACAAAATAACGAGACGCACGCACAGATGACAACGACAAGTTATCTGTTCAGCACATGTCAATTTTTTTTATTTATTAGTTCCTGACGGAACAGGCTAAGGTCTGAGACCATGCTGCCTAGTCTTCAGTTAGTACTTTTCTTGAGTATCAGCACATGTCAATATGCCGATTGCCGGTTGACAATTGAAATGTCCTGTTTTGTTTTTTTGGGATGTTGCCATACTCGAATTTCACTACGATGTCATTTGTATGTATTAAAAAACTATGACCGCTATAATCTTAGCACAAACAATCGTGTTTATTTTAACATTTGTATTCTGATGCAGACATGTATCTCCTAAGTATATTAATGCATTATGTAAAGCCAAGCATTTTATGCAACTTGACTAAGATTTATATTACATGGCAACATTAAAAGTTAGCTTATCCAAAAGTCATGAAGTCAAGACAGAAAGAAAAAAAAAACTAAGCCATGATTATTTATTATCATCAATAATCTAGTCAATTAAGCTCTCAATTATGAACATTTTTTTTCCAGACTTTGATAGGACTTATGATTGATTTGATAAAACTTAGTAAATTATTTCGTCGGTATCTATTACGGTGACATTCGTAGACGCTTAATAATTTCATCAACAATTTCCTCGCCGGTGTTCTTTAGTTTTTTGGAAAAAATATTTCTACCAAAATGTTAATTATTAAATTGTCTATCCATTAGTGTCAGTAGCAAAATTAAATAATGTTTACTTTTCGAGGAGATACATATTATCAATCACCATTTCTCATTTCTGAAGTTTCGTTGTAAGGAGATTTATTAAAGATTGATTAAAAAAAAAAATCTACAATTATGGAGTCAAGATTATGTAGAAATTTAATGTATTTTTTTTTTGTTAATATTTCTTTTAAATAAGAAGTAGATAGGTAACATATAAGTAGGTTGGTAATATTTATATATTTTAAATATATATTATAAATATATATTATAGTAAATCGTATGTATGTGTTTATAACCTATTTATGTATTTGTCTAGTGTTTTATTTTTTTTTATTTTTATCATCGTCGTGTCAACCAAAGCACCTGCCATCTTATCTCTTCACCACCCTTGGTTGACTGGTAGAGAATGCCTAAGGCATTAAGTCCGCCTTTGTACCTTTTGTGCGAGAAGTTTAAATAAATAAATAAATAGCTTCGGAAAACTGCACAAAAACGGCTTGCGCGGCGTTTTGGTCGGGGTGGCGCCTTAAGATTAGAAATTGGATGATTTACTGGTTTTACTTTTATTGTTTTCTTCCTGTCCGGTTTTAGAGAATTTATGTGTTCGTTAGTGGCCGGTTTCAAAATAAATAGGTAATAATAAAAACCTGTAAGAGGAGGTACGTAGTTATCAGCTGATTAATAAAGTGTTAGTTTTGCATTAAGTATACAATTTATTTTATTTTGGATAAACGAAAAGTAAACAATGAAATTGTAAATCTTAGATCTTACTAATAAAAACGGCGCCCTCGGCGCGCGGTGTTTTGATACATAATAAAAGTAAGTAATAAAAACCAGAGGGCCTGCAGTTAGTCAATTGAAAGTCATTAATTATCTGTGCATGAAATTGGTTGATTTGAAATTTTCCTTCCTATTTAACCCTAGAAGCCTTATCTATTTCGGACGTACACAAAGCCTTTGGCGTACACATATAAATTACAATCTGTATGCAGAAATAGCCCTATTTTAGAAATCTTATATAGTAGAAATTTAAATTTGGAATATAAACTAAAAATAAAACAACACTATTATAAATTATAACTAATAAAAAGACAAACGATATTCGATTGCGTATACGCCTTGCAGGCGTAGATTAGGCTTCTAGGGTTAACGGGCCTTAGGACCGCCAAAAATGAAAATGAAAATGAAAATGAAAATATTTATTTCAGACTAAAATAATTCTGAATTACAAGTCCATATGTTGTTAGTAGATGGATACTTAAAGCTATGTTAGTAAAATTTAAAATTATTATTATTATTCTGGACATGAATGGACGACCAATGCCTCAGGATTCGGCCGTCCACTCCATCCGACACCATGCTCAGAAGCGTGTTGGTGCTATGCTTTACCCGAAACCATAGGGAAGCCGATCTTTTGCGAAGCACCGCCTGCAAGCCGTCCGTGCCGAGGTCGGCGAACATGCCGGAGGCACTGCACCGCCACGGAAGCCTCAACAAACTCCTGAACGCGTTGTTATACTGGACGCGCACAGCATTGTAGGCCTTTCTAGTGTAATTGCTCCACAGGTTGCACGTGTATAACGTTTGGCAGTAGCTTTTAAATAGTGTGACTTTAACGTCACTTGAGCATCGTGCAAACCTGCGAGAAAGCATATTACCCCGTACCGACAATGCCCTGCGCTCTCTGTCCATGTCCATATCATCACTTAGATTCTCATTGACCCAGTGACCCAAGTACTTAAATTTGCTCACTTGCTGTAGGACGGTTCCATTTAGTGTTATCGGAGGAACAGGGTAGGTTGTAGTCCCAGCCTTAAAAACTAGCATCTCGCTCTTTTGAACATTGTACTTGAGCCCATGGGCCATTGCATACCGTTCACATATTGTCAATAGTGACCTCACGGAACTACGGTACGGTATACTTCACTTCGTGTACATATCTACTAAATCTAAAATGGTTTTTACTTTCAAAAATGGAAAGCTTCGCTAGTTAAGCATGGGTTAAGGTTTAAGAGCTAATTTTGTTTAGGAGAACAGGTGTGAGCAGGAATTTTAGGTATTTTTGGCGTAGTTAAAAATTTGAAATCAACTTATTTTAATAATTCTGATTCTGATCAATTGATTTAACTAACTACGTATTTACAAATTATTGTCTATGTACTAATAAATAAATTACCTAAGCTAGCCGGAAGTATTGTTCGAAATGTCCACCTTCACGTTCTAGACACAGTCTAGCGCGACGTTGCTGGTTTTCCTTCAGCTTTCGCAACACAAACACATTCGTTTTTACAGTGTCGAAAGTACTAACCACTTTTTTCCTTCATTCTCTAGCACTTGTTATTTCGTCTGTGTAGGTACACTAGTTTTTTAATGTCTCATCACAAATAAAAGTACGGGGCGTTAAGTCCGGAGAACGGGGAGGCCAGGCCACAGGTCCAGGAATGGGTGTTGATGTTCCCTCTTCAATAGACGACATGCTTTGTAGTGGTGCATTCCAAACTGCTGACCAGCATCTCGCGTGCTCGCCCGTGGTTCTCGCTGCAAGGCGACAGGCAGACCAACGCTGCCGCGAACTTGAGCGTGCCCAAGGGACGTCTAAGTGGCGATCATCCCGCAGTCTCTGAGTAGCAGCGAGCATGACGTTTTGGGACGGTGGTGGCCGATTGGGAAACATTTCTGCGAACATCTGCACAGCTCGACGAAGGCTGTCTCCACTTATTGCGTATAAGAAAGACGTGCTCACGACGGCGACATCAATCACACTAGTTGGTGTCTGGACGTGGCCGGGTGGGGTTAGGGAGGTAGTAGGGTTGTGGTGCGTGCGCGCAGGGGTAGGTAAAATTATGGTATTGTTTCTACGGCCGTGTTTTTATGTGTGTGTGTGTGAAAGGGCAGTTGCAGTGCGGTATCACACGGGCCGCGTTTTAACATGCGTGTCCCACACATGCCGATTTCCGAAAATTAGAAAAATATAAAAAAAATACCTGCTCATTTTATTATTGATTCGTGTCGAGAATCATTAGCATAGTTACCTCCTTGAATTTGACGAGGATGCAAAGCAACACATTGTATATTCATATGCATGTAGTAAAAAACGGTTATTTCAATATTACAAACAGACACTCCAATTTTATTTATATATATGTATAGATGTGAGCGCTGTGGGCGATGATGGTCCATTTCGGAATTAACCAATACTCACGCCGCGCAAGCGCGTTAGGCGCAGTCATTAGATGAAGTGAAGTTTTTTTTTCTCTGTCATTGACGACCATGTCATAAGCCTGTTCGTATTAGAGTTCAGTGACAGTAAATAATTAGTTCCGAATTATTTTAATGCTTTTTTAAATTATTAAAATCTCTATTTTAATGTCTAAATCCAACTGTTTGTACATACATTTAAAAAATCAATTTACTCAGCCTGCATTTAAGTTTTTATTTATAAGAAACTGTGCTAAGCAAGTATTCAGTGATTGGTGTATTGTTCGTTTACATAAGTACATAATACGTAAAAGCACATAGGTTTTTTTTTAATATCCCATCATCTCTAGGTAAACCACAGGTACCTACATACAAACACAGTTGGATTTAGACATTAAAATCTCTAAAAGCATTAAAATAATTCGGAACTAATTATTTACTGTCACTGAACTCTAATACGAACAGGCTTATGACATGGTGGTCAATGACAGAAAAAAAAAACTTCACTTCATCTAATGACTGCGCCTAACGCGCTTGCGCGGCGTGAGTTTTGGTTAATTCCGAAATGGATCATCATCGCCCACAGCGCTCACATCTATTATACATACATATAAATAAAATTGGAGTGTCTGTTTGTAATATTGAAATAACCGTTCTTTACTACATGCATATGAATATATATACGGTACATACACCAAAATCTTTTTTTTTACAATTTTTGTCTCACTGTCTGTCTGTCTGTTTGTTCCGGCGAATCTCTGAAATATCTGGTATCTACCGATTTTGACGGGACTTTTATTGGCAGGTAGCTGATGTAATAAGGAGTAACTTAGGCTACTTTTATCATTAATAAAAATGTTTAGTAGATGTGAAAAAAATATGAAGTAAGTAGTGATAGATTATTAACATTAACAAATAACTATACAATTAAAAATGACCCAGCGACGCGTGTATTCACAGCTAGTCAATAATAAAATTATTTGCGCTCCGATTTAGATATCACCATTGTGGCAGCTGAGAGTCAAAACTATATTCACTTGAATAAGTAGGTACTCATGGTTGGATTACAGTATTTATTTGTGTTTACACCATGAATTTCTTCTTCTTCTTCTTTGGTTAGGTGGTGGCTTCTGTAGCTAGAAGCACAATTTCGAAAATTCCACGTTAGTTTTAAAGAGATATGATGCGACTCAAAACAAAACAGCACAACTGCCATTTGTGACAGCGCCCACGGTGATATTAATTAAGGGCATGGTCAGCGTAATCGCAAGATGGCACAAGCCATGACGTCATCTGTCTGTTCATGGGACATCGTTATCGTGCGATTACTGCGCAATTCGAAATGTACCAAATATCACGCGATTCTCGTAACCATGGCAACAACACTTCGACAACAACAAAAATTACAGTGCCTAACGCGCAAGCGCGGCGTGAACACTTCACCCGATTCCCGACATTTCGTGAATCGGGTGAAGTGATCACGCCACACAAGCTACGTGGGATTAAATTCTATGGGCCGTCAGCCGGGCACACCGTTAGCACTCGATGACTTCACACACTCGGTTATCTCGTCTAGTTGAATAGATTTGGGTTAATAACAACGATGAACATCGTCGCACTCTATATAAGAACTAACTAGTCTAGGAAAAAAGATAAAAACAACATTGAGAGTCTGGGTTTCCGTTTGCTATTTTATTTTAAACTCCCACAAAATAGTAATGTTTGTTTTGACAACTAAAATACTAGCTTCGAAATTATTTATTTATTTTTTATTTATTTATTTATTTATTTTTCTTCAACTTACATCTATCATAACAGGTAACAACCCAATGCGATAAATGCGCTTATCCTACCTTAAACTAACATCTATAGCTAATTACAAATAATGCATTCCTTGTGAATTCACCCAGAGTACACCAAAATAGATCCGTCTCACCAGCAATAAGGTTAAGCGTGCGAAGTGCACGCGTCAGCGGCGCCTCCCCTAGCAGGTTGGTCCGACCGCGCGGCTCCACTAACAGACGTGGTCGTCGTCGTCGCCACACGTACCTGTCGGGTACACACAGGCTCAGCTGCCCTAAAATAATTGCATTATGCAACTTTCCTCTCAAAATTTTAAATAAATATGTGGTAAGAGCTAAATCCCTCCTAACCCTCAACTCGTTGTATCCCACCATACCTAATATAAATAAGGTGGGATACATTAACGGATAAAATGGATATACTCCATAATACCTCCTATTTAAATATCTAATAAATTTATTTTGTACTCTCTCCAGCATGAGACTATATTTAGCTTCATGCGGAGCCCAGATGACTGCATTACATTCTAGCTGGCTCCTAACCAGTGCGTTATACAGGGCTATTATGAAACCCTTAGCTATTTTAACAGAACCTCATCTAAAATAAACATATTATTTGCTCATTTTATTTTTATTGGTTAATGATTAACAAAAAAGCAATAAATACTTCTCAAAGTTATCTAACAAAATAGCGAACTTTATTGTCAACGCTCGTCACTTCGCAATGGTACCTACAGCGGTCACTGACCGAGCGCCCAGCAGGCGATCGTACTTTTGCCGTAAGCCGAGCAATTATGTTACGTACATGATTGTCATAAGGTGCAATTTTTCCTTCATACTTTTACGGGCTTAGGACCGTCAAAATACGAAATTATTTTTCGCTGTATTCAGGCGTATTTAAAAAATTGGAATCACCTTATGTACAATAATTAATAATGAATAAAAATCAAAATAAAACGAAAATAAAAAAGTCAATTAAACATACTGCAATAATTGCTCGAAGTGGAGTCCGTTTCTCTCCAGACTATGTTCATCTAGATCACACTTATTTCTGCGAAAAACTAGACTTACCCGATGTATTATGTCACACGGTGGGACGTCATTACGTCATTCTAGAGGTAGTTGCTGAAAATCAGCGCTGTTGACGATAGGTTCGGCCGAAGTCACAGCATTTTGCTGAGCAACGACCTGTTCTTGCACAGATGCGACGCACGCATGGCACATATTATGTAGGACGCACGGCTTGTTATACTTATTATTATTTTATTGTTACTGTTTGTTACAAAAGTAGTTTTTTTTCAGTATGTTTTGTTTGTTATTGTTTAGTTGTCATCTGCCGGTGTCGCGGGCGCATAGTTGATTAATGTATGTGTTGTCTTTGGTCCCTGGACCTGACATCAAGCGCTTGAGTACGAGGCTTTTGGCTACATTGTATATTTTATGTCTTTTTTATTTTTTATTATTATTTTGTTTTTTATTTGTAGCGTGCGTTTTGTTTGTGCAGAATAAACGTTTTTTCTTTCTTTCTTTCTTTCTTTTCTTAGACACAATCTTGCACGTTTAATTTGGTTTGAGCGCAGTCTATCGAGCACTACACTGTTACTTTTAACTGTGTCAAATGCATTAATAATTTTCAGTTTTAGTTGCTCTACACTATGCACTTCATCGCGATACACAAGACGTTTAATCTCACCCCACAAATAAAAATCACAGGGCGTGAGGTCCGGTGACCTAGGAGGCCAAGCTACGGGTCCGCCGCGGCCTATCCACCTTTCTCCATATTCACTGTCGAAGTACTCTCGCACAACGCGGGTGTAATGCGGAGGTGCACCGTCTTGTTGGTAGAAAAAATTACGTAAATACAGGAGAGGCACGTCTTCTAAAAACTCAGATATTACGCCCCGCAACATATCAAGGTAGGTGCCTCCAGTCAGGTGTCCTTCAATAAAATAAGGTCCAATAATGGTTCTACCAATTATGCCCGCCCACACATTAGCAATCGTACTTGATGGTGGTGTTCGCGAATCACATGTGGGTTTCGGAATGACCACCAGTGCTCGTTGTGTTGGTTGTACAGTCCAATCCTAGTGAAAAGCGCTTCATCAGTCCACAAAATGTTGACGTTTTGATTTTGTAACAACCATTCACAGAAATTACGGCGTTGTTGCGCATCGGCTTCATTTAATTGTTGAACCCTCTGATAGTGGTATGGATGTAGACTAGCCCTGTTCAGAATCTTCCAAACTGTCGGCTGGCTCAAATTAAAAACACGTGCGGTATCGTTGGTACTTGCTCTCGGATTTCGCTCGAAGTAGTTAAAGATGACGTCTTCTTGTCCGATTGTGATTATGGGTGAACGACCAGAACCGCGGGCGTGTGTCGGCACTGTAAACTGACCATAATCTAGGAGATGTTGGTTTGCCGCAAGAATTGTGTTACGGTGAGGAACCGTTGGATTCGGAAGTCCTTGGGCACGTAACCGAGGGATACTTTCCGACTCGTAGCGCCTTCGAGCTGCATAGAGACTTTCACCACTTTCTATGTAGGCTCTCACCATTTCGTAATATTCCCGATGACTGTACATTTTCGAGTTTTTATAACGGGCGCGTGCCTGCGCGCGATTCCCTAATGGCGACGTACGCGCACGAAACACAACTGTTTATTGCGCAGTGCGCGGTTAAGATCGCCTGGCACCACCCCCGCCCTTATGCGCGCCCCTCGCTCCCCTCGCATTGTTTGCGAGGAGCGAGCCTTTTTTTTTTAGCCTTTTTACCGTTTCTGTGTAGTAGTGTGTGTAGGCGATTGCGCATTTACAACCCGTGCGTGCAGCCACCCTCCCGCTTCCCCGCTCCGTGGCCCGCGTTCTCCTTGAGCGTTTAGTAGGTAGCATAAGGGAACGTAAGGTCATTCACTTTACTTTAGTATCCAATTTTCTTACAGTGATCGGGAAATTATTAGGACAAAATAAAAAAAATTAAAATGTTTTTTTTTCTTCTGTGATGTGTTTTGTTATCGATTCTGATTCAGAGAAAAAAAAATAGCTAAGGGTTTCATAATAACCCTATATAAT